>CM071798.1:26512834-26695047 GCA_036559045.1 Platycarya longipes
CCCCAAAAAAAATTAGAATTATTGGCCCTTCAAGTTTGGTTGATGAGCAAGTTTGATTTATTTCCTTTGGTTAGAATTGATCGGGTTGGGTGAACGTGGATTGATTGGAAGATGACAGTTTTAAATGGAAGGATTTGGGAGGTTATGTGGATTCGAAATCGTTGTAGGTGGTTTGATGTATTTCTTATTGTAGTCGCTGCATAGTAGGTGTAGAGGCTAATTTTCTTAAAATGCCTATGTGGCATTTAGTTATTGGATGGGTGTGATAGTTCCTTTTAAACATATCATCCTAGTAGTAAAGTGTTTTACCTATCAAATAAATAATTTCATTTCATCTTTATCATTATAATTTTATTAAATTTGCATTATACAAATTATAATTAAGTAATTCAAACTTTTTAAATCTTAAACATAATAATATTATTAAAAAGATAATATTTAAATAATATTTTTATTCAGTTCTCTAACTTCTATTTAAAAACTATCTCATTCTCATCTTACCATCCCGAATAGAACCTTTAAATTGTAGGGTGTACTCCCCATCTAGGCATGTTGGATGGTTGGGCTCCCCACATTCAGGTCTACCTTGTTGGCCCATCCTCGTGTCCTACATGCCCACTTTGGTCCAAGTAGACGGAAGAACAAGATTTGATTAAAAAGATTAGAACCGGGTGCGAGGTGCAAGTGAGTAGCCACAGTTGCTGCAACACTCGCTCCTTTTTTTTCCTAGGGCTTAACGAATCCTGAAGAGATGACGTGACAGTTCGTTTCTTCTCATTTAATTGAGATGAGTTTCGATACACGTACCAGGTCTCAAAGCACGTTGCACGACTCCGATGGTGTGTTTTTAAAAGATAACGTTAATTTTAAGATACACTCAGTGTTTTAATGCTATCGAATATTTTAAATGTTCTAGAAATATTATATAAGGTATTTCCAGTGTTATTGGACCCAAGTCAGATTTATAATATATGCAATTATAATATCTTAGAGCTCTATAAAATATTATAATTGTACAAAATCGTTTTTATTACCAAGGTTTTAGTTATTTATTATATTGTGAGATTTTAATTATGTTTTGAATCTCTGATTTAAATATATGATTTTATTCTTTTAAATAATTAGTAAAGTTTCATCATTTTAGTTAATGATGAGGAATCTTATGTTATGACTAAAGTTAAGTTAAAATAATATTCGATTTAATTATTCTAAGTGTTTTAAGTTAAATTGATTTTACGTGTTTTCAAATCAGTGTTTTAAGAGCATTGTTTGTCAGTTTGAAGACTCCGAAA
Source organism: Platycarya longipes (assembly GCA_036559045.1). NCBI lineage: Eukaryota > Viridiplantae > Streptophyta > Magnoliopsida > Fagales > Juglandaceae > Platycarya > Platycarya longipes. Next base: position 26,514,127 of record CM071798.1, read on the forward strand.
TGTCGGGCCTATAAATAGCTAGAAGAGCCACAAACCTCCCATTTTTCCTTTTTCTCTTTCTCTCTCTTCTCTCTCCCGCATGCGTAGCCCCCCTTGCTCGTTTGGCTTCCAACGCTGCCCAAGCTCCACCGCCAGCCGCCCAGCCTCTCCACCCCTCCCGTCGAACTCCCCTCATGTCGGCGACCTTATCCACACTGACGGTGTCACCTCCGACCAGCCCATCCATGTGCATTGCAACCAAGACCCGAAATGGGTCTCTTGCACTTTCAAGCCACGCCGCCGCCACCTTCGACCACCCATGGCTCTGGCAACCCCACAGCACCCTCCCCCTTCACTGGCGAGCATAACCCATTACCCGCGAGCCCCCATCTCCTTCTCTTTCCTCCACCTGAAATGGGTATTGTGAGCCCACGGTTTGAGCACCATAGTCGTCGCATACCACCACCTATGGTGTCACAATCACCACCATTGGTTTCGCCACCCTCCACGGACCTCCCCCTAGATCCACTCCTCAAACCACGGCCCCACCTCTTGTGTACAAACCCAAAACTGAAAATGGATTTTCACACCTTTTGAACTAGATCTACCACCTTTTGGTGGTTGCACCTCCTCACTGCCACCACCATGAGTTTTCCATTCCTCTAATGAGTATTCTGCTAGCTTCCCATGTTAAATCGAGTACCGTAACCTAGACCGTCACGTTACGTGATCGATGTCATTATACGCAGCGTTAGCCGCAATGTACGACCTTTCCACCACCACTAAAGAACTCCCCACCATAATGGCTACTTTCACACAACCTAGATTTAGTAACCAAAACCCTATATTTGAATCCCGAGTCATTCCCACTCTGAGGTCACAACACTGACCTCGATGGAGTGGTTAACGTTTAAAACTAGTGGCTTCCGATGCCACTAGCTGTGTCAGGAAACGAGCAATGTACCGGGTTTACCCTGCTATGGTATAACTCTCTTTCTTTGATATTTATGTTTAATTGATTGATTGTGGACTGTGCTGTTGATGTTGTGAAGTCTGCTGGAAAGTTGTGTGAAGTTGGTTGGTTGTGTTCTGTAGTGTTGGGAACTGTGTTGTGGAGTTATGGACTGTGTTGTGTAGTACGAGAGTGCTCTGTGTGCAGGTTTAATGTATGATAGGTGTTGTAAAGGGAGTACGCGTGGAGTGTACTCTATTGATGCAAAGCGATGCACCGTGTAAAATGTATCGTATGGGTTGTGGTGTAGTGTACTATGGAGAGAGTATACGTGGAGTATTCTCGACGTGGGGTGTATGTGCGGAATGGAGTGCGCAGTGAAAGCGTGAAAGGTACTCCATATGTTGTAATCGTGATGCATCGTAAGGCGTGTTACGAAGATAAGTAGTTGCACGATTGAGGAATGTAAGACGCGTGTAGTGTCGAGAATTGTGAAACAGTATCACGGGATAATGACGTGACCGGTAGCCCTAGTGAAGGCTGTCACTATGTAATCGTGTTATATCTCGAAGTACGTGCGAAGTGACAGAGTTGCGTAGCAATGAAGTATTGGGAACATAACTAGGGTACATTAGAAATTGTACTTATGTCGAGTCAGGAATTGCTGTAAAAGTCACGTGGCGTAATGCCATGTGAAGTGGTCAATGATGGTATAGTTCGATAGTAGTCTTGAACTCGTGACGTGGCGAAAGTACATTGAAATGGACCTGATCGTGTTAGGTGTCGAGATGAACTCGTAGAGGACCGGGAAGTGGAATTAGTTCTACCAACCGATATGGAGAAAGTTGCTATCAAGGTATGATGTTTCCTGTACTAACGAGTGATCAATGTATTCTATGTTGATTTTAGGTGACGAGTGAGTAGGATGCATGTGTATCGGGTGACACGTGTATCAAACAAGATTACCATATGAAATGGGTAATCTATCCCAAGTAAGGACTTCAAGGATATGAGGATATCGAAAGGTTTCCCAGTGTCCACAATGAGTCTCCGATGGTCTTAGCATATTGAGTAAGGACTTCAAGGACATGAGGATGTCGAGAGGTGTCCTAGTATTGAGTCTCCAATGGTCTTAGCATTGTAAAGACCTCAAGGCCGTATAAATAGTAAGAGAGTGTCCTAATAAAGTGTAGGTTTTTCCTAGTTAATTGGTTGTGTGCTAGATATATATATATATATATATTGATACTATTTGTGTGTATGTTGTAGGTTGATTGATATATGATGCGCTTGTAACCGAACTACATGATATGAAAATAACATGAAAATCATGTAAGTTTTTGTTCATAGATTTTAGTGTTTATCGGGCTAGTAAAGACAAGATAATAGGATTTAAAATGTTAATATACGTATGTATGGCCATTTTTGATAACCGCTTTTATCTAACCCCAAATACGTAAGTATATGTCTATGATTGGATGCCTATAAGTAGTAATTATTGTATATATTTTCTGAAAAATATAAGATAAAATTTGATATTTTTGTCTATTGAATTTATAGAATAATGCTATAAACTTGTGTTAGGATTGGATGTATGATGAAATGTATGCATTGCTACGATTCTAAAATGATGCATGATTTGTATGAACTGATATTATGCTATAATGTACGCAATTGTGAAAGGGGTACAAAGGAAGACCCAAAAGTCCAAAGGGAGACACAAAATCCAAAAGAAGATCTGTCAACCCTAGCACACGGGGGTAATAGTGTGCAATGATCCGAAAGAAATAAATGAACTGGAGTGGATGTCATGTTATGTAATATGTGTATTGTATGCATGATATGTATGCATTGGATGAATGATTATTTACTAATTATTTTTTATGACTTATAGTTGTTGGTTGTTGTTCTTATTTATTGATTAGTAACTTGCTTGTTTGATAACTATGTGGTAGTAATGGCTATTGTTGTACTTGCTTGATAGTTAGATGCTTGCTTGTTTGTTGATCCATTGCGTGTTAATGGCTTATAGTAATTATTAAGAATGAGGTAGATCTTTGGATTCCTTGTATACTGAAGGTAGTGTACTAAGGCACATAGGAAGAAAATGCATAATAGGATTACAGTTATGAAAAGGAATGCATGTATTGTCTTGTACGTATGTACGTATATTTGTGTGTTGGTTGCATGATTGAAAAATCTACTTTGTTATATATTAAAAACAATATGAAGTAATACTTACTGAATATTCAATTCATTTTAGTTTTTTTTTTTGTCCCCCCCCCCTTCGCCGCAGGAATGTGCAGCAGAAAGCAAGCAGTCCAAGGGAAAAGCGCGACAGTTTAAGTATAAAAGAGAGACATTTTGTTTTATAAATCAAATATTTCTTTTGTAAACCTCTTATATTATAAAATTATGTTTTATTCTATATCAGGAAGTCTGGCGCCCTGCGTATGAACTAAAAGGTTTTAAAAACAAATGAAATTAGTCTCATTTTCTAAAACTATTTTAGGGATAAGAAATGCCATATAAGTAAGGTTTTACCCTTCTGAGGTTCGGGTCGCTTCACTTGCCTGCCCACATTAGGTGTAAGAGAAGAAAATCTCGAACTTTTTCATTTCTTCCATTCTCTATTCTCTCTCATTATCTCTTACGTCTCCATTTTTTTCATCTCCTCCTTCGTCAACAGCGACATCCTCAGAGGACGTCTCCTCCTCCTCTTCTTCCCTACTTCCTCTTCTATTTTCTTTTCGTTCTCCTCCATTTTTTCTTCTTCAAGGTAGTTATCCATGATATACCCACGGGCCATAGTGTAGACTTGCGTCTAAGCAAAGAACCACAATCATGACTAGTTGTGGTTCTCTGCCCTAAACCATAGGCCACAATGTGGTCATGGGTTTGCTCCGAGAACTACAACCATGACTAATCGTGGGTATCTACGTAGACCCATGGCCCGTCATGGTCATGATTCTTTGCTCAAATTCAGAATCACTCCATGGTTTGTGTTGACTTTTTGACTTTTTTTTCTTTATATGAGACGGTTACTCTTTTGTTAGATTTGTATATTAGATTTGGAAAAGTTTACTATACTACTTCAAGTGTACTGCTTTATTTGACCTTTTTTAAATTCATTTTTTTTAACGATTAAGAAAGTGATTCATAGTGTATTGATATATATATATTTTTTTAAATATTTAAATACATTAAAAAATATGAAAAAAAAATATCTCTACATTTATTTTTCCACATTATCGTAATGAAATGGCTTATACACATTTGATAAAGATGGTAGAGTAGGTGGTTGACATGGTTGTGTTTTAGCGTGAGGGTGATTGTGGTCAACATGGTAGGGGACTCGGTCTAGCCCCTAACCAATGCGGGTCCTCCTCCACGCATGTCTCACCCTGTGATAGAATAGTCTCAAAGGTTTGGTCGGTTTAGACACTTTTTCTTACTTTCTTGAGTTCTTGTGACAATGAGATTAGGGTGTTTAAGGGATATGTTTGGTTTGGATAGGGAGATGTAGTGGTCTAAGTGGTAGATTATGTTAGAAAAGGTTTAAATGAATGTCTTTTGGGTAGGGCTATGTATTGGGGTCCTTTTGGTAAGGAATATGGGTCATATAGTGTAGTAGGGCTAAGGTTTTAGTGGAGGCTGAGGGGAATTTCGAGATTGAGATTAGGGTTAGGTTTTTTGTCATTTGGATAAGGTAGTGGGTAAATGAGGTTAGGCTAGGGTTGCTAGAGGTGAATGAGAGATTAATTGGCTAGGTTTGGAGCAATGTGATGCACGGCTAAGGGTAATTTGGAGTGCACGGCTAGGATAGCTTGTGTTTAGGCTAGATGGTGTTTGGTTAGGGCATGTGATGGCCGAATATGGCTTAAGGTTCCTCTAGGGTTTCGGCCAAGTCAATTAGGGTTAGGGATCTAGAGTTTTGAGTGGTTTTGGATAAGTCCTAAAAAATAGGAGTATGGCTTATAGCCAAGTGAGGTGGGCGGCAATATTAGAGTTATGGTGGCCGAGTATGTGTGATGTGGAGGTGAGTTTTGATTGGTTCAATACTTCAATTGAAGACCAATCAAATGAGGGAATGATGTGGCAATTTAATGAGGTGGCAAGTTAAGTTTCAGCTAGGGCAAAGTGGATGTTGGTCGAATGAGATAAAGTAGGAGAATTGGTTTGATTTGAATTTGAATTAATTTGAATTCAAATTGAATTGAGTGGCCGGTCATGCAAGGGCTAAGGGGACACGAAATTGGCTTGATTTGGATGAGAAATGAGGTGGATTTAAGTAAGAAAATATAGGAGTGGTGGTGATAGGTGACTGGCTAGGTTAAATGGCAATATAGGCAAGTGTTTTGGCTAGGGTTGCATGGCCTATGGCCGAATGCCTCTAGGGTTTTGGTTTGAATTTTGATTTGAATTTTTCAAATGATTTGAAATGGTGGAATGTAGGTGGCCGGATATGGTATGAAGGGATATGGGATTGGGATTTGATTGAGTCAATTAGGTATTAATTGATCAATTAAGAGGATATTTAGGAGATATGATTGGTGAGTGTGCAAGGGAATTTTCGGCAAAGGCAAGTGGTGCCTTAGCCGAGCATGGTGGTTATGGCAAGTGGCTAAGATTGTAGGATTTGAATTATTTTAAAGTGGAGGGAATTATTGGCCGACTATGTGGGGTTTATGTTGGGCGAGATTAGCTAAGTTTAGAAAGGAAATAGTTGATTCGATTTGAGAGAAAATAGGAAGAGATAGTAAAGATGGATAAGATTGATGAGGTGGTTAATGGAGTTCGGCTATCTCTAAGAGTTGGCCGAGTAGGTGTTTGTTTAGGATTGGGGTTGATTTGAATTTAAATTGATTTGAATTTAAATTGGCTTGAATTTGAGTTGGCTTGAATTGGTGAAAGGATAAGGATAAGGTGATGTGTCAACTAGAGTTTTATGGCTTATGGGATGAGTTGTTATGGAAATGAGTAGGCGGCTAGTCAAGAGATGGCTTGGCCGAGTGGCTTAATTATGGTAAGTAAGGGTTGGTTTGATTGGAGGAATAATGGGAAGGGCTTTGGTGATGGATGGCCGTGTATGGTAAGTAGGGTTTTGGGAAAATTTGGCTAGGATGTTTGGGAGATGGGAATCTTCAAGACTTCTTCAAGAAAACTCAAGCAAATCTTAAGCACATGCAAGGAAGTGCATAAACAAGAGAAGAGGTTGAGCAACTCGAAAAAGCACAAGAGCACCTCTTGTGTTTCAGCTTCAATACTTCAACAAGCATTTGACAATGCTTCCAACAATATAACCACGCCAATATTCACTCAACAAGATGGTGATTTCGAAATTCCCAAGTGGTGAGGATTTTGAAAATCACAAGGGAACTCATACACACTTCTCAAATTCACAAGTAGTGTGAATTTGACACACACAAACAAGACACTAAAACTCTCAATTCTCAAATTCTCAAGTGGTGTGAATTTGACACTCAAAATAAGACACAAACACTCAATCACTCTTTTTGTGATTTTTCAATAATCAAATAAATAGAACGAACTCCTAATCACTCCAAGAACAAAAGAATACTAAAATAAACAAGAATATTAAAATAGACAAGACACCAAATGAAAGAAATACCTCAACAACTTGATTGATAAATAAGGGATAAATGTGAATCACCGATTTACGAATTGCACGGATGATTCTCTTCCAAAAGGATTCACAAATTGTACCCTTAGGAAGCCCAAGTGCAAAGCACTAAAAATCCAAACCACACTAGGTGGCCGGCCTAAGCTCCTAAGGAAGCCACTCCACACACAAGGTGTCTTCAAAATATCAAATGATCAAAAGGTGAAAAACTAAAAGGCCTAGGGTTCTATTTATAGAGCTTACAAGTGAAAACCCCCAAAAGGTCCCTGTCAATTATTTAATTAAACAAAATAACTAAAAGCAACTAATAAGCAAATAAGATAATTTTGGAGGCCCAACCGTGGCCTTCAAAGGTGAATGGTGGGCTTAGCCGCCCATGGCATGGGCCATATGTGTGAACGGCATGCTAGTTGATCCGCATCTCAGGTGGCCTTGATTGGTCCATGGCAAAGCCCTAGCCATGGTCAAGTGTTGGCCATGGCTTGCAGCTAGTATGCACATGGCTTGATGGTGACTCAGATGGACTCGTGCATGTCTTGGTCTGTGCGGCATTGGGCATGGCCCGGGTTGGCTGGCATGCTGGCATGCTAATGGGGCGCGTTGGGTTAGGCGCATAGTGCTGCTGTGCTGCTGGCATGGCTGCGTGCATAGGGCTGCTAGGCACTGGGCATACACCCGCAGGCGCGCGCTCGCAGAACGTACACGTACTGGGTGGCACATGACAGGCATGGTGCACTGAGGTGTACGCAGGAGCGCACTCATGGGCGTACACATGGGCCTGTCTCGACATGGCCCTAGCGTGCTGATGGCTAGGCCATGTGGTGCGCGCTGAGGTGTGCGGCACATGGATGGTGTGGGGTTGTGCGCAGTGGTTAGCCTTGCTGGAGTCTTTGTGCGTGTCAAGGCGGGGGCCAGGACACACATGTAGGCTACTGATAGCATGCTGGTGGGCTTGTCATGGCATGTCAGTGGCTGTGTCATGGCACTGTCAAGGCCTAGTCGTGACACAGTCAAGAGGGAACAAGTGAGCCACGTCCCAATTGACTCGTGCGTCTCCTCTGAACTTCTTAGGACACCCTCAGGATTCTTAAGGGAGTCCTCCAATGTTGGACTTGGCACCACAAGTAGTGCCAACTCAGGTGTCAATGTGTGTCTAACGCCTTGATCATGGACGGTTTTTTATGGGATATTATCACAACGGTCACCGTTGAAGACATCATTGGCAGTTTGACAATCCTAAACGAATCGACGATGATCTTGGGTGTGCTTTTCGTGGCAAAAAAATATAGTATGCAGTAGCTGTTCTTTATTTGTTATTTTTAGAAAAATATACTTAGCGCTTATTTAGATATCAAAATCATCTTATTTTATTTTATTTTATTTTATCATTATAAATTTTATAAATTTTTACATAAAATATAATAAATAATTCAATATTTTTTAAATTTTAAAATAATATTAATGTAATGATCAATGTATACTTATGGATACATGTAATTTTTAATTGATGTAATCTGCTAGATCACTACCACCTTTAGTTTTGAATCCGGACACTTTTGAAGCCACTATGCAGTGATGCACTATGACATATTGGAAGTTCGGCCATAAAAATGAATTTAAGCTGAAAAATGTTGGCAGGCCGAAAAATGAAACCTTGTCAAAAATGAAAATAGGACCCCAAAAAAAAAAAAACCGAAAAATGAATGTGGTAGCTTTCTTTTTCAAAGGTTTCTAAGTGCAATTTTAACACTGATAACCCATTGCAAGTTCATAATTTGGCTATATTTGTTAAAAAACTCTCACATTAGACTAGCTAAACACACTCTATTTTGACTTTGTGCTACAATAAAATAGTCTCCTTCACCAACAATGGCGAGCCACTGTTGAAGATTCAAGCATTATTTTTTTCTTTCTCAACTGCGCGCCACTCTCTCTTTCGCTCATATTCTAATCTCTTCACGTTGAAAGTCCATCCAAACCCTCGATCCTCTCACCCTCTTCTCTCCGTTTACCCTCTTCGTCTTCCTCAGTCGATTGTCTGTCAAGGATAACAAGCTCCCTAGAAAGGTATTATTACCTGTAGAAGATTGGAACCGACAAATGAAAACCCAAAATTTTCGTTCCTTTTCTCGTTGTTTTCTCATTCTCTGAACCTTCAGGCGGCTCCAGCAACATCTGAGTTTTCCGTTTCTCTTCAGACTCTCTCGACCAATACCAATGTGGTTGGTAGGTCTGATTCAGTTTTAAGGTTACGTTTTAAGGTTACGTTTTAAGGTTACCTTTTCTCAACCAGTTTGAGGTTACGTTTGGGTAACTAAAACTTCACAAGTATTTTTAGAATACTTTACAATTATTTATTATTTTTTATCTATTTTTATTATTTTTTGTTATTTTTGTTATTAATATTTAATATTTATTATTACTTTTTATTTATTTTTATTACTATTCACAACTTTTCTCAATATTTCTCTATCTACAAATCTCTCAAGATCTTATCTGGGATTCATTTTTTTAATTGAATCTCGGTGTTTGATGAAGTAATCTTGATTGAATTCGAGTTTATTTGGTAGAGAAGACTTTTTTTATTAGGCTTGATTTATTTTCAAAGATAAAAGATAAAATGAAATAAAAGTTAAAAAAAGAATAAAATATTGTTATAATATATTTTATTAATATTAGTTTTATTTTAAAATTTAAAAAAATTATTTTGAGATTTAAAAAAGTTGAATTGTTTATTTTATTTGTATAAAAATTTGAAAAAATGTAATGATAAATTTTGAGATAAGATGAGATGAAATGATTTAGGTAAACAAACCAATCCTTAATGTCCTGTATACTCTTGGGTTTGAATTTTGGTGTTTGTTATGGAACATTTATGCTTGACTGTTGTTGAGGAGGGCCTATTCCTTATGGGAAGTTCTACTTGTGGTCTGTACACTCTGTCTTCATACTAATTATCCCGTCTATATGATCGACAAGAAGTAAATTGGATTGATCTGGTTGGATTTGTCTTTTCGGTCTTGAAATCCTTTGGATAAATTACGAAAAAAAGGAACGTTGTTGTAATGGATTGGCGTTACATACCTAGGAGCTAGGGGGAATTAATATATGTTATGGTTCCAGATAATGAACCAGTAAATCGATAACTAAAATAGAGATGTAATGGAAGATAAATGGCTGTCTGCGTGTGATTGTTGAAAACAGAGATGCAGGAAAAAGTAAATGGCAATTGAAATGGATGCAGAATGTAAAAGAGACAGGATAATATGGCTTTTAAGACTTCATTAATTAAGTTAATATATTTATAAAAAATAAAATTAAGACATTCATGCTTTGCTTTCTCTCATGCCATGTCAAAGTGGAGAAAAATGAAATCCCTGCTCTGTGATCTTTTTAGATTTTACCATCAACTACCAACTCTATTCTTCCTTGTTCACAGTTTTTTGTGTCATTATTATTATCATTATTATTGATAAGTAAAAAAAAAAAAATCGTTATCTTTATTGCATAGTTATAGTAGTTCAAATTCAGATTTCAATTGTATTAATGTCTCTCATATTTCCCTTTTATTTTTGATTATAAGCATATTGACATGCTGCTTTTTATGAAAGCTTCTGAAGGATTCTCATTAACCCTCACCAGAAGTATGACTGTATTTAAAAGTTTATTTCAAATTGAACATGGTGGGAACATTTTAATGGCAGATTGTGGGAACATAATGGCTGTAGTGGAAGACGTTAATTGAAAGTTTGTAGTGTATAGTGGGAACATTTTAATACTACAACATGATTAACTATATGAAGTATATTTGCAAAATTAAGTAAAAATAGAATCATTAATTAATATATGAAGTGTATTTACAAACTATAAAAAAAATTATCAAAATATATAATATTATATTATTATTTAGACTTTAAAAATGCTAGTCTGATGTAGACTATCTAGCTAAAAGTTAATATTATAGCTAGAAGGATAAAATTTTAGCTCCAATTTGGACTTGTAATGCTATAGAGTTTTCATCTTATCGTTTAAAATACATCATCAAATTTTTTTTTTTTTTATTTTACATATTGACTTTTACAATATGCCATCAATCAACTTACCTATTTTTTCTCTAGTTCATTTAATCTTCTTTTTAAATATTTCCTTTCTACCAATAAGTTTATAATATCCATATATTTTCTTATATTTGCAATTTGTTTTTATATACAATATAAACTAATTCAATCCTATACATGTAAAAAAAAGTATATAAGCCAAATAAAATTTAAAAATAAAATCAAAATATGAAAAAATTGTTTTAAAAATATTTCCAAGATATTTTTCAGAAGACAATTATATATATGTGTGTGTGTGTGTGTGTGGTTTTTTTTTTTTTTTAAATGATGAACAATAAAAAGAACTTGCTTACATGATAAAAATTAAAGTAAAAGAAAATGAAGGAGTAAATGCAATATAAATAATAATAAAAACTTTTACGGGATGAAATACAATTCCTTTTATATAATCGGATGGAACTTCTTGTTAGAGCAATTCTTCAAATAATTTACATTTTTTTGTATAATATAAAAGCAATTGAGAGTTATAAGATTTCAAATAACTGTTTTGCTAAATGTGAAATAACATATTTTTCTTTATTTGAAGTTTTTTTTATGAGTAATTACATATAATTGTGGAGAGTGCAAGCAAGTACCATGTAATCGTTTTGGAAAGAGTAGAATCTATAATAAAAAATATTCCATGTATATTTTATATAATCACTTCTTTTTAAGTGCTTGTGCCGCACTTTTGCACTCATGACTACATAATGTGAACCCGTGGGATTCAAATCCATTGAACTCACAATCAAATTTAAAACTAATCCAAGAAATTCAAGAATCAAGTAAAGAAGATCTAGACTCTTTGAAATCTTATTTCAAGAACCTAGATTGCAATGAGAACACTACAAAAGAGTTATCTTTGATAAGTTTTTAATTCATTCAAAAACAAGTAGAGAAAACTGAGTTCTCTATGAAGAAAACTTCATTCACGTTTCTCTCCTTTAGAAAATGCAGCTACATGCGTTTTTATAACCTCTCAAAGAAACCCTAGAGCCGAATAAAGCCTACATCAATTAAAAAATATGAGCTGAACATATTCAAGTCCAAACACCCTAAACTACAATAAAAAAAAAAAATCTACTTAATGAATTATATAGGCCTCGATGCCTATACTTATTGAAAGAAAAAATCTACAATATACCACTAGGTTATGCTACCTCCTTCTGTAGCTTGTATTATATGGATTAAAATTAATTCTTCTTCTTTTATATCCATCTTAAATGTTGGAAATTTGCTCGATGAATTTGCAAATTCGGCCCAAGTGGATTGCATTAGTCCTTGCATTGCTTCCTTGATCTTCTTAGCTTTTGATATTGTAATTGGCCTACCTGGAATTTGCAATGAATCTTTAAGACTTGATACACCATAGTGCCCATCATTCCCTCTCTTTAAAAGGATTCAATCTCAAATTGTCACCTACATCAAAGGAAAAAAGATCAGAAACATTAAAAGTAGTAGAGACATTATACTCACTTGGAAAATCTACTTTATAAGTATCATTATTAACTTTCTTAAGGATTTGTAAATGTCCATCGCCTCGAAGATGCAATTTAATTTTTCTATGTGCTAGGAATCTTTCTTTGCTCATATGAATCCAAACACAATCTCCTGATTAAAAAACGACACGTATTCGCCCCTTATTAGCTCAGAAAGCAAACTTGTCATTTTTCTACGTAATTTAAAGTTGTACCTCTCATGAACTAACTCCACCAATTCGGTCTTCATTTGTCCATCCAATCTACTCCTTTCATCAATAGGTAAAGACATCAAATCTAAATGAGTAAGTAGATTAAAACTATAAACAATTTCAAATGGAGAATAAGATGTAGTAGTATGTCCAATCCTATTATATACAAACTCTATAAATGGAAAACAATCCTCCCAAAATTTTAAATTATTTTGGATGAATGCATAAGAATTGAGTTTAAGTTTTGTTGATTACTTCAGTCTATCCATCAGTCTATGGATGACAAATAGTGAAAAATAAAGTTTGATATATGATTTTTTCTACCAAAACTTTCCAAATTAAGAAATTTAACATTCCTATTAAAAACAATAGTCCTAGGTATATTATGGAGCCGCATATGTTTGTGGTATTATTTGTTTTATGGCATAGAATGAAATGTGTCATTTTGCTAAATCTGTCCATTAGTACAAAATAGAATCTTTACCATTTTTTGTCCTAGGTAGCCCCAAAATAAAGTCCATAGATATGTCTACTCATGACATACTAGGAATAGGTAAGGGTGCTATAACCCATGAGATAAAAATTTAGATTTGATATTTCTATATGTAATGCACATATCATATATTCGAATGACGTCTCTTCTCAACCTAGGCCAAAAGATATGTTCACATAAAACTTTTAAGGTTTGTCTTATACCAAAGTGCCTCATTAATCCCCCATCATGTGCTTTATGTACCAATAATTCACGTATTGAATAATTTGGCACGCACAGTTTGCTTTCTTTAAACAAATAATCATCATGTTTGTAAAACTTACCGAATATCGCTTTATCACACGTTATACACACATCAAAAAAATCAATTTCATTGACATACATGTCTTTCATACATTCAAATTCAAGTATTTTGCACTCCAAGAAGTAAGAAGTACATACCTTCAAAAGAAAACATCAGCAATATTGTTTTCATTACCTTACTTGTAATGGATTATATAAGTAAAGGTCTTGGGATATTTCATCCATCTGGCATGTCTTTTATTTAATTTACCTTGACAGTTGAGATGCTTTAATGATTCATAATTAGTGTGGATAACAAATTCTTTAGACTAAAAGTAGTGCTGCCACGTCTTTAGAGTGCAAACAAGAGCATTAATTTCTTTGTTATTAGTGGGATAATTCAGGGCCATCCCACTTAGTTTCTCACTGAAAAAGGCTAAGGGATGCCTATCCTGCATCACAACGACTCCAATTTCTATTCCTGAGGCATCACATTTAATTTCAAAAGTTTTGTTAAAGTCAGGTAATGCTATCATAGGTACAGAACATAACCTTTCTTTAATAATAGCAAATGCATTCACTTGATCAAACCCCCAATGAAATCCAGCATTCTTTTTAATTATTTTCGTGAGTGGTGCAGCAATGGTGCTAAAATCCTTAACAAAATGCCTATAAAAACTAGTTAAACCAAAAGCTTCTTACATTAATGATGTTTTTAGGCGTTGGTCACTCTTTGATTGCCTTGAATTTCTCTTTATCCACCTCAATACCCTTTGTACCAACAATATAACTAAGAAAAACAACTTTTTCTATGCAAAAGATACATTTATTAAAATTAGCATACAACTTTTTATGTCTCACCACATCGAACACACATATCAAATGCTCAATATGTTCATCTAAGTTCTTGTTGTACACTAGGATATCACCAAATTACACAACTACAAATTTGTCTAAAAACGCACATAATACATGGTTCATTAATCTTATGAAAGTACTAGACACATTTGTAAATCCAAATGGCATAACCAACCATTCATAAAGTTCATATTGAGTTTTAAAAGTAATTTTCCATTCATCTCTATCTTTGATTCTAATTTGATGGTATCCACTTTTAAGATCTATTTTATTGAAAATACATGAGCCATACAATTCATCAAACATATTATCTAATTTAGGAATGGGATGACGATACTTTCGTAATATTATTGACCGCTCTGCAATCAACACACATCATCTAAGTCCCATCTTTCTTTGGCACTAGTAGTATTAGTACTGCGCATGGGCTCATGCTTTCTCCATGTACCACTAACCCATCAAATCTTCAACTTACTCCTATAGGCTGGTCGGTTTGGAATAATGGCTCCAAGTACGAAATCAATTTGATGCTCAAAACCTCTAATAAGTGGCAACCCACTTGGCATCTTTTCTGGAAATACATTTTCAAACTATTACAACAAAGAAACAATCATATAGGAAGAGATTGGCTAGTTTCATTAAGATTAAAATAAGATTATTTATAGAGAAGTAGAATCATAGGCTGATCTACTAAGAAGGTCCTCTTAACCTTACTTTTATTTGCATAAAAACTCATTTTTGTATTTCATTTTCTTTCTGCAAGTTCCCTTTCTATTTTCTCTCGTAACTCTACTCTTTTTTCAATATTCCCAGCCACACCTTTATTTTCTTTTTCACTCTCTCTTTTCTTGAGGTTTTAGCCTCACCCACATTTTTCTTTTCTCCTATTTTTCTTTGTTGTGTTTGGCCTCACCTTGTCTTTTTTGCTCAATCTCACTTTTCAGTTTTATTTAATTCTCATAAACCCGTTTTAGGGTTAAATGAGTAAGTTTGATCTTTTTTCCATCCTTTAAAAAATGGTATTTTTTCATAAACCTGTCATGAATCACCCTTTTATTAGACTGCCACAACCTCCCCAACGTATGGCCAACATGCATAGGAGTTACATTACAAAGCACATCAGCATTATACCTCTTAATAGTAAAAGTTACCAAAATCTACTTGTTGACCTTGACCTCCCCACTAAGGGTGTAAGAAGATTGAATTGGGCCAGTGGACAGGACCGGACCAGACCGCATGGAATGGATGGAATTCGGTCTGGTCCGGTCCATGGCATTTTCCCTCCTAGACTGGACTGGACCGAACCAAATGACTTTTTTTTTTATATGTATATATAAATAATAATATATAAATTATAATATTAATATTAATATTAATATAGATTAAGAGTGGTAGTATAATATATTAATATATAATATATACTCTTATAATATTAACATATTAGAATTTATAGTAGTTGACTAGTTGTAGTATAAAAATTATAATTTATAATTTTTTTTTATTTTTTTATTTAGATAATTTTTTTTTTTGCCAATTGTTTTAAGAGTTTTTTTTTTTAATATTATTTGGTTTAAATCTATGATAAATACGTAAATTGGGTTGAAAATAATTAAATTTAGGCTAAAAATTATTTTTCATCATTACAAGATTTTGAATTTAATTTAATCCATTAAATCATATCAGGTGCCTCTGGACTGGACCAGATTACCCCTGGACCGAATTGGATCGGACCGATTTGGACTGAATCGATATAAACTAAATAGGAGTTTGGTCCGGTCTAGGGTGAAAATTTTTTTGGACCGAATGGAACCAGTCCACATTTTTTATAGACCGAACCATTTACACCCCTACTCCCCACATTCATTCAGCCACTACAACTTATAAGGTCTAGGATGTTTCAATAAATAAGTTCAACTTCTCAACTAGGGTGGTACTAGCTACATTAGTACAATGTGCCCTATCTATAATTATGCCACACACCTTGTTGTTTACATAGTATCTAGTATGAAATATGTTCTCTCTGCTGCTCCATATCATCTAGCTTAATTTGTGTATTAAGAGCACGTCTAGCAACAAGAGACTCACTTTCTACGGGGTATTCAACTCTATCATCATCACTAGCATCAACCAACTTGGGCATCACTATCATCCGCACTCTCAGTCATCACCTCTCCATTTTCATACATAACCATCACCCGCTTGTTTGGACATGGAGATGCGATGTGCCCTAAACCCAAATATTTAAAATACTTAATATCTCTATTCCTTAAAGTTTAGAAATCTATCTTGTATTTATTTGTACTATTTTCCTCATATTTTCCCTTAGGTGGTTCAGTCTTCCCTTTTAATACACCTCGATCATTCTATCTCACTTTGATTTTCAATGAGTGTTAGAAACTAAAATATACTTTATTATACACTTTCTCTTTAATTACCTCTCCACTTTTATAGTCATGTGCACCATGTCTTCTACCTCCACATAATACTGCAGCACAACTATATTGGCTATGTCCCTATTTAAACCACTTAAAAATCTGACCATTGTGGCCTCCCTATCCTCCTCTACGTTAGCCTGGATCATAGTCATCTTCATCTCCTTATGGTAATCCTTTACAATTCTAGACCCTTATGAAAGGTTCTGTGATTTTTGGTAGAGGTATCTATAGTAGTGGCTAGGCATAAATATCCACTTCATGAGAGCTTTCAACTCCCCCCACGTTTTTACAGGTCGCTCATGATTCCTCTTCCTATTGGTCACTAATTAATCCTACCAAATAATTGCATAATCAGTAAACTCAATTACCACCAGCTTCATCTTCTTCTCTTCTATATAATTGCGACAATTGAGAATCAACTTTATTTTCTTTTCCCACTCTAAATAAGCTTCAGGGTCATTCTTACATTGGAAATATGGTATTTTCATTTTGTCGCTCCCAATGTTCCTATATACCCCATCTCGACTCTTTGGATTTCTCTTAGGTTCTCTTTCATGCCTACCTTCCTTAGATTTGCCATTTTCACCTATTCCAACTTCAGATGCTACATCTTCTTCATCTTCATCATCTTCTTCATTTTCATACTCATTTTTAACGCTAGACTCATGTCTCCTCCTATCTCTCCCACCTTGGAGATTTCTAATCAATATCTCTTACTAATCCATCCTATTGTTCACCTTCCTTAACACCAAATTTAACCGTTCAAACTGTTGTTGCATGTCCTGCAACACAACAAATGAGTTACCCGCCTCCTCCTTAGGTGTTGAGTCACTTTTGTAAGACATTTTAATGTGCTGCAAAAAAAGAATGTTAGTGATAAAACCTCACACATTTTCTTATGTGTTTACTCCAAAATAATATCACTCAACTCTTATTTCACTCTTTTGGCCTTTTCCAATATTATTCTCACTCACTCCTGCCTTTTACTTCACCTATTTTCTCTTTCAAGTTCTTTACGAAATAGTTGAACTAAATCAAGATACATTCTTATATTATTTCAACCAGCAATAGATTCAAGAAACAAGAAAGGAATAAAATGACATGATTTCAAGAAATTTGTACGAGGAAAATAGCAATTAGGAAACAAGATACTAAAAATCATATACTCGTCCCCCTTGAAGATAAAAATCTATAAACACCAAATCACTTCAATTTTCGGATTGCAAAGTAGATCAAATAGCCATTTTCGAAATTTCTTTTTTTTTAATCAGCAACCTTTGAATACGCTATCTTTTTTCTTTTTAATATAGATTTGGTCACAAACAAGGATCTGGATTTAAAGCAAAAATCAAAATAGATCTTAAATTTAAAGCAAATATTAGAATATATATGAAATTTGAATTCAAATCCAAATTGAATTCATATATAGAAATTATAGATTTGAGATTTAAAGCAAAATTAGAATAGATCTAGGATTTAAAGTAAAGATTCATGTAATTAATTAAAGAATTCACAAATCTGAATACTAAATCAAGTATATGTGTAATCAATTGTGAAAACCACATATTTGAATTCAAATACACAAAATTAACAAGAATGAAGAAGGAAGTGCAAGATCAGAATAAAGAAATAGAACATGCCTAAGACAAAACCCAAATATAAAAATTGAAAAAGATAAATCAGACATGATTTGGAGCTGAGCTCTGATGCCAAATAATGTGAACTCATGGAATTGAAATCCCTTGAACCCACAATCAAATTGAAACTTACCTAAAAAAGTCAATAATCAAGTCAAAATGATCTAAACTCGTTGAAATTCTATTTCAAGAACTTAGATTGCTGTGAGAATGCCACAAATGATTTGCCTTTAGTAAGTTTTTAGTTCACTCAAGAACAACTAGAGAAAACTAGATTCTCTCTGAAGAAAACTTCATTCACGTTTCTGCCTTTAGAAAATGCGGCTACATGTGTTTTTTAACCCTTTAATGAAACCCTAAGGCCCATTAAAGCCTATATCAATTCAAATACATGTGTTAAACACCTTCAAGGCCAAAATCCAAAACTACACCACTATAGCTAATAAAAAAAGTCCACTTAATGAATTAAATAGGTCCAAAGGTCTATAACTATGGAAACATAAATTAGGCCCACACGCCTATATTTATTGAAATAAAAAGTCTACATTAAACCACAAGGTTATGCTGCCCCCTTTTGTAGCTTGTATCATATAGATTAAAATTGATTCTTCTTTTTTCAAGTCCATCTTGAATGTTAGGGTCTTGCTCAATAAATTGACAAAGTTGGCCCAAGTGAATTGCACTAGTCCTTACATTATTTTCTTGATCTTCTTAGTTTCTGACTTTATGAGTGGGGCATCTAGAACTTGTAAGGGGTCTTTAAGACTCGGTCAACCATAATACCCATCACTACAAGTATAAGTTTTTTATTTGTATATTGAGAAAGAACCTCACGTGAGATTGTGTGCTAAATAGTCAAATGATTTTCTTTCCTCACACACAAATCACAATATTAAGTTTGTTTTGGGTAAGAGATTTTTTGAAAACTTCGTTAGTTATATTGTTTATTGGATTTTTATGGAGGGTATATAAGAAAACTTGAATAATTTTGTAAAATATATTTGAATAAATATACTTCATCTGAGAGTTTTCTCCCAAGATGTACTGAGTTTTTTTTTTTACTTAATAATTATGAAAGTGTTTTTAATGATGCTATGATTTTTAAAATAATAAAATATAAAAATATAAAAAAATGAACGAAAAAATAATAAAAATTGCTATGTATCAGGACATCTTGAGAGATAACTTTCGAGTGAAATAGCATTGCTCAATAAATCGTTTGTGAAAGTGAATTTGTTAGGTTTAAAATAATAAAAAATTGTTTGAAATTATGCCTCTTACTTCTTTGCCTATAAAGTATAAAGTGACAATTGAATTGATTGTATTGAGAAATGCTAAATCATCTTACAAAATTTTTCGATACAAAAAAAAATATTGTTTTTATTTTTATTATTTAGTAATTAAGGAAGAATTTTTAATAATATTGTGATTTTTTTTAAAATACATAATAATATGAAAAAAATGAATGAAAACAAATTAAAAAAAATGATTTTGTCTTGGATGATACTCATGCAACATCTTCGAGTGTATTACTTATTGTTTTAAATACTGCATCGCATAGGCCGATACATGTCGTAATCGCCAATTAAGTGGTATAGAAATGCTGTCTATTTCGTACCGATTGAAATATCGGCCAATATTTCGAATGTACTGGCTAATGTTTCGACCGTACCAGATCTCGACTTTTTACTTTTACTTTTTTATTCATTTTTTGTTATTTTTTTACCTCAATTCAACCTAGACTAATTACATATATATTTTTATATATAATTTATTCATATATTAATTATTATTTAGAAAAAGATGTTCAAAACATTGCATCCAAACATATTTTTGCACAATGACAAGCTATTTTAAGTGTTTTTGATTTTGATATTGAGTATATTAAAGAATTAGAAAATTCGATTCCTGATTTTCTTACCCGTGAATTTTTGCAGAAAGTATGAGTAAGAAAACAAGTTAGAGAAATCCCAAAGGCCCCCGCCTCTCCGTGCTCCTCTGACTTCATTGTTTTTGCCAGTAGTTTCCTCACAGGAAGTTGCTAGCAGATATATTGATCTAGGATCGATACCTAGACCAGTAACCCCAAGTTCTTTTACCCAGGTATTAACCATGCTTCATGATCCCTTGTCCAATTCTTTAGCATTGGTAAGACCCAGATTACCTTCTGCTTCCAAGGCAGAAAAATTACTAGAAATATCTTTACCAGAATTTGTTCTACATCGAAAATACGATAGATACAGATCCCTTTAAAATTGCTTTCAATTATTTTTTCCCAGGTTGGCATTGGACTCCTAGATATTCAACTAAAGACCTAAAATTTTATCTTTCGATATTGTCTCACACTGGGTCAATATCTCTCAAACCGATCTACGATAAAGTAGATCTTTCAAAAAAAAATTTCGCAACTGTTATCTAGTCAGTGTTATGACCCAACAAGAATGGGGAACAAATCTCAATACTCTTAAAAGTATACTAGATTCATCAATTCAATATAATTATAATGATTATATTGATTCTTGACTCCATTTTCCTTTTTACCAAACCCTAGATTTATCGCATTCTTGGTTCTTTAATTTCGACAAGAAATGCAAAACCAAATTTCCCCTCTAGTTTTAACAATGGTGGCAATAATTTGGCCCCATTCCAGATATTTATCCAGAGAGTCTGCAACCAATTCTCAACCATTTTAAGGTTGTTGCTCCACCCAAGATAGATCGCATGAATGCCAAATTACCATTCTTGATCCACTTTTGTTCCAGATATAAAATCCCATGGATTTTCAAATGGACTTACGAAAAGACTGGTGACATTCTTGTCCGATGCTTTTTTGTAAAATATTGGGATAAATTTCAGCACTCTCCAGATATTGCGTCCAAAGTTTTGATAGATTTTCCATCCTTGGTTCTCAATTTAAAGGACTGGGAGGAGTTTCCCTCACCAAAGATGCAAGCAGAGGTAACCTTTCCTTTTCCAGAAATTACAGAAAAGGATACACCGAGTTCATCTTCAAAGCAAAAGAAGAAGACTTCCTCAAATAAGAAAACTTCAACTTCACCAAAAAAGAAAGACTCAGATACTGAAAGTTCTTCTTCTTCAAAGAAAGATTCCAAGAAGAAGTAGAACAGAGATATGCTTGAACTATTGAAGAAATCTATCGAAGGACAACATAATAGCATGATGCTATTAAAGAAATCCATTGAAGATCAATACAATAGTGAAGATTCAGCTGAAGGATCAGACGCGTCTGATAACTACAGCAATACTTTTGGACATGATGAAGAATATTCTCCGCCCCGACTTGGAGAACCTTAACTGAAGTCCACTCAGATAACCTGTCGGCATAAGAAGACAAAATAATTTCCGTACAGACAACTTTGCTTTTATTATTCAAAAGTGACAGCACAAAATGACAAGTCCATTTCTAGTGCTTGGTGCAGAGTTACTTTTGTTGTTTACTATTTCACCCGTGATTTACTTTGTGATTTAATTTTGTAAAGGCTCATTCATTTATAAAAGGAGACCTTAGTTTTTATTTAAGGGCAGAGCGTTTTACCCATTTTTCTGATAAGAAACTTGCTCCTAACCTTCAAATATTTCCAATCTTGTAATTCTGTGAATATGTTTAATTTGTGTAAGTCTTATATTTCAATGAAGAATCTTTCGATTCAAAGTTATCTTCATTAATTATTTTGCATAACATTTCATGCATTCGGCCAGCTTTGCCGCCTCATATCTTTTTCATATTTCAGATTATCCAGTTATCTGGTCCCTTTATATCTTGTGTATCATTTATTTTAATTATACTTACTTCCGCGGTTGGTGGTATCAGAGCCACTTTCAATTCGATTACTAATTGGTTAACTCTATCTCTGCTTCTTATTTATCTTGATAATTTCTATAGACACTCTATCTCTCTATCTTTTTCTTTACTTTATTCTGTTGGTGCCACCGCAGTCGAATACCAAGGCTGAATAGTAAGTCTCTTTCTGAAGCCGGGTAGGCAGTGTTAGGGCATGAGAGGATTCTGGTTGTAACCCATCGGTATATGTTACGAAATGCAGTAGAGTAATGTTCTAGACCTAGACTTAGGACGCACCTGAGTTTTGCTTTGGTTTTTACCAAGATAAGCAGGATGTTTAGATCCAGCTCGTCAGTTAGTTCCAGATCAGGATTGCTGCCTGATATTATTAATGAAGAAAATTGTATTTTTGAACAAAATAATTTGCCAGATATTGATCGATGGCATATGCCAAAGATTGATTCTGATTCCCTTTATAACAAAACCTGGAAAGAGAAGGTTTTTGCTACGGAATTCAAGGTAAAAACCGTTGAGCGCACCTTCGCTATTTCAAAAACACAAGAAAAATGTCATCTTTTCCAGCATAATGTTATTGCTGATATTAAACAGAAAGATTTTACTTTCATGCATATTGCATCTGTTCAAGTTGCTGTCAAACCTCTGATAAGGTGAGGCATCAACGCATCTGTTCTTTTTTGTCTGCGTGATGGCAGATTTAAGAATTTTGAGGACAATAAGCTTGTGATTGTTCAAACTTCCCTGGCTGAAGGTCTAGTGCATTTTGATTGTTATCCAGATTTAACTGTTGATTTACATGATAGATGTGTTTTGGATGTTTTAACCATAAACATTTTGACTTCTGGTTTTGATATGATTGAAGTCAGTAGACCTCTTGCTTTGGTTTTACAGCATTTATTATCGTTTGATGAAGACTAGTCTTAACCCTAAGTCTAAGATTAAGTAAGCTAGAGACCAGACCCTTCTGATGCAGAGTTCTACTTCTAGTGCTCACATCAGAATACTCAAAATGATATACTGAAGAGATGTTTCTCTTCTAGATGAGTGAATCCTTCAAAAGGAATTACCACAAGTAGAGATTGTATCCCAGGATAGGGATCTCGACTTGATTCAGCAGTACCTTGATGGTACTGTAAAGATTTCATTTGACGGACTATCCCTAGCCAAAGAAAGAAGACATTCTTTCGCCGGCTCCAGATCGTCTTGTTCTTCGAACCCAAGACTTAGTAGAGATGCAAATCTCAAAACATTTTTGGAGGATTCTGCCAAGATAGCAAATCCTATTCGTCCAGCATTTGATCAGGAAATTCCCAAGGGAAAATCCTCTGATTTAAAGCTGAAAGGTGTTTCTTCTGATTCACAAGTTACTTCAACTTATTATACAACCAAGGATGATATTTTATCATTCAAGGAAAAGCTAAAAAGGAAGAAATTGAAGTAAAAGATGATTCTTCTACATCACCGACACCCATGTTGTCGACAGTTTCGGATTTAGCCATGAATACACCACTATTACACCCACAATTGATGATGATGTGTAAATCTTTTGAGCCAGATATGATTGCTTTATTTAATGATTTTAATAGCATGGAAAACCGTCCTAAGTAAAAAGTTTATGATGTGAATTTTACTCTGACCAAGAAAAAACAAGTCAGACAAAAATGGAAAGAATTGATTTATGCTTTCAATAAGCATATTCTTTTCTTTGATTTCCTTGAAAATTATTATGATTTGAAAGATTATTCTTTAAATGTTTTAAAAACCAATTTTACAAAAGCTGAAGAAAAAACCGTTGTAAAATGCAGCCATCCCCCACTTGAAACCATTTTAATTTCAGTACTGGGAGTTGAGGTTAAAGCTTCACCTTTTAAGTACCAGCTGCAGAAGATCTTAAGTTTTCTTAGATTTTCCTAGAAACAAGAAAAATCATTGAGCAAAATAATTTTGTCAACACTGACCTCCATACAATTGGTCAATAATTAGACCGTATTGAGGACAAAGTTGAAAACTCATTTCTGAAAAAGCTTTAGCTAGTTTTTCAAAACCTCTTGGAAAACCTTTGATTATCTTACCAGAGAACAGGTAGAAGACGGATAATGCCAGTACTCTGACTAAAATTGATCAAATACTAACTCAAATTAAGTTAGAAAAACCCTCCACTAATGCTTTGGACAAAAGTGGCCAAGAGGTTGATTATGATTTTATTGAAGTTTATACAGATGATTCTTCGATAGATGATTTTGTCATTAATGATGATTTTAAAGAATTTTCATTGGAGAAACCTGAAATAGCCAGACTTACTTCTACAAGACCTACGGGTTTTATGAAGAACTGGTTCACCAGGCCTACTCCACCAGATTTACAGATTGAAGAACGCATGTTCCAAAATCAGTTTTCAGCCAGTGTTGACAGGATATATGAGTGGAATATTGATAGACAGTCTGATTAAGAAGTTCTCAATACTCTACAAAAAATGTCCATGGTCACTGATGCTTATGTTAGTAATAATATTTTGCAACTAGACATAGTTAAGATGTTAGTTTCTGATTTTACAGGCATGCTTCGTTCTTGGTGGGACAAACAGCTCATTGAAGAAGCACGACAAAGGATTCAATTTGCCGTTAAGCAAAATGATGATGGAACGCCTATTTTGATACCACCATAGGACGAGGTATCTCTGATGGTGTTAATACTTTGATTTATACGATTATTAAGCATTTTATTGGAACTCCTTCCAATATTACTAATCGTGTTTCTGATTATTTGAATAATCTGAAATGTCATAATATGTCTGATTATAATTGGTATAAAAGTGTTTTTATGTCTCGTGTTTTGCAACGAGATAATTCTGATAAGCCTTATTGGAAAGAGAAATTCATTAATGGTCTTCCTCATTTGTTTGCTCTAAAGATTAAAGACTCACTACTTAATTCTACCGGCAGACTTGATTACGATAGTTATACCTACGGGGATATCACTAGCGTAATAAAAAAACTCGGTATCAGTATGTGTAATGATAAAAAACTTATCAATCAACAGATGAAAGATAGAAAGAGAGCCAATATGAGATGGAAAATTTCTATCAACAATTTGGCCTTCCTCCTATCGCCCCATCTCGCGAGGAGAGAAAGCATTTTAAAAAGGTTTTCAAAAAACCTCATAGGAAAAACAGGAGAAAAACCCGTGATGAACTTTACAAAAAATCTTTTTATAAAAAATATTTTCATAAAAAACCTTTGAAAAACCCTTCCAAAGGGACATGTTTTAACTATGGCAAAAAATGACACTATGCTGATAAGTGCCCTAATTCTAAAAAATCTAGTGAGTTAAAAAACAAGCTTAATGCTTTAAATATTGGTGAAGATGACTAGTAAGAACTGTTTCATCTCCTTGAAAACAGTACTTCATTTTCTGACCAAGATGAGTTTAGCTCTAGTGATTCGGAACATCGCTCAGAAGCTGAACCATTTAATTCAGCAATGATTAAGCTTGGTTGCAATTACAATGGTTCTTGTTGCAATTCTGGAGTTAAGACAATTAATGTTTTAACTAAGGAAGAAGAACAAGAGAACCTTCTTTTAACTTTGATTTCTCAAATTGAGAATATTGAGTTAAAAGAGAAATATCTCAATCAGTTCAAGAAAACTATGACTCGTAGAGAGCCGTCAACTTCTCAAGAGAAAATCAGTTTTCAAGAAACATTAAAACGTTTCGAGAAGAAACCGAAAGATGTTTCAATAAATGATTTACAGCATGAAATTTCTTTAATCAAGAAAGAGCTTGTTGAACTCAAGACTGAGATCAACTCCCTCAAACTTGAAAATTCATCTTTTAAACAAGATTTACTTTCTTTTAAAATTGAACAACATTTTAATCAAGCATGTCCTTCTGATAATGAGGAAACAAAAGTCTCAGACCTCAGTGAATCCTCTGAACCTCCCAGGGCCATTTATTTGCTTAAACAACCTATGCCTACTAAGTGGTAATCTAAGGTTGAAATTGTTGTTTGCCATGAATTTTTTTTTTTTTCCGTTATTGCTTTAATTGATTCGGGCTCGGATTTTAATTGCATCCGTGAAGGCTTAGTTCTTACTAAGTACTTCAAAAAATCATCTGAGAAACTCTCAGCAGCAAATGGCTCTAAGATGAAAATCAATTATGAGCTTAATAATGCCCATGTTTGTCAAGATAATGTTTGGTTTAGAATCCCGTCTGTTTTAGTTAAAAACATGACTTGGGATGTTATTTTAGAAATACCTTTTATTAATTCCATTTATCCTTTTCTGACTGAAAAAGATGGGATTACTACTGATCCCTTTGGACAGAAAGTAAAGTTTAAATTTGCTTTCAAATTTGACGCCGATACGTCAAAAAGAAAAATATCTTTAATTTATGCGAAGACTAATCATTTGAATTTCCTCCAATAGGAAGTGAGATTTAAAAAGATTTTTGAGCATTTGTCTGATCCATTTCTTCAATAAAAAATTGATGATTTTCATAAAAAAAATGATTTTTGATATTTGCTCCAACCTTCCAAATGTTTTTTGGGATCGGAAAAAACATGAAGTTTCTTTACCTTATGTTAAAGATTTTTGTGAAAAAAATATTCCAACTAAAGTCCGTCCAATTCAGATGAATAGTGCGACTTTGAAATGTTGCAAAAATGAAATTGCTGATCTTCTTCAGAAAAATCTTTTCAGGCATAGTAAGTCACCATGGTCGTGTGCTGCATTTTATGTCTAGAAAAACGCTGAGATTGAGCATGGGACACCCCGTTTAGTCATAAATTACAAACCCTTGAATAAAGTGTTGGAATGGATTAGATACCCTATATTTAACAAAAATGACTTGGTTCATAGGTTTAGTGATGCCGTTATTTTTTCTAAATTTGACCTTAAGTCTGGATTTTGGCAGATCCAAATTAGGGAATTTGACCGATACAAGACTGCTTTCAATACTCCTTTTGGTCACTATGAGTGGAATGTGATGCCATTTGGACTAAAAAATGCTCCTAGTGAATTTTAGAATATCATGAATGATATTTTCAATAATTTTACTCATTTACTATTGTTTATATTGATGATGTTTTAATTTTCTCAAAATCTATTGATGGTCACTGGAAATATTTGTCGACTTTTCTTGATATCATTCAGCATAATGGTCTAGCGGTTTCTACTAAAAAGATTAAATTGTTCCAAACCAAGATTAGATTCCTTGGTTATGATATTTCTGAAGGCAAAATCAAACCAATTAAATGACTATTGAATTTGCTGACAAATTTGCTGATATTATTTTTGATAAAACTCAGCTCCAAAGATTATTGGTTTGCTGAATTATATTGTAGATTTTTACAAGGACATGAGAAAACAATGTCATCCTCTCTTTGAAAGACTTCAACTCAGTCCTCCTTCGTGGACCGATATTCACACCAATTTAATTAGGCAAATCAAGGCATATGTCAAAACTCTTCCATGCTTTGGAATACCTAATTCTGATTCTTTTAGAATTGTTGAAACTGATGCATCTGACATAATTATGGTGGCATTCTGAAACAAATTATTTTACCATGTTCTTTTGAACAAATTGTTCGCTTCTATTCTGGAACCTGGAATCATGCATAGCATAATTATAGTACTATATATTTTCAAATTTCAAAGTGATCAAAAATTTCTTTTAAGAATTGATTGCAAAAGCGCTAAATATATTTTAGAAATTTTTTTTGGTAATTTTCTGCCTTGGCGGCAGAAGGCAATCGGGGTCTTGCCAATGCCAAAGAATTGGACAAGGGATTATGAGGTATGGTTAATGCCTGGAAAAAAAAACTTGGGGTTACTGGTCTAGGTATCGATCCTAGAGCAGTATATCTGTTAGCAACTTTCAGTGGGGAAGCTACTGGCAAAAATAATAAAGTTGGAGGAGCAGGGAGAGGCGAGGGCCTCTGGGATTTCTTTGACTTCTTTTTTTTACTCATGCTTTCTGTAAGAATTCACGGGTAAGGAAATCAAGAATCGAATTTTCTGATCCTTTAATTTACTCAATATCAAAATAAAAAACACTTAAAATAGCTTGCCATCGTGCAAAAATATATTTGGATGCAATGTTTTGAACATCTTTTTCTAAAACTAATTATTATTTTGAAATATAATTTATATGTGTATTTATATTATATAATTTATTTATGTATAGATTATTTCAAAATGGTACCTGTATCAAAATATTTTGTTCAAGTGTTTTGATCGGTATGTCTATTAGTATGGTATTCAAAATATTAGTATTACTCAATTTAAAAATAAAACATATTATATTAAAATAAATTTATTTATTATTTTCTTTATCATCATCAATATTTATTACGTGACAAATGATAGCAATAGCATTTTTTGTATTTTGATAAAGGAAAAAGATAGCTCAAAAAAATAAAAATAAAAAGATAAAGATAAGGATTTTGCTAAAGTTCCGCTCCCAATTTTTTTATAATTTCTTTTTATTTAGTGATTAATTAAGAAAGTGTGTATTTAATAATGATGTAAAGCAAAAACATAAAAAACACTAACGAGAACTTAAAAAGGATAGTAATACACTTATTATCCTATTACTATTTGTTTATTATTTTTAATATATTTATTATTTTTATTATTTTTTTAAAGTATTTTTTTAATATTCTTAATTATTAAAATTTTTTTTAAAAATATATAACTTCACTAATAATCACTTACTTAATTATTAAGTTAAATTTTTTTTAAAAAAAAAAATTAAAAAAAACAGAAAAGGGGATCCCAGCAAGATCTAACATTGTATAAAAACTATCAAACTTTTATACCGACAATGTTAAAGCATTCTTTAAATATTTATTCTTTTACATCATCCTTTTATGTTATTTTTTAAAAATAAAAAATAAAAAACATAATATTAAAAAAAAGACATATTTTTAAAAATGCTATTTATTTTGATTTTGAATTCTAAATTTGTGTTTCGAATTGTAAAATATTTTTAATTTTTTTTTACTTAATAATTAAGTAAATATTTTTAAATAATAATATTTTTTAAAAAATATATAAAAATAAATAATAAATAAATGAAAAAAATCTGAAATTTTGATAAAAAAATAAAACTATTCGAGACAAATTCGATACATGTCTTTTGTACCATTACTCATTTTTGTACATGGCTATGTTATATCACTTCCATGTTAAAAACATGTCGACCATCAAATCAACAACGCAAATCAATTTTACTTGCTCTCTAGACATCAGCCAAGCCGAATCAACCAATTATTCTGATTTGCAGTTTATAAATCATGAATTGTATTGGAAGTCTAGTTAAAACGGTTTAATTTGATAAATAAATGAAATGACTTTTTTATATTTTTAAAATTTTTAGAATTTTATATATTAAAAATTTATAAAATAGACTATATAATATTGCCCATTCTGATAACTTCAAAAAAAAAAAAAAACAAATATTCTGATAAACGACAGCCTTCTATCCCCATCGTCATCGTCTCGACTCTCGGCGACTCCTACTCCCTCTTGCGCTGCCTTCAGGTAATCGCTCTTTCACTTCGTTGCTTCTGATGCACAATATTCCTGATGAAATTTCTCTCCTTTTTTCTTCTTGTTGACCATTGAGATTTCCTTTGGGTCTCGTCATAGCATATGTAGCTAGTGCGTTGAAATCGCAGAATTGAATTTGAGATTTCCATTAGACTTCTTCTTGCTGACTATTGAGATTTCCATTGTGGTACTGCAACTTGAGGCTCTTGAAACAATTAGTCCGGCCATACTGACGCTCCTTTGAGCAGTTTTCGGATCTATTTTGCATAATTGAGCTGCAAAGGCTGTACGTATGAGCTATATTAGGTAATAGAGTGATTCTATTTTGATTATAATTGCTTTTTCCAAACGCCTCATGGGATGATTATCTTTTACGATATTATCTCTGATTTTTCTTTCCCACTCGCTTTAGTTTCTTCCCCCTTTTTACAAATTGCAGTCCATTATATCAGTTTTCGTATGGCTTGTTAAGACAAAGGAATTTGGAAAAATCTTTCATACATTTCATTATAGAAAATGTGTCTATATATAGACTTTATGAAAAAGAATCAAGGTATATTTGTTGGTTACAAATCACAGTAGAGAACAACCACCACAACGTACTCTGCAGTACTTATTCTAGAATATACTATTGCTGTGCTGTGTGTGTGTTGGTGGTCTGCTGTGTAATAGATTTATCAATAGGAGCACATAGTCTAATACACCCCCTCGAGTCCAAGGGGATGTCAACCACATTGAGACTTGATTTGAAGTGACTGAATTTCTTTGCAACCAATGGTTTTGTAAGTACATCTGCAATTTGGTCCTTGGAGCTGCAACAAGAAGTTTTGAGAGTATTGGCAGCAACACGATCATAGACAAAGTGGTGGTCTACATCCATGTGTTTGGTTTTTGAGTGATAAGTAGGATTGGCACATAGATACATTAAGCCAATATTGTCACACCGAAGTGTTGGTGATTGATGCAAAGTTAGACCAAGTTCTCGAAGAAGTGTTTGAAGTCATATGAGTTCAGCTGCCAAAGATGCTAAGAACTTGTATTTGGCTTTAGTTTATGATCTTGCTACGGTTTTCTGTTTCTTGCAACTCCACAATATAAGATGCTTGTCAAGATATATACAAAGGCCTCCTGTGGATCGTCGATCATCCGGACAATCACCCCAATCCAGATCAGAATAAGCTTGAAGAACAAAGCTGGATTGAGATGCAAAAAATAAACCATGGTTTATGGTGCCCTTGAGGTATCTAAGTACTCTTTTTAGTGCACTCCAATGAGTAAGTTTCAATGAGTGCATAAATTGACAAAATTTATTCACTGCAAAGGAGATATGGAGAGGTATTGAGGACATCCAACCAAACTTCAATACAAGGTTGGGTCATCAAAGTCAAGTGAGTCGAATTTTGAGGCTTGAGTGATGAGGCCATTTGAGAAGACATGGGTTTGGCTTGTAGCATGTTGCTATGGGTGAGAAGATTTTTGATGTATTTTCTTTGTGTGATCAACACACCATCTGGAGTATAATCTATTTCTAGACCGAGAAAAAAAGACAACCTACCAAGGTCTCGAACAGGAAAGGCAACACTCATGTCATGAATCAATGTCTTTATAACAGAGGGTTTAGATGCAGTTATTACTATGTTATCAACATAGATAAGCAAAAAAAATCTATCATCGCCATGACCAAGTATGACAAATGAAGGGTAAGCTTTAGAGGCAAGAATTCCATACTTAAGTAACCATGAGCTGAGTTGATCAAACTACGCTCTCGATGCTTGCTTAAGGCCATAGCTTGCTTTGTTAAGCTTGCACACATAGTTAGAATGAGTTGGGTCTACAAAGCCCTGAGGTTACTACATAAAAACATTATTAGTGAGAGTACCATGCAAGAATGCATTTTCAATCTTTAACTGGCGCAATGGCCAACCCCGAGACACTCAAGTCCAGGTTGTTGGTGAAAGCCTTTGGCAACTAGGCTTGCCTTTCTTCTTTCAATTGAGCCATCTGCATTTTTCTTGGTGCGAAACACCCATCGGCAACCAAGGATGTTAGAGGAGGGTACAGGTGGCACTAGAGACAAGTTCGGTTGTGAATTAGAGCAGCAAATTCTTGGGCTATGGCAGCACCAATTTGGGAATTTTGGATGCCACTAAGTAGCTTGAAGGCTCATCAAGAACAGAAATAGTGGTGGTTAGACATTGATGAGTTGGGTATGGCACAATTTCATCAGTGAAAAGTTTAGGTCGAGAAGAATTGGGCTGGGCATGGGTGATAACAGGAGATCGAGGAGGGAAAAGAATCGGTGGTGAGGATGATGGGGTGGAGGTGATGGGATTTGAAGTGGACAAGGTGTTTGATGTTTGAGAGGATCGGGAGGTAGGCGAATGAGGTATTGAAGATATTTATTGGAGTGGGCTTGGACCAGGGCCAAGAATAGTGGGAGTAGAATTTGAGACAACTGGGCCAGATGAAGCAGAGGTAGGGAACGGGCCTAAGACTGAGGTTGAAATAAGAGGTAAGAGCATTAGCAATGGATCTATCAAAATTCTCCTTCAAAAAGTACAAATTTGCACACATATCAAAAAAATTTCGTCATATTTGATCAAATGTGAGGAAAAAAAAGTGGAAAGAAGGGAATAAAAATACTTTTTGTTTAACTTTTGAATAGTGATCAAATATGACATAAAATCATGAATAGTAATCAAATATGACGAATTTTTTTGATATGTGTGTAAAGTTGTACTTTTTGAAGGAAAATTTTAATGGATCCATTGCTAATGCTCTAATGAGGCTTGAGTTGAAGAAATGGACTAGGGAGAATTATGGGGCTTGACTGAGCAAGGGGAAATGAATTTTCATCAAATAGGACATCACGAGATATTTAGAGTCTATTTGTGGCAAGGTCCAAACACTTATATCCCTTATGTGAGTTTCTATAGCACATAAATAAACAAGGAGTGAACCGAAAGTTGAATTATTATTTGAAAGATATGGTCGAAGATTAGGCCAACATTGGCAACCAAAAACTTTCAAAAAATTATAATCAGCAGGTTCATGGTTGTAAATCATTGAAAAAGGAAATTTATGCTTTAGTGTTGGAGATGGATGTCAATTTATTAAATAAACCACAGCTTCAAAAGTATCGGCCCAATATGTAAAAGGTAGAGAAGTTTGGGCCAAAAGTGCAAGCCTGGTTTCAACGATATACTATTGCTGTGCTGTGTGTGTTGGTGGTCTGCTGTGTAACAGATTTATCACTAGGAGCACATAGTCTAATATGGCTTAACCAACCATCAAGAGGTTTGCTCATAAAACGGCTAAGGTCAGATAGAGAAAATACATAAAATAAATATTCGAAGTAACTCTCTTTACAATGTCATTCGTGCTCAGAGGGTTTTGTGACCTTATTGCCATATGCTCTTAATGACTTGGTTGATGTGGATGCTTTTTATAGTAGAGTTTGTCAGATGTTATTCTTTTTGTACTTGTGATGCTATTTCTTGTCTATGATATAATTGTGGAGGTTTGTGCTATCTCAGTAGTTTTTCAGATTAGTTTGTCAACTGCAAAGCTGAAAGAGAGATTTTAAAGCATTCCTTAGATGGGGTAGTTCATGGACTTTGTTCTTGGCTTTGGTTTTAGGGATTCAATTG
This sequence comes from Platycarya longipes, assembly GCA_036559045.1. Classification (NCBI taxonomy): domain Eukaryota; kingdom Viridiplantae; phylum Streptophyta; class Magnoliopsida; order Fagales; family Juglandaceae; genus Platycarya; species Platycarya longipes. The sequence goes on from CM071798.1 coordinate 26,547,217, forward strand.
AAACTTGATTTGAGTATTCTTTGGCTCCTGTACTTGATAGACAAACAATAACAAATTGTCTTATTTCTTGAATGATGTAATTTATAGTTTTTTGTGAGTGCCCATCCGTCAGAATGGTCTATTGGTTGTTTTGATGAGTAAGTCCCATGGTGTGGTGTTCTGGACCCAGCTTGAAGTGTGTAGTTTTCTTTTTGGTTTTGGTAAATGATTAAGCTACATCCAGGTTTGGATGTCCTAAAAAAAACTCATTAAATTGCAACCCAATGCCGGGTGGAGTAAGGAACCTCTATATATATGTTTTGGCATTTGTAGCAAATCACTGTGACACTAATTGATTATTTTAGTTTTTCCCAAATGCACATTTGTTTCCTTTTTCTTTTTGATTCTGCACTAAATTTTATAAATATAATGTGATTTTATAAACCAGTTACTATTTATTAGAATTTCCTATTTTAAAGGCACTTTCATCCTCTCTCTCTCTCTCTCTCTCTCTCTCTCTCTATATATATATATATATATATAATTCATGAAAGATTGAATTTGTCTTAAGGTTGTCTCAGCTTTTTTCTTCCATGAGAATCACTAGTACATTAAGCTATGGATTTCTTGAAGTTGAATTAAAATGTGCCCTTAGGGACGTGCAATCCACACAAGTTGTTTTCTGGCTGGCACCATATCTGTTGTGTCTCATTTACAAATAGAACATTTAGCCTGTTGTGGCATTGATGAAATTTACTGCAGTTACTTATTTTCTTGGTTCCAGCATCCATTCTAGGGGTGAAAATGTAGGCATGGAAAATAAGTTTCTTGTCAGAACACCTAAAATGTAGAAATCATGTCCTGTTATACCAAGGTGGGAATCTTTTCTGGATCTTTCTTCTACTATCCTAAGCAACATTAGTCGAAAGAAATGGCTCTTCGACCCCTTTGAGATTTATTGCTCTGGGCTGGGTTTATGATCCAATAATCAATCTGTTTAGTGTTTGTTTGTGAGCTTAAATTTGCATAGATTCTTGAAGCTATAGCCTTCATGTATTCAGCATTTCCATGACTGGTAGTCCTGCATGAAAACCAATTTGCTTTTTTGCTTTGATATTCTGTACTAATTTGAACCTAGCAGTTAACTTTTTATGGGTATTAATCTCTGCCATGGTTTCAAAAACTTTAAATTGCAGTGTTTCTGGCGTGGGGAAACATGTTTAATCTCCAGTAAACCATTAGATTGGGTTATCTGAGATGGATACAATGGTAGGAAAGATTAACAGTCAAACAGCAGTCCCTAAACCGGAGGGAAACGAAGTTTCCTTTGTAAAGATAAAGGTTCTGTTCTTTGCAAGAGCTCGAGATCTTACTAGCTTGACTGAGATGCCATTGGAGATGCCATCAGGCAGTTCTGCACATGATTGTTTGAATGATCTTGTTGCCAGGTTTCCGGTTTTGGAAGAGATCCGTGAGTGCATGGTTCTTGCTCTAAATGAGGAGTACACTTCTGAGTCAACAATTGTAAAAGAAAAAGATGAGTTGGCCATTATACCTCCCATAAGTGGCGGCTAATTTTTTCTTTTTCCCTCTGCAAAAGGTGTCTATTCAATATTTCACTCTAATAAACCTCGGATTTTCCAAGAAAATAATGTGAGTTTAACTTCGTTTACAACGTGGTTTCCTATACAACTACTTGTTTTACATTTTGCATTCAAAACTAACAAAAATTGATATGTGAAATATGTCGAATCTTTAAATTACAAAAAAGCTGTAATTTCCACTTTCAGTAAGACCTAGTAGTTAATATTATGTTAAATCCCTTACGTTTCATTCGTCTTAGCTATCAAAATTTGGTAAAAGAATTATTATTTTTATATGGTTAGAGGAAATACCGTGTCGTTTTATTTTCTAGAGAGAAAAATGCAAAGATATAACACTTGAAAATGAAAAACATTAAAAAAAGGAAAAGAGGAGAAAGTACCCTTTGCATCCCCAAGCTATTGAAAATGACATATTGCATCCTGAAATTATAAAACATTGGCCCTTTAATTTTACTGTTAATATAGATGAAAAATAGGCTGGGATGGCAATTCATGTTTTCAGGTGGTGTTTGTGTTTTGTCAAGTCATGAACATACAATTATATGGATGAATCCAAACTTGACCTGTGAAGTTAAATGTGTCAAACCTTTCAAATATTTATCCAGCCTATTTAGATCACGTCATGTTGTGTCATCCATTTTGATCTGTTTAATAATTAATTAGAAATGAGTTACCGTGATACCCCATTTCACGTAAATGGGTTGAAATGATATGCATAGTTCATTTGAATTGATTAACATAATTTTATTTAAATGTTAAAGTCTATATTTATTCTTAGTAATAATATCTTACAAAAAAGATTGTCTACTAATAATAAATTTTAATATTTTTTAAAATTTAACATATAATAAAATCAATATCATAAACCTTACAATAAATATAAATACAGGTATAAAATTACAATCTTAACAACTGAAAAATATCGATATTAAAACTCACAATAATAAAATTGTAATTTTGAAATAAAATTAAAATAGGTCAAAATGAGTTGATTTCAAGTTAGGAAGATTGATCCGTTTATAAATTGTGTCTTAACGGGTCAATCGATTTTGACCTGAACATGTTAACAACAAATCCAAACTCTCTAATTTCTTGTTGTATTCGTGTTGGATTCATAGATTGGTAATTTATTAATTTAAGGATGCACTATCTTACTATTATTTTTTCTAAGCAAACATTTTATAGATAAATTAAGTGGTTACAAGATTCTAAATTCAATGAGGGTAAGAATCTCCAATAATTATTCTAAAATAAGCAAATGCAATATAAAAATAGAAAAGAGGGTTTTGTAGATAAAAATTTGGCTCCCACCTATTTCCTACTAAGGGGAAGCCTCTTGAACTGTTTTTTGCATAGTATGATAAATAGAAAATAAAACTATGACTAAAAGTCACATTAGATTGTTGTGTGTTGCATTTTACTAATTTGGAATGTCTGAAGGATACTTTCAAGGTCACTTTATCTTGATCATTGGTTAGGAAAAGTGGAAATGTACGAAATTAGCAATTGGAAAGTGTGTCAATAAGTTGGCATAGGATTGTCACCGACAGTAGAGGCGCATGTAAGTAGCACATGCACCACTTTTGAAAAAAATGTAATAGTTGGATCTAAGAGATCTGGAGTCGCTACGTATGGTGGCATTATACTTCCCATGGCATGAGTGTGCGGGAGGCTCACGCGCACTGTGAGCCCTGCAAGAGGTGCATACTCCGCTCATTTGGTCAAATTTCTTCTGCCATCTGACAAATCAGCAGCTGGAGAATCTAGTGGTGGAGCACGTGGTGATCGTAGGAGGCTGGTAAGTAGCAGATCGACAAATCTTGGTGCTATAGGTGGAAAATTAAAGAAAAAAGAAAAAATAAATCGATGTATATTTTCAGCATGCTGAACAGGGAGATGGAGGGAGGGGCTGAGCTTCACCCCCCTCTGGGAGCGGAAGCTAGGATGGCTGGGTGTTTGGTAGAGAGAGAGAAAAAACCCCATTAGAGAGAGAAAGAGAAGAAGATTGTAGTATCTCAATATTAATAGTTTGATGTGTAAATATAAGTTAATCATATTAAATATATTTTATATTCTTAGTTTCCCCTTCCTCTCCCTCTCCTGAAATTTTTTGGAATTTGTTGATCTGTCGATTTAAAATTTGAATAGCAATTGCCTTTGCCATTTCTTATAGCACTTCGCTTGGTAACTCTCTCTTTCTCCTGAGTTCTCCCTCAATTTGTGGGGAGTAGTGGTTTGAATAGTATATTCCAATTTAGCCTTAAGCTTTGAAGGTTTGTTAAGGCAATGATCTAAAGCTCCAAAAAGGTTGAATTTTTTAGAAAAAAAAAAGACGATAAAAGATGATGAAAACATTCAACTTATCTTTGCATCCTTGTCTTATTATTTTCTTATGCAAAGCTAAATTCATTCCTTCCGCATGCAACCATGAAAACAATGACTCATTTAGGTTGGACTAATGCTAATGGAACCAACTTGGGTCTAGGCATAGTTATTAATGGTTATTTTCCTAAATTAGCAATCTTTGAACATTCCTTTCTGATGAGCATCCATGCTTCTTGGCCAAACAATGGACAAGAATTTGGTGGAGTCACCAACTCGACCTCCACATTCGACTGAGCATTTTAGGGTTTGATTTTGGAGATGCTACACTAGATCCCCATATTTAGGGCTCTACTATAAGTCACCATCCGAGTTTAGACTTTTTTTATACGATAGATCACCTGTCGTTCACCCTCCTATGTTTCCCACTCTCTCTCTCTAATCCTACTCTGCTCTAAAGTCTTCTTCGTATCCATTGATAGTAGCCCCTCCAATCATCTTCTCCATCTTGTCCAAGACAAGCACACGAGTGTGCACTCTCTCTCTCTCTCTCTCTCTCTCTCACAAAATAAATTCTTAGAATGCTTTCACCAAATTTAATCGACCATTTTTGTTCTCCATTGATTTGTTGTTATAATTTTGGGTATCTATTCGTGCTTGTTAGGTTTCTAGGTATGAGGTTTTTCTTTGTAGTTTGGTTGATTTGTGATAGATTAACTTCGGTTTTATTTTTGTGATCAAATTGTGATATAGTGATTTGTGATAGATTTGTGATAGTTTGGTTTCCACCACTGGTCTATGATATCTAATCAATTATCATATCTTTTCCTGCTATCAGAGTTTTCACAACTAATTATTTTCTCTCTATTGTGAGTTATGTACTCTCGAGTTATATTAGAATCACCTTCGGCATATGTAATTTCTTGGATAAGAATTTTGGTTGGTTTAAAGAACACTACCAATGTGTCATGACCATTTATGTTCTTTCATTATGTCTATCTTTTGTTTATGTGTACATTATCTATAATTGTTGCATATCTTTTATTTTTTGTTATTATTTTGGCAGCTTTAGAGAGTGTTAAATCACTCCATTGCATTGACCTTGAATTTGTTATTAGAACAAGTATTTTGCAGCTTGTATTGTTGATATCCATAAAATGTTGTTGGAGTTGTATTTCTAATGTAATGAGGTTATGATGATGGTTGAATTGAATGTTGGAAGTGTAAAATTAGTAGGTATTGTGAAAGGGGTTCGTCTTCTATTGTAAAGTAACCCAAATGACCATTTTCATTGTGAAAGTTTTCACAAAAAGCAACTAGGATTTGTAGCCATTCGAGATTGTGCACCTTTCCTCTACCTGAACTTTGGCCATTTTGACCTGCATGCTACAAGTTATTATACTTTTCTCATGGCTTCTCCATTCTGGTGAGTTAGCAAGTCCTGAAAGTAACCACTGATTATTTTCCCTCTATTGTTATACTTTTCTTTTGAGTTGTATACCATTAACCAATTCTTTTCCCCTATTGTTATGTTTTCTCTTGAGTTTATTATATGTTTTTGAGTTATAACATTATCTTTTGAAGTTCTTGGTGTAAGTTGGCAGCCTTTATGCTCAATTATTTTCCCTCTCTTATGTTTTGTTGTTGTTGTGATAACCGGTTTTGCTAGGATATAAATTACTTAAGTATGTTATTGAGTTGTAGGATTAATTATTGAAGTTCCTTTGGGTGAGTTGGCAATCTCTTATGCTTGAGTACTTTTTCTCTGTTGTGATGCTTTTCTGTTTTTGTGTTAAGTGGATCTTTTGAGATATAATATGTTTAAGTATATTCTTGAGTTATACTATTAACTGGTGAAGCTTTTGGGGTGAGTTTGCATCTACTTGTGGTTGATTATTTTCCCTTTTTTTGTATTTTTTTGTTGCTGTATTAATTGGCTTTGTTGGGATATAAATTGTTTAAGTATTTTCTTGAGTTATACCATTAACTATTGAAGTTATTGGAGTGTGTTAGTGTGATGTCCCTAAATTTTACTTAGGATTTGACAAAACTTGAAGTGCCACGACATGCAAAATAAAGTTATTTATCCACGTTCATGACAAATAAAGATGTAATGTACCTAATATGTAACTAACAATATGTAATTTTCGTAATGGATAATTTTTTTATTTGAGCAATACTATGTACCAGAAGTATTATAACCCTAAACATAAACATATTTCATAAAATTCACATAATAGGTTGTACCCAAAGAATTAGATTAATTGTTCAACAGGTTTGTAACATAAATGATATTGGAGATAACGCTCAATAACTATAATCTTAAAATAAAAACTATTGTACTACTTCACGGACCCATTCATGTGGCTCAACTATGATATCATAACTGACGTTTATAAAATGGAGGATAGGCTCCATCAACTATTTGTTTGTGCTCCATATTTTATTCGACCTCGTCTAATCTTTCATGCATGTGATGTCCAGATTCGGACACATCGTTAGACTATCAAGTAAAATTTGATTACAAATATTAACAAGTTAACAAAAAACTTAAATAGAGAGTTTAAGATGCATGCATGACACCAAAACTATGAATACAAAATGTGAGCATGAGTAAGCTTGACGTGACATGACAGGCACTATGACATGTGTTTATATGACGTAAACTCAGGTGAAATGAATATGACATAAAGCTGATAGACATGTAGTAACATGGAATAGCATGACATATATGATAACATAAGTACATAACCACTAATTGTCTTACCAGCATACATACACATCAATGTGACTAATAAGTTAGAAGCTAACTTACAATAACTATAGCATTACGTAATAAAATGCACGAAACACGAGATCTTGGTCTGATTGTTTTAAATAATTAACATGTGTATATGAAAGTTTGATGAGGAGTCATTGCATGTTATAGGCTTTTGATGAAAGTTTTTCTTAGATCTAAAAAGTTAAAAATTGAAAGGAGTAAAAGAAATTATGTCTTGTGAAAGCTTTGATCTTTTATTGTTAAATCATGCTCTAATGGTTTTGATATTTTTATATGCCGATCCTAAATCTTTGATCTACATGTTACGATGTTAGTTTGAAGAGTTTTGGCGTTTATGCTTAAAGATATAATTTTTATGCATGAAAAAACTTAGTTAGGCCATAAAGTTGAGATTTGTGGTTAGACCTACTATGTTTTGATTTAATTTTGTCCATGTGATCTTAAATTTAGTTCTTGGATCTATTTTAGGACAAAATTTTAAATTATGTGATGTTGTTGTTTTGTCATTTTTGTGATACCCGCTCTTTTTTTCCTAAGGCTTAGCGAATTTTGAGAAGATGACGTGACAACTCGTTTCTTTTTCATTCGATTAAGGTAAGCCTTGATGCACGTGCTAGGTCTCGAAGCACGTGCCCAAACTCGATGACGTATTTTTTTTTAAATGATAATATTGATTTTAAAATACGTCCAGTATTTTAATACTATAGAATATTTTAAATGTTCTGAGAATATTATATGAGGTATTTCCAGTATTATTGAACCCAAGCCAGTTTTATAATAAATGCAATGATAATATTTTAGAGTGCTACAAAATATTATAATTATACAAAATCGTTTTATTACCCTAATTTAGTTATCTAAAGTATTGTGAGATTTTAATTATGTTTTAAATCTTTGATTTAGATATATGACTTTATTCCATTTTAATAATTAGTAAGTTTCATCATTTTAGTTAATGATGAAATATATTATGTTGAGAAATAAAGTAAGTTAAAACAATATTTTATTTGATTAAATTGGGTGTTTTAAGTTAAATTGATTTTACATGCTTTCGGATCAGTATTTTGAATTCATCTATTATTTGTTTGAAGACCCTGAAAGGTCGGGCTTATAAATAGCTTGGAGAGGCCTAGACCCCTCACTTTTTCCTTTTCCATTTTCCCCTCTTCTTTTTCTCTCTCTACTCTCTCCCCTCTTTCTCACGCAGCACCTCCCCCTAATAGGCTGATCGGTTTCCAGCTCATGGCGGCGCCACCTCCGACCACCAAGCCTCACCTCTGGCCCTGCCTAAACTGCCAGCCTCCGGCAAGTCCAACCCCAGGGAGGTGTCAATCACGGCAGCCCCACCTCCCACCGGTAGCCCCAAACCCGAAATGGATTTTCTCCTCCACGCCCCACCTTGCTCAGCCCCTAGCTCCACCATAAGCCACCGCACCACAACACCACCCCCGCCATTGGATCCGCCATCCATTGGCGACCTAACACCAGAAATTCTAGTACCAACGAAGCTCTCACCTTCTTGCACCTCCCATAAAACCGAAATGGGTCTCGAAATGGACCTCCCCTTGTCGCGCCGTCGTCCGGCCACCGTGAGTCTCATCTCCACCGCCAAAAGCTTCCTCTATCTCAGGTGGCCACACCCCTAAAGTAGTTTCTCCATCCATGGTCCCACCTCCCATGTACGAGCAAAAATCCAGAAATGAGTTTCCACCCCTTTTGAGCTAGATCTGCCGCCTTTCAGTGGTTGCACCGCCTCACCACCACCACCTCCATGAGATTTTTCTTCCTCCAATGAGTATTCCCCTAAATTTCCATATCAAACCGAGCACCGTAGCCCAAACCGCCACATTACATAGTTGTCGGTAATGTACGTAACGTTAGCCGTAACGTACAACGTTTTCATTGCCACCAACGAACTTCCCACCATATTGGCCACCCTCCTATTACCCAAAATTAGTAATCGAAACCATAGACCCAAACCCCGAGCCATTCCCTTTGAGGTCTCGACACAGACCTTAACGAAGCGGTTAACGTTCAAGTTAGTAGTTTTCGATGCCACTAATCGTGCTAGAAAGCGAACAACGTACAAGTTTACCCCGCTATGGTACAACCCTCTTACTCATGTATTTATGTTTAATTGATTGATTGTGGACTGTGCTGTTAATGCTGTGGAGTCTGCTGAATAGTTATGTGAAGTCGGTTGGCTGTGTTCTGAAGTGTTCGGGACTGTGTTATGAAGTAGGATTGTGGATTATGTGTGGTACAGAAGTGTCTTGTGTGCATATATGGTGTTGCGATAGGTGTTTGAAGGGAGTATGTGTGTAGTGTACTCCGTGGGGGTAAAGCGATGCATCGTGTAGCATGCATCGTATGAGTTATGACGTAAAGTGATATGGAGAGAGAGTATACATGGAGTATGCTCGACGTGGGGTGTAGGTGAGGAATAGAGTGTGCAGCGGAAGCGTGGAGGGCACTTCGCATATTGTAGTCGTGATGCATCATAAGGCGTGTCACGAAAATGTTAGTTGCACGAATGGGAAATGTAAGGCGTGTGAAGTGTCGAGAACTGTGAAGCAGCATCCCAGAGTAGTGACGTGACTGGTAGCCCTAGTGACGACTGTCATTGTGTTACCATGTCATGTCTTGAAGTACGTGCGAAGCGACGAATTCACGTAACAGTAAAGTATTTGGAGCGTAACCAGAGTACATAAGGGGGGTCATACTCATGTTGAGTCGAGAGTCGATGTAGGTGTCACGTGGCGTAATGCCGTATGAAGTGGTGGGTGACAAGATAGCTCGATAGTAGTCTTGAACTGCATGACATGATGAAGGTACATGTGGGATGGACCTTATCGTGTTAAGTAACGAGATGAACTCAAAGAAGGTCGAGATATGGGATTAGCCCTGCCAATTGGCATGGAGAAGGTTACTATTGATGTATGGTATTTTCTGCACCAGCAAGCGATCAATATATTCTATGTTGATCTTAGGTGACGTGGAGGTAGAGTACATGTGTATTTGGTGACACGTGTACCGGACTGGATTTCGAGGACATGGGGATATCGAGAGATGTTTCAATGTCTACAATAAGTCTCCATTGGACTTAGCATAATAAGGGCTCTGAAGACATCAGGATAGTAGGAGAGTGACCTAATGAAATGCATGTTTTCTTAGTTAATTACTTGTGTTATATATATATATATATTGATGCTTTATGTGTATGCTATAGGTTGATTGTTATATGATGCACTTGCAATTGAACTGCATAATATGAAAGTAACATGGAGATTAGGTAAGTAGTATGACCACGCACACACACCATATTTTCCATTAAAGGGAATATATCTCTTAATGCAAGTGTGTTCTTCAAGAAAATAATAAATGAATATTTACATTATGTAAAGCCTTTCTTGAAAGCCCTTGTTAAGTACCCTATGATTATTGTTGGTTGTAAATACGAAGTAATGCATTCGCATTCATGCTCTAGCATCATGACTTCTCCTCATGCATGCTTTCCAAGCAAATTATCAAACTCTCATATATGTAGTATAGCATGAAAACACTTCCTATTATCATCTGCATTTGCATGTGTGAAGAAGAGTTGATGAGATTGCATAAGAGAAAAGAAAGGCGAGAAAAAAAAAGAAAGGACAAAGAAAAGAAAAGAAAAGAAAAGACAAAGGAAAGAAAACAAAAAAAAAGAAAGGAAAGGAAAGCTTTAAGAATAAAAATGTCAATGATCTTTATGATTATTGTTTAAGTAAGCAAATGACTATAATCAAGGACTGTAAAAAAGGGCAGATTGTAATGCCGGATCGGTTCCACTGGTTGTGCACCCTATGGCGCCATCCAAAGAAAGATATTCCTAACCCGTTGGCCACAGGCGGATATCCGGGTCTCTAAAAATGTCCGCTAACCCTGCAAGCAAGGCGTAACAGTGTGGAACTTAAAATGGATATTGAGGGATGGAGGTACTATTGTTCCTTAAATAGTTTATGCATGAAAGTAAATATTTTATTCTTAAGTTATGCATTGAAGCATGTTTAGCATTGTTATGTATGAAAGCATGTCAATTAATTATTTATGCATGTAAGCATATTTAGATACTCAAAATGTTTATGTATGCATGTTTCAACAAATGAATAGACACTTAATACGTTAACGGCGTGATATACTGCTTACTGAGTATTCGACTCATTTTAGTTTTCTTTCTGTGTGTGTCCTCCCCCACATAGGAGTGCATAGTAGGAAGCTGATAGCTCGATGGAAGAACGCGATAGTCTAGGCATGTGAGAAGGATCTTTTAGTTATAAATCATATGTTTTTCGCTGTGAGCATCTTTATTTATAAAAATGTATCTTATTTTAGAATGTGGAGTCTGGTACCCCTGAAATGAACTGAAAGGTTTTAAAACGAACGAAATCAATCCCATTTTCTAAAACTGTTTTGGGGAGAAAAAATATCACGTAAGTATGGTCCTACCTTCTAGAGGGCCGGGTCGTTACAATTTTTGCATAGTATGTTACAATCTTTATTTATAAAAATGTATCTTATTTTAGAATGTGGAGTCTGGTACCCCTGAAATGAACTGAAAGGTTTTAAAACGAACGAAATCAATCCCATTTTCTAAAACTGTTTTGGGGAGAAAAAATATCACGTAAGTATGGTCCTACCTTCCAGAGGGCCGGGTCGTTACAATTTTTGCATAGTATGTTACGAATTAAGTGGTTTGACCAAATCCAAACTTTGAGAAAACCTGATTTTGAGTTTAAGTGTTGAAACTGAAAGTTTTGTGATGGATTTGTGATTTTTAGTTTTTTAACTTGGTGATTTAAAAGATGATACTTCTTATGAGTATGTTAGGAAAGTATTAGAAATTATTTTTGAACTTAAAAGTTCTTGATAATGGTTTAAAAGGAGATCAAACCTTGTGAATTAAAAGTTATGTTTTAGCCAAAGTTTAGGAATATTTGTTGAAAAGTTGTGTTTTTATGAAATGGGACTTTTGTTGTTTATTTTAGTATGATTTTTAAGCATTGGATATGATGATCTATGTTGCAATGTAATAACCCATTTTTATTTAGCTTCCTTTGGGTAATATATCTATTTTTAAAATTCATTTTTTTTTTTATTTTTATGGAACTTTTTGGAAACATATCTTCCAATGAAAGAAGAACTTAAAACCTAAACAATAGTATCTAGGTGATAAAAATCAAATTAGAGCCATTTAAGTTATAAAATGACACATGACGATTTGTGGCTAATTTTTTGAGAATTTGAGCAAGTTATCAGCTAAAGAATTTTAGTTTAAACTTGGGAAGATATTACTTTTTGGAAGATTAAGGAGAAAATTTAGAAAAATTGGAGTTAGAAGAATTGAACACTTGATGTGTTCGGATTGGCTACTCTTAGACAATTTCATCGTATTTTAGTAATTTAAGTATAAATTTTTCATCTGATCTTTGAATAAGGTGATTCAAAATTGTATAGAACACAAAGAGGAAAATCTAGAATTTTCATGTTTTGAGTTTTTAGAGATAAAGGCTGGATCAATGACTTAATCTGGTGTGAAACCGTGATGCCCCCAATTTACGTTCATAATTCAACGCAAATTGAAGTGTCAAGGTTAGTAAAGTTAGGCTACTCACCTATGTACTTATCAAAATTTAATGCAAATCACAGCGGAAAAGTTCTGAATAAGAACTTTCTAATGATCACATGGTAAAATAAAACCACAATATCCACATCATCCATTCTTATAATAACATTGTATCCTTACATGCATAACCCAGTTAGTTTTGTCTGTCATATACATAACTTATTTTTAAAATCTAGACTAACTTCATGACTATCCAAGCTCGTCTGAGTTTTCTTAAGTCATTAGACCTTCCATTTTCTCAGTCATCAATCCTACCACATAATTTTATTTTTTCAAAAAATATAAATATACAAGAGTAAGATTTCCTTGAAAATATCAGTTAGTACACACGTAACTTAATAAAAGTATAGACATAATGAAATAATCACATACAAACCAGACAGTCAGTATGCATTTATGGCATGCTTCATGTAACTCATGCATGACTGAGACTTATGTTCTTCATAGACCCATTCTATCATACTTAAACTCTTATTTCTTTTTTTTCGTAACATTGTGAGTTTTACTTATTTAGTATCATCAACAGGCGTCCCCATCGAATATTACTTATTTCGTATCATTGACAGGTTTAGGCCCTTGTCGAATCTTACTTATTTCGTATCATCGATAGGCTTAGGTCCTTGTCGGATTTCGTATTATCGACAGGCTTAGGTCCCTGCCGAATTTTATATCATTGACAGGCTTAGGTTCCTGCCGGCACGTCAGTCATACGGGCGTATCGCTGGTCCCCGTCATGACGTGACTGACTTATTAATCTTTCCACTTATAAAGTTTTCTTAACGTATTTTCTTAAAACAGACTTCATGACTTATGACGACAATGCAACATACACATAAACTTAGACTTATGATATGCATATGCATAAACTTAAGACTTATGACATGCATATTTTATGTCCATATGAGCCTTATAACCTGTGAGAACATTTAACAATAGCATATATCACATGTACATACATTTACGTCACATCAATTTATAAAATCAATGCCTACTATGATAAACTCGTTTCTGACTTCAATCTCAATTTAGTCCTTTATTAAGTCTTTATCTCTTAAAAGTTAAAATATAGAAGTTGTATATATTTCTCTTATATTTTCATATCCTCTTGAATCAGTTAAATCCAACATCAAATGAATAAGTTATGTCCGATTTACTAGAAGGTATCAAATCTGCCAATAATAATCCTATTAAGGCCGAAATTCACTAGAGTTGTTTCTTCATTTTTTTTCTATAGAAAAATCTCATGTCTTCACATAATTCTCTTTATATAATATCATAGAATATATTTCTAAAGTTTCATAATTTACCTAGCATTTTTCTATAGCAAAAACCACTCCAAAATTCAATATATTTCAATTTAACATATAAACAAAGATTAAACTCAAATAAATACCAAACATAATCCAATCACCAAACCACTTATTATATGCCAAGATTATGTTAATATATGCACTTACAAATTTTTTCAAAACTAAATTAATTAGCTCTCTTTTGGTACTTAGGTGATGTGAGTGAGTTTTTGTATATTTTTCTTGGTTATTTCTCACTATGGCCGACTTGTATCTCTCATGGGGAAAGAAGAAAGCCCATGCATCTATTTATAGGCATGAGAGGTGTGGGATGCAAGGGAAAAAAGTTTGGGCATTCCAGCAACACCTTTGGCTGATTGGGGTGATGTGTTCCCTACACTTGTGGTCTCATAATCACCCCTAATCTTATGAGGATTTGCTGATATTTTAATCTCATGGTTGAGATTAATCCACTTATAAAATTATTTTGATTAAGGGCTTAAAGAGTTCTAACACATGGGGGTAAAGACAAAACAACATCATAGGCAATATTCTAATGGGTGTATCTGGCCACTTGGCCCCCTATGGATCAGCCACGTTCTAGTCCAAATAAATCCTTGATACAACTCGATTCTTTAAAAACTCAAAACATGAAAGTTTAATATCATACTCTTAAGGTTCTATAAGATTTTGATTTACTTCATTATGAGATCATATGATAGAGATATGATTAATTCACTGAAACATTTCAAAACTCACCCGAGAACATCCAATCCGAGTTCTACATTTGTTTTTCTTTATTTTTTTACCCACCAAGGCTTCTAGATGAATTATTATCAACTTGTCATATGTTTCCACACATGTCAAGAGATTTAGAAACCTGAGAAACCAGTTTGATCTTCGTCACATGACAAGGTCGGTGCACTTTACTTAAGTCAGTTACCAGTTGACTCTTATTCTTGTCCGTCCATTTCACATCAGATTTAGTACTTGATCCATTCCTTATATTCAAAAATCCAAAACATAAAAGTTTTATATCTGCATCTTAATGTTCTATATGAATTAGAATTACCTCATTTAGACCTCATATGAAAGAGTTATACTCATTTCACCAAAACTCGATGGACCAGCCTGAGAACACTTAATCCGAGTACCAAGTGTTTGATTTCTGATTTTATCACTTCCTCTTGAATTTTTCCCTAAATTTCAAAAATTTACATGTTCCTAAGTCCAAATGTGATTTCTCTAGTTGATATATTATTAAAATTTACAAAGATCTATCCAAAATTTATCTTAAAATGCATCTAAGTTTCAAATTCTATTTTCATGAAAAAATATACTTTCAATAAATTCCTTTATAATATTCTCAAGTAAATATTTTATTTTAAAAATATTGGGCTATTACAGAAATGGACGGGCATGAAAAGGATCTAAGTGCAAACTGACTTAAAAGTTAGCATCGACATAGGCATAGGACGAAAATCTGATTTGATTTATCAACTGTTTTGACATCCTAACATGTGTATGAGGACATGTGGCAAGTGGAAAAAAATTCATTTAGAAGGATTTTGTTAGCAAAGCTTGGGAGGAACCGAAAAGGATAAAAGAAAGTTAGAAATCAACTAAAAGAAAATGGTCACCGACTTTGTCTTAATTATGATTTAGAATTATCTTCTAAAATCTCTCAAGTGTCCTAATGTAATATAAACAATTGGCATAAGGGGAGAATTTTTCTAGAGGGTGTTGGATGACACCAAGAAAGGGTGAAGGGCCGAAGTTACATGTGAAGCATTCCAAGGTCATTTTCCCATGTGATAAAATATACCCAATCTAATTGTCGATGCCCCCGCTTGCGTTTGGGATCGTACGCAAATCGAGATGTCGGGGATGCACATCATAGGAAAGTTCACCCCTTGTCGTATTATGTATTTTTATTTTTATAAAATCAGGAATAAAGGTTTTCACAGCGGAAAAAGGTTAGACCATTCTAAACATACATCACATGACTCGAAGACTCTAATATCCCAAAGTACTTCATTATTATAAATATAAATACAATGCTAATTCAAAATTGTTTCTTCTTCCAAAACAACGGAAGCCCAAAATAACTTCATACACCTCTAGAGTCAATATTACCAATGTATCTAACTCCACAAAAGTGCATTTTCCAAAACAGTGGGAAACTTTCCAAAATATAAACAAGTAGATACAAAACAGCGTAGGCGATTCCCATCGCCCTCCCTTTCTAATACAAGGACTCTTTCTTTACTTCCTTGAAATCAAGGCCATAACGAAGATGGTTCAGATTCAAGCTGGGCCCTATGTCACAGCTCATCCCAGAGGATAACTCATACAGGCGTCCCAAGTGGAGGGAATTGCTACTCTTAGGACCAAACAACACCCTGTAAGGCGTAGGTCCGCCAAAAAGTACGTCGCCAAAGGCAGTGACTCCGCCGCCCATCGGCCTAACAAGCCGAGAGTCACCGGCTCGACGATAGTGGACTTAGTCAAGCCCTTGGGGGTCCGAGGTGTCATCCCGGGAATCATACTCAGTCGATCCGCCATCACTTGCAACTACTTCTATTGTTCCCAATAAGGAACGGTAGTAGGAATATAAAAGGGTGAGATTTCGGGAAAAATCTCAGTAAGTATATTAATATTTCGACAAAAGCATTTCAAGCATACAGTTAAGCGAATAACAAACAATCATAGGTGTATCATGTATTATGGGACTCATGACTTTACTTATGCACATGCTTATGCTCATGTCACTTTCTTCAACTTATTTTTCTTTAACTTCTTTCATGTGTTTGCTTGTAAATTCATGTGAGCAAATACTTGAAACATCTTTTCAAAACTCATCATTTTCAAACACTTTTCATCTTTTCTTATCTTACACGCCACTTATCATATCATATCATATCTGGGGCTCGAAAGCTGTTCTTTTCATCATGACTTTTTTTTATTGGACACATCACGGCTCCCTTATGTATCGCGTGTTCCTTACTAGTTACTGTAGCACCCGGCGATCGTATCAAACCTAAGTGGCTACGTTTCGCGCCCTTTGCGCTCTTCATCATTCGATGATTGATCACTCACTGAGTGCTACAAATATATTAATATAACGGTAAGGCAAAAGCCAATACCACTTTTGGACACCCACTAGCTTTAGGTGCGACTACGCTCCGGACATTTTTTGGTGCTATACATGGTCTGCCGACTGTTCTTCGTCGACTCAGGGGTTTTCACTCGATTTTATTCACTCTTGACTGAATATGGAGTTCTATTGGGGCATTACCCCGTCCCAGCCTTTGGGGTTTTTATAAAACTTTAATTTATTTTCTTTTAAAAACATATTTGACTCAAAAACATGATTTCCGTGCTTCATGCATGAGACATGCAACTCGTAACACTTAACATGTGAAACATGAGACGAACACACATGTACTAAGTGTCTTATTCTTTCACACGTCAAACACCATAGAATTCTACTTCCTTTTCATCTAAAAGCATACAATGGGCATTGCACACACTTAGGGATGCTCGGCCCTCTCCCACTAGGGTTGGGCCGAGATATTCTCTTAGTTGTTTCCTAATATTTTCTTTTCCTATCCTCCTCCAAATACTTAAATCTAACCTCAATAAAATAATCGAATATTTTTAACACCACAAGCTCTCATATATCTAATTTCTCCAAGTATTCAAGATTTAATTACAATGTAAAACAATAGTTGAAAAGAAAGCTCAACCCAAAAATCCTTAAAAATCGAAACATCTATATGTACCAATTTAACATTTCTCAACCCCAAGTTAAATTTTAACATGCATACATATCATCACCACTCATCATGGTATTCATGCTACATTCTTCTTTTGTATCAAAGTATCTGCATCCACAATACAATATAACCTTTAATCTAAAATGATACTTAGACTAAACATGTATTTTGCCACCAAATGAACAAAACATTTTCTTCAAGTAATCTAATCCACATCATCCAATATCCTACAAGTTAACCTTAATCATACATGCATTTCTTCAATCTACGCATCATGTTGATTTCTTTGAAATAAGTTGACTAAATCCAACCATTATTTTATATTCTCAAACTTAAAGCATCATAAACTTAAACATGGATTCATACCTAACTAAGCAGGGCATTTTCACTTAAGGAATTTCATTTTAGCATACACAATCAAGGATTCAAACAATACAATCAAATTCTCTCAAAAGTATACTAGAATTGCTAAGGGTAAGATAAGAATATACTTACAATACTCTTAGTAGGCTTAGCTTAAATATGAAAAAATATATATATAATAATCCATTAGATTCACTATAAACATGGAGACTGGAAGAGAAGATTCTTGAAATGAGAACATAGATGTGGTGTGTGTGTTCTTCCTATGCTTGAATCAACTTAAGCACTTACCTCTTCAACACTTTCCACTCAAGAATGCTTGCCTTAGCTCCACTACATTTAGGATGTTCTTGTGTTTAAAGGATAGAAGGAACTGAAGTAAAAGAAAATGGAGTAGGAGAAAGTGTTGGCAGAGAGGTAGAGAGAGTGAGAGGGTGTGTGTGCAAATGAAACAACCAAATGAGGGAGACCCCATCCATAGGCCATTCGGCCATTGAGTTTCTAGGGGCCTTAGACACTCATTTCCCTACTTCTAGGATAGACATTTGATAGATGGAAAGACTCCTATGATTGACTCACATCACTAGAGTGAAATCACGCCTAAGCTAGCATATACTTGGTTGACAAATTTTTTCCCCATTTCTCTCCTATGGCCGGGGCATGGCATGAGCTCCAAGCTCTTCCTCGCTTTTTACACACTCTTAAGTCACTTCACATGCCTCCATCGAAGCTCCATTTTCTCTTTTCTTCTATTTCCTATTTCAACCACATGTGTCACCTATCTACATATGGTATACTCCTAGGAAGATTAAAATAAAAGATCTCTTTGTACTTCTCAAGATATACCAATAATGAGAAAATCTCATCATGAGATTTCACACTCCATCCTACAAGGCAATCTACTAGTCAACTCCTAACTACTAGCAAATTTCTAATTTTTATTTATTAGTTTTGGATGACTCACTAGGATCTTTCTAGAGATGACATGTGTCACTTGTGTGGGCTTGGTGTCATGGGTCAATCTCATGGGCTTGTGGGTTTGTTATTCCTCTCTTGGCCCATTAACTTAAGTTATGCTTTCAAGACTTCAATTCTAAACCCAAGCCTTCATCCTCATTCTTCTAAATCACCAATATTATTATTAAAATAATTACTTAAATAAAATAGTAAGAAATGAAAATCTCTGGTCGTCACACTAATGATCATGTCAAGCTCTTAGGTGGCTTAAAGGATGACCCTTGGATGAGATTTTGCCAACTAAACCTAAGCTTAGAGGTGATGATGGGGCTAAATGAGGTGAGACAATTTCACACGGCATTTTGGAGGGGGGGGGGGGGATCCAGACCACTTCAAACTATTTTTCACCCCTTTAACCTTGACTGTGTCGCCTACTATATATAGGCAAAGCATTCTTCAGTTTTTCCCTTTAAACACACACAACCTCCTTAGTGTAGAAATACCCAAACATTTGTTTAAACTCATCATCTCCTCCCAAACTTCAAAAGAGAGCATATTGGATATATTAGAGTGAACAATTTGCGTGAAAAATTTGCTAAAGCTTGGTCACTTACATATTGAAACTTTGGAGAAATTAATAAGTACACAATTTAATTTAATCTTAGTATAAGATGCTTGATTTGGATGTTATATTATGTTTGTTGCTCTTTAGAACATAAACTTTGTCAAAGTGTTTGGATGAAATCAAGTATAGTTTAACCTTGTGTTTGTTATAGGAAATACTAAAGAAAATAACAAGAACATAAAAATATGTTTTATTAAGATATATTAAGAAAATTGTGTGAATATAGGAAGCATTTGAATGATAAGTAAATAAAATAAATAATAAGTAAATCAAACCCTAGGAGGTTCGGCCTTAGTAGGGTTGAAAGTGATTTTTTGAGTTTAAACTCTTAGCTCTTAGACTTTTGGGTAGCTTGAATGATATTTGAGTATTAAAAATAAGTTTAGGTTTAGTTTACTTGGAAAATTATAAGAATAGTGACATGAAAAATTGTTGAGAGAATACTGAAAAAGTTAAAGAAAACTATAGGAATTTTCGATTTGACAAGCTATTAAAGTTATGAAAGTTTTTAGAAATATGTAATGAAGAATTTAGTAAGGCTAACATAATAGAAAATAAATTTTTTAAACCCTTGGAGTGTTCGGCCTACCCTATCTTTGCTTAAGATTTGATTATTTTTAATTTATTTTGAATGGAGTTGCTATGTTTATGTGTTATAAAATTATTTAGCATAGATGAATATGAGTATGATGTATGTTTTAATGGTATGTTAATATGACACGGGATCTATGAGAGCATGAAATATGCATTTAAAAGTCTAAAGGTATGTTTCTGTTTCATTTCGTCACATAAATGTCGTTATAGGTCATGACGTTCATTTTAAGAAATAAGATAAGAATATGTTATAAGAAAATGACAATAATAAGGAAAACATAAGAAAAACTTAAAAGTCACGTAATGATGGGGATGACGATACATATCGCCCGTCGTAAAATAAGAATCGTGTCATGACGGGGATGGCGATACGTAACGTCCGGATGACTGACATAATTTAATAAGTTAAGAGTCGTGTTATGATAGGGACGACGATATGTAACGTCCGGACAACTGACATGACTAGATAAGCATGTTTACGTCATGATGGGGACGGCGATACGTAATGTCCGTATGACTAACGTGAACTGGAAAGCTGACGCATCATGCTAAGGAAACTCGATGGAGACAGCGATATGTAATGCTTGTCAAGATTAAGAAATAAGTAAGACCCATAAGAATAAGAAATAAAACACAGAAAATAAGAAATTAAGAAAAAAAAAAGATGATGAGTTCATGTTAAGTGTAAAGTCTGTACAGAAAAGTGAGACATAAGTCATGTGTGACTCATATGAAGCATGTCATAAATTATCTATTCTCAATGGTTGTCATGCATATTAATATTTATTTGGTTTATGCCTTATTATATTAATTGTGTACTTACTGAAATTTTTAAAAAAATCTCACTCTTGAATATTTCTATCATTTTTGGAAAATTTAAATTTCATTGCAGGATTGCATGACGGAGAAGGGCAAGGCCCCAGTGACTCAGGGGACTCAGTGGAGCTTTGAGGGGCTCACCGAATATCATATTTTTGATTATTTTGCCTCTCCCACATATGATCGTTTGATAGAGGTTTGGAACCATCATGCATCCGCTTCATCAGTAGAGCGGAGGCATGTCGGATGCTGTCTAGAGTTGGATTTGGATGGCTCTTTATTCCTATGCGGAATCTATACGACACTGTATAGGCAACACCTCTAGCAAGATTTTGGTATTAGTATAGATATGTTTTATTACGGGAGAGAACTTTTAGAAGTGAAGAAGGAGCCTAGATGGTTCTGAAGATGATATTTGATAAGTCATGTATATATTTGTGACTAAGAAAACTAACTAGGTTATAAAATGAAATGGTATGATGTCATGTTGTAAATATTATACTGTGAATGTTAAGTTTATGTTTCACCATGTGATCATTATATTCCTTTGTAAAAAATTTTAATTTAGACCCCCTTTCTGTTGCGGATTACATTGCATATGATAGTAAGTTTAAGTGCATACATTAAACTTCTGATACGTATGGGGGTATGTAATCTAGTGTTACTTACCCTGACTTTTTAGTTTACGTTAAATTCCAAACGTAAATTGAGGACATCACATGCAATATTTCGGTTTTAAGCATGAGAAATGAGATTGATGGAATTGCAACGAAAATCAAAGTGGTTGTCCTTGAAAAGTTTGGCCTTAGTATATTTGTCATGATTGTGATTTATTTTAAATTGTTCTAATTAGATATTTGGATTTAGGAAAAATTTATAGGAGGAATGTAAATTTCGGGAAAATTTGGAGTGAGGATGCCAAATCCTTAATATAGGTGTAAAATGGTAGCCTCCCGCCCACTTCAATAATAGATTATAACCAACTACACCCAAAAATTATTACTAGGTCTGAAAATGACCAGAAACACATTTTTGGATCTGAATTATAAATTAAAAATTTTCAATATGATTATAATTTAAAATTATGTGTTTTTTTAAATTTTTTAGTGCATATTTTACATAAGTTGTAATGTAATAGGTTTGCCCTTTTATAGGTTGCCTTGGCGATACAAGTCTCATGATTAAGCAATGTGACAAGCAATGTGACACTCTTATATTGTCTGAAGGATATGAGAAAAGCATTGGTATCCAGAAAGATAAGTGATTATCTAAGAAATCAACTTTTATGGTTCAATATCCTCTTCAAAATCTTGATGCTCATGTTATAGTTGATGTTTTAATTGATCTTCATTCCAGGGACAGGATTCTCAATTGATCAAGGCGAATTTCTCCATTGAGGAAACTGATTTGACTCTTAGCCTGCCTTTAAGTCCTTTGCTTTTAAGCAGATAAGCAAATTTGGCATGACACTTCATCAGGTTGTACTGAATACATACAGTGGAATGCCTTTCTACAAAGGATGTGTGGGGTGTGGTTGTTGTATAGCTCTCCAAAATCTATCCTTGTCCAAGTAGTATTTAAAGGAGATGCTAAACATATTGTTGATGCTATAATTAGTGAGGATGATGATTTTAGCAATTGTGGCTATATTATTTTAGACATTGTGCAATTTGGATAGAAGTTAAAACAAGATGAGTTGGGGTGTGATGAGTTGAGATGAAAGTTAAATAAAATATTGTTAAAATATTAGTTTTTGATATTATTATTTTTTTGGTATTTGGAGAAATTGAATTATTAGTTATATTTTATTTGAAAATTTAGACAAGTTGTAATAATGAAGTGTTATAAAATGAGATGAAATACTTTAACATCCAAACGGGACCTTAGCAATAAAATTTAAAGAATTTTATCTTGACTAAGATCTAATTATTAAGACATAACTGACAAATGGTGTAATGCAATCTTAAATAAAATTTTAATTAATATTGTAAACAATAAAGTTCAATAATTCAGGATAAAAATTATTAGTTTGCTTGGTTTTATAATTTTTTATAAATTTTCATATAAAATATAATAAATAATTTAATTTTTTCAAAATTTATAATAAAAATAATATTAAAATATAATATTTTAATAATATTTTATATAACTTTCGTCTAAACGCATATCATCTTAACTCATTTTGCAAACCTAACCTAATTGAAAGTCAATAAATCGGTCAAATTCTTCTCCAATGTTTTACATCTTCTGACATTCAAAAGATGATGCGTTAATTTCGTAAATTAAAGCAATACTCTCTACTAGTGTGCCCAGCAGCCTAAGCCATAAAGAGCCAAGTAAAAAAGTTAATATTTATATTTTATTAATTTTAACAAATTACAAATAATAATTTGCTCATTTTAATTAAAAAAATGCTACCGTACATTTTTCTAATACTTTGAAAACTATTACGAAAATAACGTTAAATATAATTTTAGAGTGTTACATTTTCATTTTAAAAAATATAAAATTAAAAAATAACTTTTTTTTAATAGAAATCCTAAGTTTTTCATTTTCTTTTAAAATAATGCACAAAATTGGAACAATATGATAAATAATTTATATAAATTTCAAATAGATAAGTCTTATACAGATTTAAAAAAAAAAAAAGTAAATTTAATATTAAAAAAATATAAAAGTTATTTTTTAATAATAAAATCTATATTTTATAAAAAATTTACACAAAATTTATATATTAGAGACTTATCACTACATTATTCCAACAATAATATTAATAACAAAACAAGTCTAAAGAATTTCTTCTTTCATATATCGATTATTTTCTTAAGAGTTTGATGATTTATTGTTTTTGAATATTGAAAATATTTGAGAATATTTGTGAATAATAATAAAAAATAATAATCAAAAAATAAATAATCAAAAAAATAAATAAGAATAATAATAAAAAAATAAAAATGTTTAAAAATATATGAGAAAGTTCCATTTTCAAACCTCAACTTAGGCCCTGCTTGGATTCGGAAGTGGGTTGAGCTCATCTCAACTCACTTCCATTTCATCATTATATTTTTATAATTTTTTATACAAAGCACAAATTCCTATACACATTTTTCAAATCCCAATACACTTTTTTTAAATCCAAATACACATTTTTCAAATTTCAACACACATTTTTCAAATCTCAAAATAATAATAATATTAAAAAATAAACTAAACTCATCTCAACTCATCTCATCTCCGAATCCAAACAGGACCTAATAATCTAGTTTTTCAAAATAAAAAATTTGAGCTTGAAATCTTCCACTCTCACTTAAACCAAAAGTAAAGAACGTTATTTTTTATGGCAACATCTGATTGGCTGGAGAAACTTGATACTCAAGGCAGCACCGTACGAGAAAAAAAACACGATACTCTTGCTCTATAGGTAGCTTGTGGTACCTGTTCTGCTTCATTCTAGTGTCTTCTCCATAGGAATCCCAAGCAAGCTTCAACTCCCACGAAAACTCGATTTCTCTGTCTTTGTGATCGACTATTTCCAATTAGGCTTCATTCTTTGCAATCTCGATTACTAGTCGTTGATGGAGGAAGACTGCTATGCCACCCAACTGATCGACGCCAACGGCCAGTTCAATGCGGAAGGGCTTCGGAATTTCATGAACAAGGTGAAGCTCGCCGACTGCGGTCTCTCCTATGCTGTAGTCTCCATCATGGGTCCCCAAAGCAGCGGTACGTCCGTTTCTCGATTCCGCCTTCCATCTTATCAGTTTTATCAGAGTTTTATTTCACTTCACCTCTCTCGAGGTTTGTTAATCACGCTTCTCCATTTCTTGCGGTATTCAATGACTATCCCATCCAATTTGCTGCAATGTATGGTATAAATCGGCTCAAGTCCCGTTATTCATGGTATTGGTTAAGTTTCTGTTATTCTATGCCCGAACTGATATTCAGTTCGCAACTTGGACGTGATATTGCATCCTCTAAGTATCTCCTTTTGTCAATAACACTATTCTTTCAATGCTGAGTATGAAAACCGCGACGTCGCAATCGATTAACGTTGGTGCACATTCGCTATTAATATATGTTACCACTATCTAAAAATAGTTTAATGAGCTTTCCTGATCGTCCGATTAATTAGTTCTTCAAAGGGTCCATCATCGGAGGAAGGTTGAGGTGGAAGTGATTTAAGTTGAAGGTGCTACTACTGAAGGGAAGGGAAAATATATGGATTGATGAGGAGGAGAAGATTTCTATTTTCTCTTTTTCGGGGTGTAAGATTAAGTGATGGTTTGACATGATTTCATAGTAATGATTTTGAGCGTGAACCTAACTCGAATGATTAAATTTTGCATCATCTCATTTTTTACGTTTTTGGTATGAGTTGTGATTTATCATCAAAGATCAAGGTGAAAAAGTCTTATGTGTATGGACAATTAGATGGTGAGAAAATAAAGTTGTATTAGCTTATGCCGTTAGGTGGCATATTTGGGGTGGAATGCCAATCTAACGTCAAAAAGAAAGAGAAAAAAAGATAAAAAGCGAGGGAGATTCTTGTTAACCTAAGGGGTGGCTAATGCATGTTAATTATGTTTGCTCAGAGGGCTTCCTGTTTCTCTGTGATTTCTTTTTTAGAGAAGCTGGAATTAGAGTATTACCATGTATGATTTTATCAATGTTGTTTTCTCTTTCCCTTCTTAGTGAGTGTCTTTGAGTGCCATTTGATTTCGTGAACTGATCTAAGTACTTTTTTTTTTTCTTTTTCCAACTTCGCCTTTTCTTTCCCCTTCCTCCTGCTGAGCAGGGAAGAGCACCTTGTTGAATCATCTTTTCCATACAAATTTCAGGGAGATGGATGCATATAAGGGAAGGTTGGTTAGTTTCTTATTACATAGTTTCACCAGAAGACACTTTCTCGTTGCATCTTGTGGCTTTTTGTGTTGATTTCCTAATGAGAGACAGGCGATTAATTTTCATTTATTGTAGGAGTCAAACAACCAAAGGCATTTGGATAGCTAAGTGTGTTGGCATTGAGCCTTGCACGGTTGCCATGGATTTAGAGGGCACTGATGGGAGGGAAAGAGGCGAGGTAATGAGAATTTTATTAAAATTTATTGCTTTTGTATAAAGAAGATAAAACAGAAGAAGTAGACCTTCGTTACTCCCAGGTTTGTTGAGATTTCATAATCTATTTATGTGGCAATAATTATTCTGTGTTTGCCATGACAAATGCATTAGTAGATGTCAGAGGTTAACCAAATATGGTTATATTCATTTTAAATTTATGGATAAGAACTATTCACATACTGACCTATTTATGCAGCCACACCCAAAATGAAAAACCTGAGCCTTGATTGGTTTCATGTATTTTCGTATGCTCTGATAAGTTTGTTGCTTTATTTTTTACTGTAAGTAGCATACTTGTGGTCTGGTTGGATGCATTTGCAACTTGTGAAAATCCCATTGTGGAATTTTGTTAATTTGGCGGTCAGGTGGGGTTAGATATTACAATTTGGTATCTGATATATTAACTTTTTGGTTAGGATATGTTTTCATTTCTTTCTAGGGATTTAACAGGTCTAGGAAGGCCTATGCTGAGGCTTTTAGGAGGGGAGCGGAAAGGGTTAAAATGAGATTACATCCATTCAATATAAAACTCGAAATCCATTAATTCCACATGACAGCACCAGTGCCATCTCTTATAACCCAACCATAACCTGAATTCTCCCATATAGTCCCTATTTCTTTAAAGTTCATTGCGATGTGATTTGAAAAAGAGCTTGCCACGTTTTAAATGTCCTAAGCTGAGCTGCCCTTCTCTGATTTTCCTTTGTTTTTTCTTCTAAAAGTACTTTGTCAGGGTAGTTTTCTTATCCTTCTTTCTTGCATTTAGGTTGTGTCTGTTTTCTAAATGTCACAAATATTTGATTCTTTTGAGTAATTTTCCTGTCTTAAGGCCTTCCTCTTCACTGGTTAACGTGCTTGGAACACCGAAAAATTTGAATACCGCTGAGTAAAACTCTCTCTCTCTCTCTCTCTCTCTCTCTGTATTTTTGTGCTTATTCAGCTATAATTATGGATGCCAATCTTGACCATTGGCACCTGAAAGCCATCTTTGAGTTATTACAGTAGCTCGCTCTCCAGCATTATGTAGGGGCAGATATCAACAGCATTCCTTCTCGTCCAAACTGAATAAAATTTTGCTTTCCTTGATTAGTTTTTTGTTAGTGTCAACTTTTTGGGGAGGGACTTGTGTTAGTTTCATATGTGCATGTGTGTATCTACATATTTCAATTCACAGACCTAGGTGCTTTCGCCAAATCACTATCACAGAAGAAATTAGTGACTTTGTATTCTCTCTCACCCCGGCTGCCAGTGTCCCTCTTGCTTTTATGGAGAACAACTGGTGCAAGTTGCATAGTGGTGGTATTGACAAGGGGAAACTTGCCAATAGGATGAATAGTTTCTTCTTTTGGAAAGACAGCTTAAAATAGTGTGGGGGCTGATATGCCAGTATTTAATTCATAACCCTGCTTTGTGCCAATTTGAGCGTATATTGTTGTTATCTTTTGTGGTATAGTTGATTTTTGTAGCATAGGCATGGAAAAATGTTTGCAGCTGTGGATTTGGAAGCTATTTCAGCCTATTCACTGTCAAATAATAATAATTATTTTTCAAATTTTAAAAATTGCTTCTCTTTCCCTTGAGCATAGTTCCTTGTAATATTTGTATAAAACCTGATAGTTGAGCTTTTGTTTCTTAAAGTACTGATTTTTTCCATTTCTTTTAATCCTTCATTATGTCTTAAGCAGATCATAAGATAATAAATATGTACTGTTATCCATATGAATCCAAGAAGTCTTCAGATGAACTGCATGGTGTGGGATGCTACTGTGCCAGGCCTAACATTGGCCTCTTTCAGCAATGATAGATTATAGATTGTGGTGTTTTCAAGAATTTGTTAAAAACTGCAGTCTCCTTACACTTCTTGTTTGTGAATGATGCGTGTGAACATCTGTGAACTGTCCAGGCCCGTCACACTTGGTTCTGTGGCTGGTTTCTTGTGTTAGCAACAGGATGGATGAACTTTGATTTCAGAATTTCTTTTTGGATAAGTAACTTGATATATATTTTTTTTTATCGAACTCATAATATTGCAGGAATTTTGTCCATGCTTATGGTGTTTTGTTTGTTTCTCTCACCAGGATGATACTACATTCGAGAAACAAAGTGCTCTATTTGCTTTGGCAATTTCTGACATTGTGCTGATAAATATGTAAGATTTTTTTTAATGTTTTTAACATTATCCTTTCTTTTTTGTTTAATTCAAATCTCTGTGTCTTCAGAGAGGACTGTGCTTTCATGATTATAGAGGATGTTCAAATGATAAACCTTTGGTTTGCAGTTTCATAGGGGTTGAAGAAAAATAAAGAATTTGACATATTGTTTACATATAAATGCAATATATGCATATTTATGGATATATATGTAACGAGAAATCATGCTAGATTCTGACTGAAGATGTGATCTGTTTTATAGGTGGTGCCATGATATCGGTCGGGAGCAAGCTGCTAATAGACCTCTTCTAAAAATAGTTTTTCAGGTGCTGTGCAGCTATGTTGCTTTTAGTCAAGATTTCTTGATCAGTATATGACCACCTGGTTTTATTGTACTGTATGTAGGTGATGATGCATTTGTTTAGCCCCCGTAAAACAACTCTCCTGTTTGTCATTCGTGATAAAACAAAGGTTTCCACTAAGTCAAAATATTTGCAAGATGTCACCAAATATACATTATCCTTTATTCTTCAAATGCACCATTTTCTTATGCATTAATTTCTGTCCTGTGTCGGTCCATATAGACTCCACTTGAACATTTGGAGCCCATTTTAAGGGAAGATATTCAGAAGGTTGTCTTTCGTGCTCATACTGAGATTTATATTCTTACTCATAATTCTGTTTTTCAAAATTTCTGATAGGTTATATATTCTGCAGATATGGGATGCAGTTCCCAAGCCCCAGGCCCATAAGAATACTCCTTTTAATGATTTTTTCAACGTAATATACTCTCTCTCTGACTGGTTGTTGTGCTCTTTGTTTTTTTGGTAATTAGTTTATATCTTGATTTTACTTTGATATGAAGGTTGTAATCACTGCTTTATCCAGTTATGAAGAGAAGGAGGAGAAGTTCAAAGAGGAGGTAGTCCATTCAATATAAGCAGCAACTCATGAAGTGTTTTAATTTATAATGTCTAGATTCTTTTTTTTTTATATATGTTTATTTGAGCATGTTTGAATATATTGATATAAAAAGTTGCTATCTGCTCTTGAAGCACCCCTCTATTGTTTTCATAGCTTGAAATTTTATATTTATTATCACAATCCTTAAAGTGCGACTTTATTCGCAATGCTACTTGTTGAATCTTACTTCTAGAAGGTTTATTGGAAATTACAATCCTCGACACCAAGGCCTCAGTTGAGCACTTCTTAGAAGATTTAATTTTGTTGCGTTCATGGTGGTATTTATTGTTAGCATGATATGCTCATTGTGTCCTTATGTAGCTTTCATCAGTTGTATATATAGACTTCCTTACTTCAGAGTATGTACATAGTCATAGTTTCCTTTTGTATAGACAGATTGAATTGCTGTAATTTAGGCTTGATTCTAGCCTTATATATTGCACATTTGTGCCTATATAATGAAAGGAAATCCTCACAAAGGAGGTATTCAATCCATTTGACATGGTATCAAGAGCTGGTTCCTAGGTTTTCGAATTTTTTTCCTCGTGTGGTTTCTCTTTTTCCCTTTTCGGTGCCTCTGGTTCATGTTGGGCTCTCTCATCGGTGCTGTCTGATGTCAATTTTGGGGCTCCTTGGTATTTACAACACTGTCTGAGTGTCTCTAGGGGTATCTTGGCGCAGTTTGGGTGGTTTTCCTTGGCTGCACACTCTATTCTGAGTCTGCTGGCAGTTTCTATTCAGTACATCCTGTTCAGCGCAAATGTTGAGTTTGTCGGCAGTTTTTGGTGGGACCGGGTGGCGGTCGACCACTTTTGGGGTGGTTGTCGATGGGTCTTGATTCGGAGCTTCAACTTCTGGGGTGCCGAGTGTTGGTTTTTTTGGGCAGGTATCGCTACTAAGTTTTGAATCTTATTTGCTTGGGCTTCTTCATTGTGGGTTCCTTATTTAGGCGTCACTTAGGCCTTGTTATTTTTGGGCGATCTGTTGGGTGTCTATACATACCGTCTTAGCTTATTTGGTTGACTTTGCTACTGTTTGGGCTTGTTATTGGCTATCTGTTTTGCCGTTTATTTTGGGCCTTTTACCTAATTGGGCTTGTTGCTGTTTACGGTCATCATGTCTTTTGATTCTTTTGCTGTGAAATTCACGGGTAAGAACTATTCTGCCGGAGAATTTCAATTTCATTTATTTGTTATGGGGAAAAAGTTATAGGTCATATTGATGGGAGTGATCCGGCTCCTACCGAGCTTCCTAAACTGATAATGGAAGATCGAAGATGCTCGGGTGATGACATGGATTTTAGGATCAGTGGATCCTCTTATTGTTCTTAATGTGAGGCCATATAAGATTGCTAAATCTATGCGGAAATACTTAAAAAAAGTGTATAATCAGGACCATACTGTTCGACGTTCTCAATTAGAGTACGAGATTGCTAGTTACAATCTTACATGGGATAATCATACGTGGGATGTTGTCTCTTGTCCTGCTCAGGTGAAAGCTATTGGTTGCAAATGAGTCTATTCTATCAAGTTGCATTCTGATGGGACTTTGGATCGGTATAAGGCCCGGTTAGTTGCACTTGGTAATAGGCAAGAGTATGGGGTGGACTATGAAGAGACTTTTGCTCCAGTTGCCAAGATGACTACGGTGCGGATTGTCCTATCTGTTGCTGCATCCCAAGGTTCTCTTCATTAGATAGATGTCAAAATACCCTTCTTCATGGTGATCTCAAAAAAGAGATATACATGACCATCCTACCTGGTTTGTCCTCCTCTTCTTGCTCAGATGTTTGTAAGTTGAAACGAACGTTGTATGGGCTGAAACAAGCTCCGAGCATGGTTTGATAAATTTCGCTCCACTTTGTTTCAGTTTTCTTTAAGTAGAGTGCATATGATTCTTCTCTATTTTTCTGCAAGACATCTCTTGGCATTGTTCTTCTTCTGGTTTATGTTGATGATATTGTTATTATTGGGATGAACTTCGCCTTGATCACCCGACTGCAATAGCATCTTCAAGCCTCATTTCATATGAAGAACCTTGGTCCTCTTACATACTTCTTGGGGTTGGAAGTTCATACTGATACCTCTGGCATTTTTTTGAATCAGCACAAATATACTTAGGATCTGATTACTTTGGTTGGTCTTCAGGATACTTCTTCTATGAATACTCCTTTGGAAGTAAACACAAAGTATCGTTGGGAAGTGGGTGATCTCCTCTCCGATCCCACTCTGTATCGACAGTTAGTGGGGAGCCTAAACTATTTGAATATTACTTGACCTGATATTTCCTTTGATGTACAGCATGTTAGTTAGTTCATGCAGGCTTCACGTCATTTACACTTAGCTACCATTCGTCATATCATTCGATATCTTCAAGGTTCTCCTAGCCATGGCCTGTTCTTCTCTACTGGGACTCCTCTTCGTCTTGTGGCTTACAATGGTGTTGATTGGGTAGAATGTCCTGATACGTGACGATCTATTATGGGCAGGTGCATGTTTATTGGTGACTCTTTGATATCTTGGAAGAGTAAGAAACAAGATCGTGTCTCCGAATCTTCCATCGAATCTGAATACCGTGCGATGTCCGCTGCTTGTTCTAAGATCTTCTGGCTTCGTGGTCTCCTTGCTGAGATTGGTTGTGTTCAGTTCGATCATACTCCTTTATATGCTAACAACACTAGTGCCATTCAAGTAGCTGCCAATCTCGTATTTCATGAACGTACTAAACACATTGAGGTGGACTGTCATTCCATTCGGGAAGTATTGGACACTCGTATCATTTCTCTTCCTCATGTTTCTACTGACCTCCAGATTGTGAATGTGTTTACGAAGGCCATGACATGACAACGTCATCAGTTTCTAGTGGGCAAATTTATATTTCTTGACTGACCAGCATCAATTTGAGGGGGATGTCAGCATGATACACTCCTTGTTTCCTTCTTTAGCTTTCATCAATTGTATATATATACTTTCTTAGACAGAATTTGTGCATAGTCATAGTTTCCTTTTGTATAGACCGATTGAATTGCTATAATTTAGGCTTGATTACATTTGTGCCTATATAATGAAAGGAAATCCTCACAAATGAGGTATTCAATCCATTTGACATTTATAGGCTTACAGCTGCCCTATCTTATACAGGTTGCTCAACTGAGGCAGCAATTTTTTCATTCTATTTCTCCAGGAGGGCTTGCGGGTGATAGACGTGGTGTTATTCCTGCATCTGGATTTTCTTACAGCGCACAGCAGATATGGAAAGTTATAAAAGAGAATAAGGATCTGGATCTCCCTGCTCATAAGGTTTTATGTTTTCTTCCTTTTCTGTTTCTTCTTGGAAGTGTAGTGCTTTCACACGCATTTTTATCTGTTATCTGTTTGTTTATCAGATAATGGTTGCCACTGTCCGTTGTGAAGAGATTTACAATGAGAAGCTAAGTCGTTTGACCTCCGATAAGGTACTCATTTATGTATTCTGTGTGTCATAAGTGCTTCTAGACTGACCATCTTTTTTTTTTTTTTTTTATAAGTAGTTCTAGACCGACCATATTTTTTTTTTTTTTACCTGAATTTAATTCAGGGCTGGTTGGAATTGGAGGCAGCTGTTCAAGCAGGTCCAGTGTTGGCTTTTGGGAAAAGGCTTAGCTCAATTTTAGAAGCATATTTGTCGGAGTTAGTTCCAATCTGCATATCCATTAATGTTCATATCCTAAATATTCTAATTTAGGAACGATAGTTTTGTATTTCTTGGCTTGTTACACCATACAACATGTGACAAATGGAGAGGTCCTGTTAATATATTCATTTAAGATGTTTACCCTATGTTATGTGAGCTGAAACACTGTTACCACTTGTCATTTAGAAGTTTTGTCAAACATATTGGTGGGAAACCGTTAATTACATGCTTTGCATCAAGTTCTGAACTTACCACTTGTTTTGTACTTAAATCTGAGTGCACCAACTCTGCATATTTGCCATCATTATTGCCCTGATAAAATCATCAACAAGAGTCTCAGTCGGGAGTGGTTGTTTTATCCAAAGATCTAATTGTATATTGATGTTAGTAGTGTTGGACTATGTTTCATTTATAACTTGATTTTGCGTGCTCTAACCTTGCTTTTGCTCTGGCAATTAAATTCAACCCAATAGATATGACATGGAGGCAGTCTACTTTGATGAAGGTGTTCGAAATGCAAAACGACAGCAACTGGAGTCAAAAGCACTGGATGTAAGGCTTCTTTCATCACTATAATATTAGCTTTTGTTGTTACACAGATTCATTTAATATGGAAAATAGTTGTGCTGTACAAAATAAAGGAAGCCTTATTGGGCTTGTGCTCAAGCTGTGGCAAACTTATAGGTTTGCCGTACAACCTATTAACACTAAGAAGATAGAGGAGGAAATTCCAGTTTACGTGATCATGCGCCTTCTCTATGTCTAACTTGCAAATGATCCCAGTTGTACCAGCCTTTAATCTACAATCTAGACATTCATTGGCAGTAAGAGCCGCATCTAGAATCTATCTCCCTTTTACCAAAACAAATTGGGGTTTTGTGATGATCTTTTCCAAAACGTCACTTAGTCTATTCGCAAGCACTTTGGATATTATCTTTTGCACCCTATTCATTAGGCTTATAGGTCGAAACTCTTTGATCTCCTTACCCCCCACTTTCTTTCGGGTCAATGCAAGAAACGCGGTGTTAATGTTTTTCTCAAATTTTCCAACGAAGAATAGTTCCTGAAATACTCTCATAAGATCTTCCTTTAACACCTCCCAACATGCTTGAAAGAAAGGCATAGAAAACCATATGGCTATGGTGCCTTGTTTTTCACCATTTTCTTCACTACCTTAAAAACCTATGCCTCCTCAAAGGCCTTCGCCATTCGAGAAACATCATTCGGCCCTATGGAGTCAAAAGCAAGACCATCAAGGGTAGGTTGCCAACCAGCCTGCTCGGTTGGTAGCTGCTCAAAGAAATCAACTACATGATCATGAATATCCTGCTCTTCCCTACATTCAACACTGGCAATTTTTAGTATTTCGATGTTATTGTTTCTCTTGTGAGAGTTTGCAATTCTGTAGAAGAACTTCGTGTTGTGATCACTTTCCCTTAACCACAAGGCTCTCGATTTTTGACACCAAATGTTTCTTCTAATAATATAATCCTTTCAAGATCTGCAACCAACGTCTTTCGATATTTCCTCGTGTAAGAGCCCGGGTCTCTTGGAGATTCTCTAGCTCTTGGA
Source organism: Platycarya longipes (assembly GCA_036559045.1). NCBI lineage: Eukaryota > Viridiplantae > Streptophyta > Magnoliopsida > Fagales > Juglandaceae > Platycarya > Platycarya longipes. The sequence goes on from CM071798.1 coordinate 26,581,464, forward strand.
TCTCCATCGCCTTACTATTCTTATGGCTCCTCAATATCTCCGAAAGACTACTTATTCCATAGCTTCAGATCTTTTTTCAATGCTTTCAATTTTCCCGCAAACACAAAGCTAGGGGTACCTAGAATCTAACATGAGGACCACCATTGTCTTATCCTGTCTACAAAACTTTCGGATTTCAACCACATGTTTTCAAATTTGAAATACCGCCGACTTCTTTGAAGCCCACGACAATCAAGCATGATAGGCCAATGATCCAAACAAAGATGAGGCTTTCGCTTTTGCCACACATCAGGATAATGACTTTCCCATTTGTGGTGGTTATGTGCAGGTTCATGGTCCAAGTCATGGTTTTGGTTTTCCTAAGGATCTTGGGTCTAATTCTTGATTTAAGCCCTATTCTATCCCACTCTCATTTCCTAACCCCATTCTAAGCTCCAGAACTTTTTGCACACTAAATTCTCCATGGGTTTGAATCCTAGTCTTTTGTAACTATTCCTAAATAATAATAAAATACATAATTTACATAATATATATTATCAACCAAGGCAACCAAATTTACAAAATAATAATCTAGTACTATTTATAAATAACCGGGGTTACACTTGAACTTCCAAGTAGCAAGGATCACATGTGAGTCTTTTTCCCTAACCAGATCTGCTTTTCTGTCCTAAGCAGATCTAGTTTTTATCCACAAGGACTATTAACTTAAACTTCTCCTTGGTGGCAAAAAATCATATTTAAACTAATCTTTCTTCTATTTCACACAAGGGTCTTCAAAATATAACAAATATTCTGCTGTGAAATAGAGTCATAGACAATTGTAAACCTGAGTCTTGCAGAGAAGTATGTCATTTGTTAGTTTGCATTTCTATGATTATAGTTTATCTTCCCTTGATTCTTGCTGTCTTGTGAACTTTCCAGCTTGTGCACCCTGCTTACTCGACCTTGTTGGGTCATGTGCGTTCGAAAGCACTTGAGAGTTTTAAGAATAAACTGGAGCAGTCACTGATCAAAGGAGAAGGTTTTGCTGCATCTGTTCGTACTTGTACCGGCTCTTGTATGCTTGAGTTTGACCAGGGATGTGCAGGTGATAGTTGAGGAAATTTTAATCAATACAGCATATGCACAAATTATGTTTGATGTCTATGCTAATGATTTTTGTTTATTCTATATACTGAATAAGGTTGTACCTTCCTCTGCTTGTACATTTTCAAGCTGCTTCATAATATATGTATATGACACACTTTAGGTTTGGTGTGTGAATTGTCAACATTAAAGAAATTTGAGTTGGCATTGTGAAAATTTGAATGGATTACTATGCCATCCATATAGTTTGTAGGCTTGGGTCTTCTTTGTGCACAAGTTTACAGGTACCAGTTGCATAATGTTGCTGTCCACATAGTCGGTGGACTTGATTATTTTATGTGCAAGTCATGTACGAGTTGCAGTTCGCTTCTATCTCTGTTTTTACCATTATTTTTTTTTATTGTATATATTGAATGAGGTTGTACTCTTCCTTTTCTTGTGTAATTTCTAGCTGCTGCATAACATATTTTTACAACACTCTTTAGATTTGATGTGCAATATGTCAACATTAAAGAAATTTGAGTAGGCACTTTGAAAAGTTGAATCAATTACCATTGCTGTCCATGTAGTTTGCAGAACCTTTTTTTTTTTTCCTTTTTATCATTAGATAAGAATTTTATTCATGATAAAAAGTAGGCATAGCCCAAGTACTCGGGACATATATAAGAGTAGCACCTATGCATAATTATTAGGGATACAGTGAAGTCCTGAATATTCATTCTGTTGAAGTATATTACAATTGGCCAAGAGAATAAAGTATTAAAGAAAAAACATACACTAAGCTCGTCCATTCCATGTAGTTCATAGAATTGGGTCTGATTTGTGCATGGGTTTGCATGTACCGGTTGCATAATACTGCTGTCCATATAGTTTTTGGACTTGGGTCTTTTTTACGTTTAAGTCATGTAACACTTGCAATTTGCTTTTCTCTATACTTTTACCTTGCTATCAATAACCTTCTGCTTCATATGCTGCTCTAACTCCTCCTCATTTGTCCCCTTCACATGTATACAACCGAATGATGGTAGCCTTTGGCAATGAGCCTTCACCTTCATCTTTTTAATTTTTTTTTATAGAAAAAAATATATATATATTTTCTTGACTGCTTCAGATTTTGATTGTAATGACTAAGCAGATTTTAGGTATGCTCCCTCTGTCATTAGTCTGCTCATTTTTTATGCTTGATGCACGTGATTTTGTTGCAATGATATGTTTCGGAAATCCCAATTGGCAATAGCCATAGATTTCAATGGGCTAAGTTTTTGTGAGTTCCTTGTCTGTTTATAATTCTTAACTGGGTGCTTGGGCTAAGCCCATTTATTATTATCAATAAAGTTTTGTTTAAGTATCAGAAAATTTTTTCTGCACTCAATCTTTTCATTGTTGCAGTTGTTTGGTATGGATTTGGTTTATGATGCATCTTCTTACATGAATATCTCAAGTTCCTTATGCATGGTGTGCGTTTAACCTCTATTTAAAGGATATCTTGGGTTTTCTTGTACTACTGCTTTTCAATTGCCTTAGTAGCATAATCTTACGATTAAGATTTACTTTGACATCTTCTGTGTTGTCTACCACTTTCATCTTTTATTCACTGATTTGGCATGATTTATTTTCATATTGTACGTGGATGTTTGTTAGTCCACTGCATTTTTCTCCTTTACCGGTGACCTTCTATGTTCTTTTAGATGCTACCATAAGACAGGCTAAATGGGATGCTTCAAAAGTCCGGGACAAACTTCGTCGTGATGTTGATGCTCATGCATCCTCTGTTTGTTGTGCAAAGTTGTCTGAAATGATGGCCAATTATGAGGTATTGCTCTTGATTATCTAACTATTCATGATTGCCTTTTGGACTCTATATAAGTCAAATCACTGATACTCTGTATGGGACCAATTCTTGATTCAATTGAATTTGAATTGATTATGATGAGATCTGTTCGTAAATGAAATGAATTAGTTTTGCTTTGCAATCAGTTTCTCTGTTTGAGATTGGATATGAATTGAAATGGCAGTCAATTGATGCGTATGTGCAAAAGACTGATAATTTTGGGGTTTAGTAAATATTGCTCTGTTAATTGTAATTAAGGTTACATTTGGGTAGTGAGGTGATCTTAGATACGCTGTGAATGGTAGTGAAAATGTAATGAACAAGTAATATGATAGAATATTGCATACTAATGAATAGTAGTCAATAATAATGAAATGCAGATGAAAAATAATACTATTTTGAAAAGACTCCACTACCTAAACTAGCCAAAGTGAAACTGGAGCAAATTTGATGCAATTTTTCCTTTATTGGCTAGTTCACTTGAATTATAATTCAGTTTTATTCATGTTTCTAAGCCCATGAATTGAAATTTAATTTGATCGCTTTTGGGTTCAAAAAACGAATTGGGTATGAATTTCAATTCAATTCATATGCGTTCAAATAGTGCTAAATGCAGATACTTTTTTTTTTTCTCAGAAACAACTTGCCCTTGCACTGACAGAACCTGTCGAATCCCTACTTGAAGCGGGTCAGAAAGACGCATGGGCTTCAATAAGAAAGCTTCTTAAACGTGAGACTCAGGTTGCTGTATCAGAATTTTCAGCTACCATTGCTGGTTTTGAGTTGGATCAAGCAACACTTGACAAAAGGATACAAGATTTAAGGGACTCTGCTAGAAGCTTGGTGGAGAAAAAGGCAAGAGATGAAGCTGGGAAAGTTTTGATCCGTATGAAGGATAGGTAGCAAGCTTAAGTAGAGGGAAATTTTCTTTCTTTTCTTGATATATATATATATATATATAGACATGTGGCCCTGACTCTTCTCTAAAAAAGAAAAGAAATATATATATATATATATATTTACTTCTGGGTATTTTAATGGCTCACTGCTTGGTTAACAAATCTCAGGTTCTCAACTGTATTCAATCATGACAATGATTCACTTCCTAGGGTTTGGACTGGGAAGGAAGATATTAGAACTATTACAAAGGATGCGCGTTCGGTGGTAATCCGCATATGGCTTTTATTAATGGAGTTTAATATGAACTGCTGGTTCATCAATGATCCATCTGTTGCAGGCTCTAAAGCTTTTATCTGTCATGGCTGCCGTACGCTTGGATGAGAAGCCTGATAAGATTGAAAATTTACTTTTTTCATCTCTCATGGATGATAGTACTCTTATGGTTCCATCTTCTCAAGATAGGAGTGTTGGAGCGCCTATAGACCCTCTTGCCGCAAGCACATGGGAGGAGGTACTACAAGTGGGTTCTGGTAGTGTCTTAGCATAATGCTCTAATCACCAAATTGATTATTTACCGAGGATCAGCTATGATATAGGTTTCCCCAAAGGATACGTTAATTACACCTGTGCAGTGCAAGTCTTTGTGGAGACAGTTCAAAGCAGAGACTGAATATACAATCAGTCAAGCAATTTCAGCACAGGTAGGTTCATATGCATTCTGTTCCTCTTTTATTGCAATTACGTGCTGGTTATTGCATTCGAATTGATTAACTTTCTCCATTTGTCAGGGAAGTTCCTGTGCCTATGATGTGCTGAATAGTCTTAATTTTATGTGCTGACTAGAGCTTGGAAACTTTGAAATTTAACGTATGCAAAGTTTGGTTTAGTACCATATGAAGCAGTGTCATGACATACACTTTAATTTGTGCATGCAATATCTGAGTTTCTGCTACTAGTTTGAGTTGTGATTTCTATGCAACAAGCCGTACAATAATGAATTCCTTAACTACAGTAGTTTGAGCCAAGAAATTGTATAGCTGGAAACTAATAATTATCCAGTAGAAATAATATTTATACATTAGGTTATAGGCTCATGTTGGGGCCAAGTTCTTAGTTTCATGGTGGTTGTTGCCTACTTGGAAACATGATAATTTATGCATTTATGGGAAAGAAGCATGTCCATCATAGTTCAGCAGTTTGTTGCAGAATCTGTGTTCAATTACGTAATTTATTTATAATCAATTTTCTTTCGACTGGAGTATTTTCTTCTATGAAACTTGATTGTTCCACATTTGCCTTGTGCAATATTGAAAATACATGCTTCCAAGATTACTCTGTTATTGTGCTTATATGCCAAGATTTCTCCATTTTGGAATTGGAGTCTTTTAGGCCAAGACTTTTGTGTCGTGGAATCTGAGTTTGCTGACATTGTGTTTTCTGAAGACTTGATGCATATTTGGCAAAGTTCTGTAGTCTTAAAAGAATCAAATATACAACTAAGATAATGATTAACTCACCTTCGTTTGTTTCAGCCTCTTGCCTGCACCAAGTTGTGATTGGTGAATGATATGTTGTATCCATTTTGGTCTATGTCCTATATGAAACTAAATTCTATCAGGAGGTGGTAAGATTTAACTTTTTAACTTTTATTATTATGATGTGAAATGCCCCTATTTTTTAATTTTCAGTATGTGATTCTTCATCCTTATGTTCACCTTGTATGCAGTTTTGTGCCGGATGCTATAGAGTCACTCATGATCTTTTTGTCATTATCTTGGCAGTTATCCCAAAAGAGCACACTCATGAATGATCGCTTTTCCTTTTCAGTTCTTTTCATGTTTTTTTTTTTTTTTCTTTTCCGGCAGGAGGCTTTTAGGAAGAGTAACAACTGGTTGCCTCCTCCATGGGCGATACTGGCTATGATTGTCCTTGGTTTTAATGAATTTATGCTGCTTTTAAGGTATTTTGAATTCAATCAGGGGCTTAATTCCTGAATTTGTAGTTATACATTTTGATGTTCTTAACATGTTGGGCTGTCACTCCTATTGTGTTCATTGACACTTGGTTTCTTTTTTCTCAAATGAAACAGGAATCCTCTCTATCTCATGGTTTTATTTATTGTATATTTACTGTTGAAAGCTTTGTGGGTACAGATGGATATAGGTGGAGAACTTCAACGTGGCACTGTGAGTATAGAACAAAACTACTCTTTGCATATCACTTTTTCTCTTTATTTAAAATAGACTTGGTAAAACAAGATAGAACCTAATTTACGAGTTCAAGTTTACAAAATAAGCCCTTTAGAATGTTATAAGCAACTGCTATTTGTTCCATGTTTAGATTCTATTTGGCTGTATGTCAATTCATTAATCTACTAATAAAAAGGAGTGAATTCATTAATCTATTTGGTTGAACCTAAAGTAGTGTTTTGAACTTCAGTTTGTTAAAACGCTAGGCCCTCAAGAGTTTCCTGGTCTGTGGAGTATTTGCTTAAGTTTGTATGTTTGTTTGCTGTGTTGCCAGCTTGCTGGACTCCTTTCAATTTCATCAAGGTTTGTTCCCACCATGATGAACCTTGTAAGACGAGTTGCTGAACAAGCTCAAGGGCGCCCAACACCTGAGAGAGAGAGACCAGGACCGTCATATTCTCAGACTTCTCAGGGTTTCAGGGCTCAGACTCCTTGGCCAGAACCTGCTTCATACGCAGCCGAGTCATCCGAATCATCTAATATTTCGTCCCCTGAAAGTGGTGTTGAAATCTCGAGCACTGGTTTGATGCATAGGCGAACTACCAACATTCAAGGAGAGTTTTCTTCATGAAATCACACTTTTGTATGCTCTTTGTCATATTAAGATAGCTGCTCCCTTGTGTAATGTTTTTCTTTTCCACATATTCATATTGCTTTTCTTAAGTTTCCTTCTTTGCCAAAGAAAAGAGAAACTAAAAGGACAAGGCAAAGAAGCAATTTATATATTTATTTTAAGGGGAGGGGAGTCGAAATATGTATGTGTTTATCCAATATCTGTGTATATATGCACATAAATAAGACGTGTTTTTGTTTTTTGGCCAAAAAACTCAAGAGACCTGCCTGATAGGTAGTAATAAATTTTTTATTAAATTTAGAATTAAGACTGTAATAAACAAAACTAGTCGCTTTATCAGATTAGGAAAGTTGCTCGCTTGTGTTATGCTTTCGTATTTATGTGTTCATTTCACTTTTAAAATTCCCTTCTTTGCCAAAGAAAAGAGAAATTGAAAAGACCAGGCAACTGGCAAAGAAGGAAAAAAGTCTCTGTGTATGTATGTTTGTGTGTATGTACACATAAATAAGACTTATCTGTGTGTATATTCCCATAAAAGGTTTTTTTAAGAGGTAAGAGGCGTTGAAATGCTTACGTATGTACATGTGTATGTACCCATAAATAAGACGTGTTTGTTTTAGGGCAAAAAAAAGGCAGGATCTTACAAATAATTATTTATATTAAATCCAAAGTTAATTAAATAAACAAGACTGCTTGATGGGGTTTTTGAGATTAGCTTGGTCAAATCTGAGTTCAATTCAATTCATTTATTGTATCAATCATTTGTGACCAATAAGTTATGATAAATTAAAAATGATACAATTAGTACAAAGTTCCAACTCGTATAAACTCGAATATCTTTATATTTATTATTTTTTATAGTTTTATTTTTAAATTTATCATTAGGATATTTTCAATTTTTAAAGAGAAAAAAAAAATTATATTTCAAATAATAAACATGTTACTTGAATCCTTGTAAGTATAATCATTAATATATGTATTGATATAAATTTCATTAAAAAATTAACAAAATGTCAAAGTTTGTTAGTCAAAATGTGTAGAAAAAATTATGAAATACAATATAAATAATTTATTTTGTCACAATAAAATAATTCGTGAATAAGGCCGAATAAAAGGGCCGAGCTTACTTGAAAAATAAATGAGTTCTTCATGAATCCATACCATTACGTAATCCATAAAACTTAGTGATTAAAAAACCGTAGAAATTCTATTCGAGTAGGGAGAAAGAGACTCGTCTGGTTTGCTTTTGAGATGAAATGAAATTAACAAAAATGAAAGTTATAAATGAAATAAAATATTATTAGAAAATATTTTTTGATATTAACTAAGCGGGCCAAACAAATTCTCTTGACTTTCGGTCAACCATTCGATTAGGTTACCATGTCTCATTGCCACTCTTTAGCCTATCTCATCATTAGATGGTGTGGTGTGTGTTGCAGTGGATAAAATTTACCAAATGAATGAGGTATTAAAATCATATGCTCTTATTCTTAATAATGAGATCGTCATGGCAGATAATAGTAGGTAACCTAAGTCCAGTCTGATCTAAGGGAAGTAGTCCCAACTCAGTAGCGAAGTACACCACTCTGAGAGCCCAGAAGCAAAGATCCTATCCTTAGGGGTGTTCATCCGGGTTCTGGATTTGGGAATCCGGAACCCGGATTCAAAATTTCCTTAAACATTTAAAAAAAAAAATCAAAACTGTTAAGAAAAAAAATAAAATTTTAAACCTGGCCGGGTACAACCCGACCCGGATGAACAGGCCTATCTATCCCATACCCGTAAAGCATAAAAAAAAAAATTCTTCTCTTTTTTCAGAGAATGTGTAAGCGTGAAAGTCTTTTTCCTCCCACTTGAATAGAAGAATGAAGGGAGGAAGTCAATTGCCCCTTGAATGCGAGAATCAGGATCTCCAGATCTCGGAGAGGAAACACTACTGTTTTTTGCTATTTAAAAAAAATCCTTTTGGAGCATCCCACCTTGGTTGAAAATGCGGCCTACAATTCTCAAGAAGCCTTTGTACGAGATTTGCCTACCCTGCAATTGAGCAAGGCTCCAAATATGGTTTAAAAGCTCTCAAAGTACTAAAAGTTAATCGCAGAAAGCAGAGTAGTTGACTACTATGGCAAGGAGGAGAGAGAGATAATTGACTTGCCAGAAAGCCTCCATTTCCATTTCTTTATGCATATATGAGAGTGAAAAAAGTATTCCCACATTAAACGATTTGATTTTGAAATTTGAAAAAGTTGAAATGTTCAATTTATTTTGTATTAATATTTGAGAAAATTGTAATAATTAAATAAGATGAAATAATATAAGATAGAAGTGTTAAAACAATGGGTCGTGTTCGTGTCGTGTCAATGTGTGTACATAATACTTAAAGGGTTAATACGAACACAACCCGTTAAGAGTTTCGTGTGAAAAACTTCAACCCTAATATGACCTGTTAAGATAACAGGTTGACACGACATAACCAGTTAAGACCCTTGACACTATATAATATGACACGACACAACACGATACAACACAACCTGACACGTTTCAACTCGCAAACCCGTTAGTGACCCATTTGAGTTTAACCTAAATGATTTTATATAAATATTAAAACTTAAATAACAGTTATAAAACATAAAAAAATTAATTACAAATTACAATCTTAAAATTACAATTTAATAAGTAGTACGCTATAAAATATGATAAACACACAAATATGATCCACACATTATAAAATATTAAAATTACAATCCAAACATATTAAATAACAATGGGTTAACTCGTTAATGATTTTTTAAGAAATACTTAAATGGGATAGGTAAGTGTCTAAGAGTATAAAAGTAAATTCAAATTTCTTAACGGGTCAAACCCGTTAACGTGTCTTAACGGGTTTGACCCGTTATCAAATCATGTTTTAACAGATCGACATAATTTGACCTGAAACCCGTTAAAGCTAAATATTAACTTACTTTTATCGTATCATGTTCGTTTCGTGTTAATGTGTCGTGTCACATATTGTCACTTCTAATATAAAATAAATTAAAATGAACTGTGAAAACAAACGAGTCTATAAAGGGTCAAAGGAACCATGATAATCAAGTCATAATTATGCAGTCTAAAACTTTCTCTAAAATTTAACTTTAATAGATCCATTGATTGCTAATTTTTAATTAAAATCACTAATTTAGTAAAATATTTTCCTTCAATATTTTAATAGGAAAAGTGAGGGGAGTAGCCAACACTCAGCGCACTCCCCTCACATAAACAGTGTTATGCACTGTTTATGGCACTGTTTATATGAGGGAAGTGTGCCAAGTGTTGGCTACTCCCCAGACATGCTCATTTTAATAAGGCCGAATAAAAGGGCACGTAAGTTATAAGCCACTGCTGGCACGGTAACATAATGGGTTTTTATTTTTATTTTTTATTTTGGCATAGTAATATGATTATTTTTCTTTTGCTTGCCTTATTATTGACATATATGCATCTTCGATCATTAATTCATTAAAGACTATTTGGACTATTTGGCCATTCAAGTCATTGTTACTAGTGGATTTAATGTATAATATCTTAAGAGTATTGCTATAGCCACAAAAATATAACATAAAAGTAATTTCACAAGTTGGTATGCATTATGTAATCCGTTAGATCTATTTTATAATAAAAATAACTTTATAATCTGAAGAATTATATCATACTACATCAGTTTATGAAATTACTTTTGTATAATCATTTGTAAGTAGAATATTTTCCATATCCTAATATAATTTCATTCCATGTTGAAATTTAATGGTTTCGACTTTTGAGTGATTATTTGCCTACCATTCATTAGTATTCTTACTCCCAATAGACATAGCCAATGAATCATTATTTGGGTAGGATGCTTAGAACGATAAAGTGAATCATTTTTTACTATGTGGAGGAGTTTCCTTTGAGTTTTGGACACTAACAGTTCTGTAAATATCTGCAATGACATACCTTTGTTTTCTCATGCTTATTGGATGTTGTTTGATATCCTTACTTTTTGGAAATCCTAATGTGTCTCTCCTATTGACAGCCATCAAAACTCTAATCAGAATCTATTATGAAGATTGCTATGAGTCTCAACTTTAATATGGCAATTACAAATCTTAATTTGTATTATATCTCGAAATTTCTAAGATAAAATTTTATTTGGATTTCTTTAAAGGATTATATTTTGGGTCTATTTTCTAGGAAAATAGAGTTGGAAACTTATATGAGAGTATTAGACTTTGAATAAGTGAGATTATGTATTAGAGAAAATATTGTGGAGAAATCTTTGAGATTTGGAACAAGGTATCAACTAGAGAAATTCATTTTTAGCTTAGAAGGAGTTGAATTTTCAAGAATTAGGGTGTAAATGCAAGAGGAAGTGGTTGAACCAAAGATCAAACACTTGTGGTACATTCTAGGATTAAACTGTCGAGTTTTAGTGTGATGATCATAAATTAGTCATATGAGGTCCAAATGAGGTGATTCTAATTTGTATAGAATTCTAAGAGATAGATATAAAACTTTCATGTTATGAGGTTTTGAATATTTGGACAGTATCAATGACTTATTTTGGGAACAAGTGGATAACTCTGGACTGAGCTTAAACCAGAACTCGAGTTGGAGAATATGGATCCAAATGGGATTCTATCCTAACTAAATCAGGAAGGGGTCTTCTAGAACTTGTTAAGTAGAGTCTTAAGGAGGTTAGAAAGTAACTAAATGAGTTAGGGGAAGGCTAAGGGGGCGTCGCTAACCAGATGAAGGATGGAAAGGGAGATGCATGGTTAGGTGAGATGACACCTCATCCCTTATCCCATAAGCTTCTACCCTAACCATTGATCAAATGGTTAGCAAAAATATCTCAAATACTAACCATTGGATGATCATTTCAGTTGCAAAGCCTAAGATTTTTGAGAGATTTAGTTAATCATGCAAATAGGCTTAGGAGTGACACCTCATCCCATGCAAACCAGAAAATAATTGTCTTTACCAAGTTGCCCCTCTTCTTTCCTTCACATGAGTCGACCACCACTCCTATAAATAGACATTTGGGAGTCTTCTAACTCTCTTTGGTAATGTAGCACACGAATCCCTTTGAAAGAATTCAAAGAAAACCCTTCTCTAGTCCCTTAACCTCCAAATACCTCCTAAGTGAGCTTAGTAAGTGTTTTGAGGAGAAAGTTTGCAAAGATTTGGTTTGATCATCTTCAACCAGATTTAGAGAGTGTGTAAGTGCATATTCTAGCTTAACTTTAGTATGGAGATGGTTTATTTAAATGGTTGAACTATACATGTTGGTATTGAAACCTTATGTTCTTGTTAAAGTGTTATCATAAACCTAAGTGTTGTTTGAAGTGTGTTTTGTTAATGAAAATGTGTTAAATGAAGCTAATAGAACTTAAAACTATGTTATAATAAGTAAAAATCAAGTTTATGTAAAAAGATTTCAAGTTTTGGATTGAAAAACTCCATGCTTTATAACTTCTCTCAACCCTCGCTCGACCGAAGGATCGAGCGAAGAACAACTGTAAACCCTCGCTAGATGTCTGGCTCGAGCGAAGTGCAACCCGAGACTTCGCTCGATACTCGCTGGATGTCTTGCTCGAGCAAGTTCTAACCCAAGAAATCGCTTGAATATCGCTCGATACTTCGCTCGAGCGAGATACCCAGTTTGTCTAATGTTCGCTTGATATTTTGCTCGAGCGAGTCCCAACCCGAGACTTCGCTCGATTCTCAAGCGAGATACTTTGTTTTTCTGAATTCAAAACTTTTGCTTGAATAAAGAGTGGACATTGAAATAAGAAGAAATATTATGTGTTATCTAAGTATTTAGCTTGTGTAAAATACTTTGCAGAATTTAAGATACATATATATGTGAGTATGTGATAATTTAAGAGTACATGCATGTTCTCATATGTGGTGAGAATTAAGAAAAGTGATACATCATGTACTTAAGAAACATTCCTAAGAATAAGAAAGGAACAACTAAGAATAAGAGATATGGATAAGTTAGTCACGTCGTGATAGGGACGGCGAGACGTAATGCCCGAATGACTGACGTGCCGACAGGGACAGCGATACATAACGCCTGTCATATGATAAGAGTGATATGTATTATCTCGGGGACAGCGAGACGTAACGCCCGTGGAAGTGATATGATTAGTGGGGACACCGAGACGTAACGCCCACTATGTTACGTATGTTCCGTGTCAAAATGGAGATGGCGAGACGTAACGCCTAAAAGATTGACACGAGACTCATCATAATGATGACTGCGATATGTAACGCTCGGGTGATTGACGAGTTATATGCAATAGGGAGGACGATACGTAACGCCCATTGGTGATAAGAGATAAATATGCTGTAAAAGAGTTATCTGCGATGGGGACGGTGATACTTAACGCCCATTGAAGATAATAATTGAATAAGTTTTTAAGAAGGTGTTGATGGTTAAGAAAAAGAAACTTAAGATATCGCAAGAATGTAAACCTGTGTAGGTTATTGATAAATCAAGTGAAACATGTTTTGTTAGTTTCTTTTCTTAAAAAAAAAAAATTAATGATGACTGTGTCTATGCTTTATTAAGATAATTATGTACTTACTGAGATTTTTAATGAAATCTCACTCTTTTGTGATTTTATGTTTCTTTCTTATATGTATAAATTATATACAGGATGCGATGACCAACAGGGGGAAAGCCCCGATGACGTAGAAGGCTCCGATGAGTCCTGAGGGACTCTTTAAATACAGTTCTTATGTAGATTTTACTTTTGCGTCCCTGAGATTTTCTATGTATGATCAGCCAGTGGAGTTATGGTATTATAATACACCTGCTTTTGCTGAGGAAGAGCAGCGTATAGGTTGCTGTTTGACTTTGGGATTGGATGGTTCTCTATCTATATGTGGAGTTTATTCGACACCATATGGACAATATCTTCAGCAGACCGTTGTCTCGGCTTGGATATGTTCTGTTATGGGAGGGAATTTCTCGAAGTTAAGAAGGAATCCAAGTGACCATAGGGATGATCTTTTGATATGTATTATTATTTTGTTGATGCTGATAACTATTTTGGGCATGTATATATAACAGTACAATGTTTGATGAATGAAAGGAGAATGTGGAAGTTGGAAGTTAAATTTTGCCATATGTAATCTTTAGAATTTTTATATTTTAATACCTAATCTGCTGCGAGTTATATGACTTATGCTAGTAGGTCAAGATATATGCTTTAAGTTATTATTACGTACGAGGGTGAGTAGCTTAATGTTACTTATCATGATCCCTTGATTTATGTTAAATCCCATACGTGAGTTAGGGCGGTCACAATTTGTTTTAAGGGTTAAGACACTCCTTAATTCCAGGGTCTGCCCTAGCCTCGCCTAAGTGGCCCTAGTCCTCATACTTGATCTATCCCAATCTCCATGAGGCGTCTTCCTTCTTGTATGAAGCTCATGGCAGTATTTCATAGGAATGTTCAGAAAATTCTCCATCGTGTCCCTTGATCATAGATTCACGCTACCGACTTTTCACATAGAGATAGATGTTCTCACACAGAGTTTATTGAAAATAGTTAATACATTCAAAGATTCAAAATGTTGGAAATCAGTGCATAAATAGAGGCATAAACATAATGATCGAATACTTATTCATGCTTTTAGAATGGGGGAGAGAAGTTACAGAGATAATGCAGTTCCTCTTACTCACAATAGTCACTCCACATTTCTTGGTACTATCTTAGAGCACTCACAATAGACTTAATAAAACCAATGTTTAGTCAAACAATAGCTAGTGAGCATGATACGGGGTTGTAACAGCCTCAACAAATGAATAGTAAAAATAACTTTCGATTGTTTGACTCAACAAATGTAGTTAGCTCTTTAGGCTAGTCAAATAATTTTTTGGGACTAAAATATTGACCTTTCCACTAGTTCACTTTCCCGCGCATTCAAAAAAATAACTCAACCTATTCTTTTCGTGTTCGTAACTCAACCTTTTGGGACTAAAAACATAACCGTTTAAAAATATATCAGTTGAAAGAATATGAGCATTATAAAAAAAAATCATTAGAAAATTATATCCGTTAGGAATAATTTGAACGTTAGAAAACTAATGTGTATTTTTTAATAACGAATAAATATTCAGAGTACAATTGGAATTAAAATAAATGAAAAGTTAAAAATTAACATTTTAATAAAATATCTATTATTTGTTGAGTCTATTATTTGATATAATAAAAAGTGACTAGCTAAAATTTATAAAAGTAAAATTTCTAACCAAAATTTGGCCAAACAATAGCTAGTCTATTATGAGTGCTCTTAGAAGCTATCTTACCTTCCTACATCGAGAAGTCTTTCATTGCCTCTCTGCTCCTTGCTTCCTAAAGCAATTGACTTCATGAACGGTTGGTGAATAAAGTCTAAAAAATGAGATCTCGTCCCACATTTAGGTCCTTTAATTAGGGTAGAATTGGCATTTGTCCTTTTTAACTCTCCATCTGTAGTAAAGGTTTTCTTTAATCCTTCTCTGTAACATTGTAGGATGATAGTGACAGATTGTCAAGCATGGTTTGCATACTTGGTCCTCTAACTTTACTCGAAAGTGGGTCTCAGTTGTGGCCTGAGTCATACTGCTATGTTTAGACCACATAACCAATGACGCTTTTGCCTTTCATTGTAGAACCACTCTGTATGTGACCCTTCAGATGGAGTGAGGATTCTGTGTTGTACTACCACATTTCTGAGCACTTATGTGCAGTCCCAGAAAGCTTCTTTACTTACATAGTCTTTTCAAAACTACTGCTCGCCTTGACAGTAACCTTTTGTCTTGTCAGAGTTTCTCACTTCTACAGTTCCTTGTTCTCACCTTCTCGATAAGTGTCCTTTTCATGCAAGGTGCTTGCTTGCCTATGTGTTGGACTTGCTACTTTGCAACGTTTGCTGCCAATTCTCTAGACCATTGGAGTTTTATTTTTGTCTTTGCCTTCCATTCAACTCTAAGTATAGTCTATCCCATTTTGTACCAAGCAATTCCTCACATCCTCTGCACCTTATAAGGGATTTCATCCTCAAAAATTTGATAGGGCTCTCCCTTGCCTAGTCCTCTCAAGAGAGTCATGTTTAGACAAGAGACATGTTGATGCCTCTAGTCGCCTTCGACTACAAATAGAGCTTTTCCTTAATTGCATCAACTGGTTGACCTTTTTCATTGAAGGTCGGGACACAAGATGACTCCTCATGTATCCTCTATCTTCTTTTTTGACGTTTCTCCTTAGTTGTCATCTTTCATATTCTAACATTCAAGCTATGTTTGATTTCATAGGAAATTGGTGAACATCACCCTTGCCCTCATTTTGCTTGTCACGTTCTGAAATTGTCCTATCTCCTTCTCATCATGCGACAATTACAGTCATGATCTAGCACTTTGGATATAAGATCTTAGGCCCTTCGACTCTTCGTCTTGGTGGTGTTCCTCATCCATCCATTGCTGTTCAACTCTTATTTTCTCCTTCTCACGTCATTCATCTAAGAATTGATGCATGATTTTGGGTGGCCTGGTTGCTCACCTAGCGGTGCTCTTCTCCCATAACATTACATCTCCAAATCTTGTTGATGCTGAGTTAGAGATTAGGGAAAATTATGGCCATTTATGGTTGCATCCTTCCTCATGTATTGTTCATCTTACCCCCACTTCATGAGTTATAGCTCATGATTGCAGCTTGAATAAGTATGAGAACTGCTCTTGTATGGTCGTCTGGCTTTCTCATGTAAATTTCTCATTTCCCACATCTCCACATCGCACCTTTACTAAGGGTATGACCTTAGATCTCAACCCCTGCTCCTTTTTTTTCTATGATACATATCGACCTTTCTTCGTATGTAAGACTTAGTTGTAACTAAACTAGTTATAGTTCAATTATGAATAGTTGCTAGTTCTCAAAGATTTCCCAAGTGAGAAGATGTGGAACATTTTATGAATACCTTTGTATTCTACAGGCAACACAATCTAATAAGTCACTGGCTAACTTTTTCCTTTACTTGGTAGGGTCTAATGTATCTTGAGCTCAACTTTCCATTTAGTCCAAATCTCTTAATACCTTTCATTGGAGATACATTGAAGTACACCCAATTGTCCTCTTTGGAGGTTCTCTCTCCTCCTATCGGCATAACTCTTCTGCCTATTTTGGGCTGTAGCTATCCCTGTCTGTATGAGTTTGACTTTTTCTGTCATCTCTTAAATAATTTCTAGTCTGAATAACTGAGCCTCTCTTAATTCATTCCAACCAATGGCCTATACTTTTATCCATATAGTGCCTCATAAGGGCCTATGTGGATAGTCACTGGACACATAGTATTATATGCAAATTTAATAAGTGTGTCGTCCTGCACCTAGGGTCCTTTGAAATCTAGTATGCACGACCATAGCAAATCTTCCAAGGTTTGAATGATCATTTCCAATTGTCTATCTACCTGAGTCAGGTAGGCACTACTAAACTTCAGTTTCCTGTCTATCGCCTTTTGTAATCTCCTCCAAAAGTGAGATGTAAACTTAGGGTTCTTATCTGAAACCTTAGTATTAGGGCTCCATGTAGCCTTACCAATTCCCTTATGTATAGCTGGGTGAATTTGTTCATTGTATTAGGGGTATTGATGGTAAGGTGAGCACTCTTGGTCAACTGGTCCACTACTACCCATATTGCATCTTTATCTATAAGAGTTCAAGGTAGTCCATCTACGAAATCCATAGTGATGTCTTCCCATTTCCACGCCTTTACCATCCTACGCGTACCATATTTTTCAATGAAATGAGTGATGTCTCTCTTCATCCCATCCTACCATTATCCTTTTTTTGTGATCTCATTACATTTTCGTTCCTCTTGGCATTGTGTATGTCGAGGAACGAGCACCTACCAAAATCCGTCATATAACTTCTAAGTTGGTTGGGTAGGTCCTTTGCCTTTGCAAACTTTCGTTAGACTTCCAACAAATTTTATCTTTCTCCTCTCGCAATTCTTCGAAACCACTCATCCTCAACTATTTTAGGGTGACAAGAACCTCTCTTGGTAACCTATCTTTCATAAATAGGTGTTTCATGTCTTATAGCTGCGAATCTAACTCTAAAATTTCCTCTGTGTTTCTTGTGTTCGATCGACTTAGAGCATCGCCGACTAATTAGCCTTGCTTTGGTGGTACTTAATTTCGCACTGATAATCGTTGATGGTCGCTACCCATTTTCATTGTCTCATATTGAGATTTTTCTGTGTAAATAAGTGCTCTAAGGTCTTGTGGTTTGTGTAAACCTCGCACTCCTCCCTATACAGATACTATTGCCATATCTTCAAGACAAACACTATTGTGGCTAGCTCCATATCATGAGTGGGGTAATTCTTTTCATGACCCTTTAGTTGTCCAGATGCATATGCCACGATCTTGCTTTTTTAAGTTAGAACACAACCTAAGTTGTACTTCAACATGCCAGTGAACACCACAAATGGCTTCCTTGGCTCAGGCATAGCTAAAATAAGGGTAATGGTTAGACGTCTCTTCAATTCTTCAAAACTCCGTTCACAGTGGTCAGTCGACATGAAACTAATTTCATTCCTTGTCAGTGCTATGAGAGGACTTGATAGTTTAGAAAATCCTTCCAGAAATCTACGATAATAAATCGGCTTAAGAAACTATTGATTTTCTATACCGACCTGGTTGTCTCCAATCCATCGCTACTTCACCTTACTTGTGTTAACCATGATTCATTCCTTAGAGACCACATGGCCTAGAAATTTTACTTCCTCCAACCAAAATTTGAATTTACTGAGTTTGGCATATAGTTGGTGGTTCTGGAGTGTGCTTAGCACCGTTCTCAAGTAATTTCCATGTTCCTCAATATTTTGGGAGTATGCTAAGATAACTTCTATAAAAACCACCATAAATTAAATCTAAGCATGGTCGGAATACTCTATTGATGAGATTGAGAAAGGCCATTGGGGTGCTCGCCAACCCAAAGGCATTACAGTAAACTCATAAGGACTGTACCTAGTCTAAAAAGTTGTCTTGGATACATCGCCTTCCTTAATCCTCAATTGATGGTACACAAGATCCGAGTGCTTTCTCTCCTCTCGTGAGGTAGAGTAAAGTATCAGTGCCCTTGCTTCTCGGCAAGAGCTTAGGTCTTACTTCTGTTTGTGTCAACAGCCATTAGCTTAGCTATGGAAACAGAGGAGTTGGCTACATGATGGGAGAGGTTACGCCTATCAAAGGAGGAAAGTTTAGTCTTTCAGGTCAAGTATGATGGTGGCAAGAAGGGAAGCAGACATGCTGACTACTGCATTATTGGCAGGGCACTAACAAAAAAAAAATGTAAACAGCGAAGCTTTTAAAATAACCATGTCACAACTCTAGAGGCTGGATGAATGGGTAAGGTTCAAGGAGCTAGGAGACCAATACTTTTTGATTGAGTTTTAATGCTAGTAGACAAAGAAAAGGTGTTGGGTGGTCATCCTTGGTTCTTTGATAGAAGCTTATTAACACTGTTAGAAGCTGATGACGCAATTTCCATTAACGCCTTACAGTTTAGGTACAAGCCATTTAGGCTCCAACTCCACAACCTACCCCTGGCTGCCATGATAGAAGACCTTAGTGAAGAGTTTGCCTCTTCTGTTGGTCATGTCATCAAGGTAGAGGCTGAGGCAGATGGGAAAGCATCGGGGAGGTGCATCTGAGTGAGAATTGCTGTGGACCTCCATAAGCCCCTATTGAGAGGAAAATGGATGAGCTTAAAGGCAAGAGTAATGGATCTCCTTCAAGTATGAAAGGCTATAAAATTTTTGTTTCCAATGTGGGATCTTATACCACAAGGAAAAAACTGCTTGAGAAATCGAGGTGACCAGCACAATGAAGAACAGGCACTGTAACAATTTGGTTCCTGTCTACGAGCACAACCGATGAACACCAATATCTTCGACTATCGTCGTTATGGTGGAAACTCAAACCACCACCAAACCCAATGGGAGCAACCTGCGGAAGCAAGGCGGAAGGGTGACGGTGGAGAAATAAGCTCAAACAAAGAGACATTACAGCAAGACCTTTTGGCTGAGGAACAGAAGGTTTTAGGAGTAAGAAAGCTAAAAAAAAAGAACTCTAGAAACATAAATACATTATTCAACAGAGGAGTTATGTGACGCCCTCAATTTACGCTAAGGGTATTAACGTAAATTGGGAAGTCTGAGTAAGTAACACTAGGCTACTTACTCCATACGTATCGATCTTAAGATGTGTACACCTATTCTTACTATCATGTATAATGAGACTTATAGCGGAAAGTGGTCTAAAAAAAATTTATATAAAATAAACTAATAATCACATGGTAAAATATAACCATAATATTTACATTGTCACATTTATAACATCAAATTTTACTATTATACATAACCTATTTCGTTTTCTCAGTCTTCTAATAATAATACATATTTATCCAACTACCACACTAGAACCACCTCGGTTCCTTCTTGACTTCTGGAAACTCTCTCCCATAACAAAATCTATCCGGACTAATACAAAAATCCCGATGAAGATATTTCCCATATGGAGTTCTGTAAACCCTGCACACTGACAATAGTCCATCTAAGCCTAATGTTAGACAGCATCCGATACGTTTCTGCTCCTCGGAGAAAGCGGATGCATCGTGTCTCCATATCCCCATTGGTCGATCATAGATATCCATAACAGGGGAGTCAAAAAAATCAAAAAAAGAAAAATCAGAAGGTTCATCAGGGTGCCTCTGAGCTCTCTAAGACATAGGGGCTTTTTCCATGTCCACCATATGGTCTTGTACAATAATTAAATTTTCCAGAAAGATTGTGAGACCCCGAATTTTTATATATCTGTAATTGCTCATATTTTATCATTGGATATTTTAAATTATTTTAATAAATTAAATTGTTATCTCACAAATTTTATTTCGGGTACGTTTTATTTATGATTAGAGTTAGTTATTTGTGAGATCTACGATTTTAATACTCTTAGTTGCTTAATAATTATTATTGGTTTTATCATTTGAATTGTTATCAATATTATTTTGATTTTATTGTTGTTATAAGCTTTTGTGAGATTTTTGAATAACAGTACTTTTAATTATTTTAATTAATTGTTGCTACTGGTCTCTCCATCTGAAATGATATTTTTAGTATTTTTGGTTTTAATTATTATAATATATGGTTTGATTTGTCATATTTTTATTAATGAGCATTGATTATATTTTATTTGACATTATTTGATTTATTGATCTTAAATTTATTAAATCATTAAGTCTTATTATATTTATTCTATTTTGGTTTGGTAGCTTTTGAATAGCTCCAAAAATATTATATTATGCATGATTCTTTTATTACCTTGATTTTAATGATTTGAAATAGTGCGAGATTTTAAACGTACTTTAAATATCTGATTTAAATATATGGCTTTATTCCTTTTAAATAATTAAATAAGTTTCATCATTTTAATTATTGATGAAAAATATTATGTTGAAAAATAAAGTAAGTCAAAATAATATTTTATTTAATTATTTTGAGAGTTTAAAGTTAAATTGATGTTATACGCTTTCAGATCAATGTTTTAAATTTATCTGTTGTTCGTTTCAAGACCCCAAAGTATCGGACCTATAAATAGCTCGGAAAGGGTCCCACTCCCTCACTTTTTCTCCCTCTCCCTTTCCTTTTTCTCTCTCTTCTCTCCTGCGTGCTACAGTGCTCCTAAAGGACAGTTCGATTTTTAGCTTGTGGCGGCGCCACCCCGGGCCACCAAGCCTCATCTCCGGCCCCGCCTGAACCACCAGCCTCCGGCGAGTCCAACCTCATTGGAGGTGTCAACCACGACAGCCCCACCTCCTGCTAGTAGCCCCAAACCTGAAACTGGTTTTCTCCTCCATGCCCGCACCTTGCTCTGCCCATAACTCTGCCACGAGCCACCGTACCATGAAACCATCTCCGTCATTTGATCCGCCACCCATAGGCGACTCACCACCAGAAATTTCAGCCCCAACAGAGCCCTCACTTTGTCTCTCCTCCCATAAAACCGAAATGGGTCTTAAAAGGAAACTCCCTTTGCCGCGCCGCCGTCCGGCCACCGTGACTCTCACCTCCACCGCCAAAAGCTTCCTCTACCTCAATTTATCACACCCCTAAGATAGTTTCCCCATCCATGGCCCCACCTCCCATGTACAAGAGAAAATCCAAAAAAGAGTTTCCACCCTTTGGAGTCAGATCTGCCGCTTTTCGGTGGTTGTACCACCTCACTACCACCACTATGAGATTCCCTATCCTCCAAGGAGTATTCTCCTAAAATTTGGTGTCAAACGGAGTACCCGAGCCCAACCCTTCACTTGTCGTGTCTGGAAATGAATAGTGCACGACTTACCCGCTATGGATCGTGGATCGCCGCAATGTTCGATTGACGTTCGTTTGTGCGCTGTAAGTAACGGATATTTGTTTGATTGTTTGATTGCGTGCTAATCTCTATTTTGTTTGCTTGAAGTGTTATCTAGTGATGATAAGTAATTCGAAAGTTGATTGGTTGCGCCTGAGGCCATTTAATGGAGATTGAGATTATCCCGAGTTAATCTTACTGTGGTTGAATATTGTGTGGATGGTAATTGTTGATAATATAATGTTTTGGTTGGATGACTGTTATTTTAGTAATTATTGGGCATAAAATGATCTAGTTGGATAACTTGGTTATTTTAGTGATTATTAGTGATAAAATGATCTGGTTGGGTGACTCGGTTATTTAAGCGATTATTAGTGATAAAATGATTTGGTTGGATGACTCGGTTATTCTAGTGATTATTGGTGATAAAATGATTTGGTTGGATGACTCTGTTACTCTTTAGTAATTATCGGTGATATAATGGTTTGGTTGGATGATTCCATTACTTTTTCACTATGTTTCAATAAGGTGATACACTAGGATTTTAATCGAAGAGATATTTGGAAGAATATGGTGAAAAATTTGAGGAGGGAAATTAAGAAGTACAGTTAAGTAAAATTCAGTTAAGGGTTGAAACAATGGCATAATATGTTGGACGATGAAAAGTTTATTTTTGGGAGTTCATAAGTTTCACTCCTGGTATACTTCCTTGGAAAAACATTAGATTTTAACTCACTCCTGGTACGACTTGAATCTTTGGATAAAATATTGATGTGTATTCTTAGATTCCCTTGATGTATACATTGAGAAATGTTTGGGTTTAGAGAAAATATTATATGATGATAATTTGTTGAAGAGAATAACTATACAGGCAATGTAAAAGTGGTGATTCATAATTGCTTATGATATAGCTATTAAGTTTTCAGAAGATTTTAAGGAAATATGCGTGTTTTGATAAAGAGAAAAGAGAAGAAAAGTTAGGTTTGACTCTATCATAAGTTGCGTCCTTAACCCCTATAAGACAGTATTGGTTTAATTCGATGTGACTTGAGGTTCTGACTATCTCTTCATTGGAATATGCACGACGTGTTGGATAGAAGATAAATTAAAAAGGAAAGTCTGTTCATATGTTAATATGTATGAGATATGATTTGTGAATGTATGATTCGTATGGTTCATGATCTATATGTTTTGCATAAGAAGTCACATGTCGCGAGCACGAAAAGCATGTTTTTGAGTCAAGTATGTTTTATTAGAAGAAAGAAAAGAATTAAAGTTTTTTAAGAACCCCAAAGGCTGGGACGGGGTAGTGCCCTAGTGGAACTCCCTGTTTACTTAGGAGTGATTAAAGTTGAGTGAAAGCCTCTGGGTCGACAAAGAATCGTCGGCAGACCATGTATGACTTCAGAAAGGTGTCCGGAGCGTGATCGCACCTAATGCTAGTGGGTGCCCTAAGAACGGTGTTGGTTTCAACCTCACCATATAAGAAGTTTGTAGTTATTCGGGGAGCGATCTCCAAGTGACGAAGAGCATAAAATGCGCGAAATGTATTCACCCAGGTTTGACGCGGTCGCCGAGTGTGACGGTAACTAGCGGGGAGCACACAGTGCATAAGGGAAGCGTGAGATGTCTAAAATAAGAAGTCATGACAAAAAGAAAAGGGCTTTCGAGCCACAAGAATGATATGTATATGATAAGTAGCGCCTAAGATAAGAAAAGACGAAAAGCATTTTTGAAAAAATGACTTTTGAAAAGAAGTTCAAACAATACATGTGAAAGAAGTCAAAGTTATATGAAAGCATTTTTCTGAAAAGCACGTACATGAAGCAAAGTTTCAAAAACTGTCAAGGATTATGGAAGTTTTTATATGAAAGTGCATGTGCATAAGTCATGTTGCAAGTCTCATATTCATGGTACATGCACTCATTGAGTTTACTTGTATATATTGATGATGTTCTGTTGTGTGAATTGGTTGTATGTTGTCTGTTGCTTACTGGGATTCATATTTCACTTCGGTGGATCGCGCCCACCTATGGTCCAAATTTATGGGATCGTAGTTTGTGATTGCAGAAAATGAAATTTGGCCCGAGATACAGACTCTACAGGAAAATAAATTTGTTGAGAGGATGAAGATGATTATGATCTCAAAAGCAGTGTTGCTTATCTTTTTCTTTTGAAAGACTGTATAATCTCCAGTTGGAAAAATTTTTTTGAGTTGATTTATAATTTTTAAGAATTTCTGGTACTAGAACGACTAACTTTTATTATTTTTCCGCTGCGAATATTTATTGTACACTTGGTGCATGCTTCACACACTCTTCAAATACTATTTGATGGGATGATTGATCCATGAGATGATCATCTTGATGTCGCGAGTCCTTCTAAATCCCAGGGGGGATTCGTGGGTGTCACAAAGACACAAACAAATAAAAGTGAGATTTCCTTAGAAATCTCAGTAAGTACACTTATAACATAACAATGTATGGATAAAATATAACATAAAACACATGACAAGATCATGATAAATGTATAACATATGAATTAACTTATGTGTCTCATGCGAATGAGTGACAGGCAAATGATTGGCTGTTATTTCTTATGGACCCACTCTTATTATACTTAAATTCTTATTATTTGTAATATCTTTCGTAACATTATAGGTCATACGTATTTCATCACCTCGACGGGCGTTACGTATTGCTGTCCCTGTCGGGTTTTCTCAACATGACACGCTAGCTTAGCCATACATAAGCTCATCAATCTTTCGGGCATTACGTATCGTCGTCCCCATCCTAACGAGCCTCGTGTCAATCTTTCAAGCGTTACGTATCACCATCCCCGTTCTGACACGAAATTACTTAGTATAGCGAGCGTTACGTTTCACCGTCCCCGCTAGTCATGTCAGTCCCTCGGGTGTTACGTATCGTCGTCCCCGTCGTGACACGACACTTAACTTATCACTTTTCCTTAACGTTTTTCTTATCGTATTCTCTTAAAATACACGTCGTGTGTGACGCCCACGAATCTCCCCTGGGATTTAGAAGGACTCGCGACATCAAGACGATCATCTCATGGATCAATCATCCCATCGAATAGTGTTTGAAGAGTGTGTGAAGCATGCACCAAGTGTACAATAAATATTCGCAGCGGGAAATGA
The DNA here is from genome assembly GCA_036559045.1 of Platycarya longipes. NCBI lineage: Eukaryota > Viridiplantae > Streptophyta > Magnoliopsida > Fagales > Juglandaceae > Platycarya > Platycarya longipes. Next base: position 26,606,687 of record CM071798.1, read on the forward strand.
ATAAAAGTCAGCCGTTCTAGTACCAGAGATTCTTAAAAAATTACAAATCAATTTAAAACAATTTCTCCAACAGGAGATTATACAATCTTTCAAAAGAAAAAGATAAGTAACACTGCTTTCGAGATCATAATCTCGATCTTCATCCTCTCAACAAATTTATTTTCCTGTGAAGTCTGAATCTTGAGCCAAATTCGTTTTCTGCAATCACAAACTACGATCCCGTAAAATGGGGGACCGTAGGGTGGGCGCGATCCACCGTGGTGAGATGTGAATCCCAGTAAGCAACAGACAACAAACAACATACAATCATTTCACATAACAGAACATCATCAGCATATACCAGTAAACTCAATGGGTGCATGTACGATAAATATGAGACTTGCAACATGACTTATGCACATGCACTTTCATCTAAAAACATTCGTAATCCTTGACATTTTTCAATGCTTTGCTTCATGTACTTGCTTTTCATAAAAATGCTTTCATATAACTTGCCTTCTTTTATATGCATATAACTTGACTTCTTTCATATGTACTGTTTGAACTTCTTTTCGAAAGTCATCTTTTCAAAAATGCTTTTCGTCTTTTCTTATCTTAGGCGCCACTTATCATATCATATCTTTTCTTATGGCTCGAAAGCCCTTCTTGTCATGACTTATCACTTTGCATATATGAGACACAACACGGCTCTCCTAAGCACCGCGTGTTCCCTGCTGGTTACCGCATCACCTTAAAGTGAGTGCGTTATATAACTTATAAAACGGCAGGTCTTTACACCTTATCCGTCCTTGGCACCCACCAGTGTTAGGTGCTACCGCGCTCCGGACACCTTTTGGAGCCATACACGGTCCGCCGACTGTTCTTCGTCGACCCAGGGGCTTCCACTCGACTTCAAACACTCCTGAGTGGACAGGCAGTTCCACTGGGGCACTACCCCGTCCCAACCTTTGGGGTTCTTATAAAACTTTACTTCTTTTCTTTTCTTTCAAAAACTCAATCTTTCCTTTTCTTTTTCTTAAAAACATGCTTGACTCAAAACATGCTTTTCGTGCTCATGCATGTGACATGTGACTTCTTATGCAAAACATGTGAGTCATGAAACATATGAATCATACATTCACAAAACATATCTCATACATATTAACATATGAACAGACACTCATTTTTAATTTATCTTCTATCTCACACATTGTGCATATTCCAATGAAGATATAGTCAAAACCTTAAGTCACATCACATCCAACCAATACTATCTTATAGGAGTTAAGGACGCAACTTATAATGGAGTCAAACCTAACTTTTCTTCTCCTTTCATTTTACCAACACTCGTATCTCCTCCAGATCTTCTCAAAACTTAATAGCTATATCATAACCAATCATTAACCACCACATTTACATTGCATGTATAGTTATTCTCTTCAATAGATGATCATTATAAATATTTTCTCTATTCCCAAATATTTCTCAATCTATACGTCAAGGGAATTCAAGAACACACATCGATAGTTACTAAAAAGTAACGGAGTCATTCCACCAAATCCTTTTATCACTAATAATCATTAAAATAATCGAATTACCCAATCAGATCATCTTATCACCAATAATCACTAAAATATCCGAATCATCCAATCAGATCATTTTATCACTCATAATCACTAAAGTAGTCGAATCGTCCAATCAGATCATTTTACCGCAAATAATCATTAAAGTAGTCGAGTCGTCCAACCCAAAACATTTTATCTCCAATAATCACTAAAATACTAGAGTCATCTAACCAAAACATTATACCATCAACAATTACCATTCACCCAGTATTCAACCACAGTAAGATTGACTCGGAATAATCTCAATCTCCATTAAATGGCCTCAGGCCCAACCAATCTACTCTCAAATTACTCATCATCACTAACTAACATATCAAGCAAACAGAACAGAGATTAACAGTCAATCAAACAGTCAATCAGACAGTCAATCAAATATCTGTTACTTACAGTGCATAAACGGATGCCAATCGAACATTGCGGTGATCCCCGATCCCAAGTGGGTAAATTGTGCACTATTCATCTCCAGGCACGGCGAAGTGACGGGTTAGGTTTGGGTACTCCGTTCGACACCAAAATTCAGGGGAATGCTCCTTGGAGGATGGGGAATCTCATGGCAGTGGCGGTGAGGCGGTGCAACCACCGGAAGGCGGCAGATCTAGCTCGAAATGGTAGAGGCTCATTTTTGGATTTTCCCCTGTACAAGGGAGGTGCGGCCATGGATGGGAAAACTGTTTTAGGGGTGTGATAAACTGAGGTAGGGGAAGCTTTTGGCAGTGGTGGTGAGAGCCACGGTGGCCGGATGGCGGTGCGGCGATGGAAAGCTCATTTGGAGACCCATTTCGGTTCCAAGGGAGGAGAGAGAGAGTGGGTGCTCCGTTGGGGCTAAGATTTCTGGTGATAGGTCGTCTATGGGTGGCGGATCAAATGGCGGGGGTGGTGTCATGGTACGGTGGCTGGTAGCAGAGATATGGGCGGCGAAAGGTACGGCGTAGAGGATTAAATGCCTCTCGGGTTTGGGGCTGCCGGCGGGACATGGGGCTGTGGTGGTCGACACCACCGGTGGGGTTGGACTCGCCGGAGGGTGGCGGTTCAGGTGGGGCCGGAGGTGAGGCTAGGCGACCGGGGGTGGCGCCGCCACGAGCTAAAAACCGGACTGCTCCTCCCACGGTTACTGTAGCATGTGGGAGAGAAAAGAGAGAGGAGAGAGAGAACAGGAAAAGGGAGAGGGGAAAATGAGAGGGTTCGACCCTTTTCGCGCTATTTATAGGCCCGGCGCTTTTGGGTCTTCAGTCAGACAACAGATGAATTTAAAACACTGATTTGAAAGCGTATAACATCAACTTAACTTAAAATTCTCAAACTAATTAAATAAAATATTATTTCAACTTATTTTATTTTTCAACATAATATTTTTCGTCATTACTTAAAATGATGAACTTTATTTAATTATTTAAAAGGAATAGATCCATACATTTAAATCAGATATTTAAAGTACGTTTAAAATTTCGTACTACTTCAAATAACTAAAATCAAGTTAATAAAATAATCCTGCATAACATAGTATTTTTGGAGCTATTCAAAAGCTTCCCAACCAAAATAGAATAAACATAATAAGACTTAAGAATTTAATAAATTTAAAATCAATAAATCAGATAATGTCAAATAAAATAGAATTAATCCTTATTAATAAAAATTCGGCAATTCAAACCATATATAATAATAATTAAACCGACAACTCTAATTATATCATTTCAGATAGAAAGACCAGTAGCAACAATTAATTAAAATAATTAAAAACACTATTATTCAAGAATCTCACAAAAGCTTATAATTATAATAAAATCAAACCACTAAATCAAAATAATATCGATAACAATCCAAATGATAGAACCAATAATAATCTTTAAATAATTATAAATATTAAAATCGTAGATATCACAAATAACTAACTCTAATTATGAATAAAATGTATCTGAAATAAAATTTGTGAGATAACAATTTAATTTATTAAAATAAATTAAAATATCCAATAACAAAATATGAGTAAATTAAAAGTATGTAAAAATGCGGGGTCTCACATCGTGACTTGTGACGATATATATGTGACGAATTGTAATATACATGCAACCTTAGACTTGTGACATGCATGCTTTCTATTTTCGTAAAGCATATGACATAGAAAAGTACATCACAAAAGCTTACATGCACATACGTCACTTAAATACGTAATGTCAAAACTTAGCAAATAATACGTATGCAATTAAATAAATTATTAAATTTTATTAAATCAAGGGGCTGATCGAAATCTTATAGAAATTATCCTTAGTTATTATTCCTATTATTATATTCAACTCAAGCCCACAAATTTGTATAATTCCCTAATTTAATATTTTTAAGTATTTCTTGAACTATCTTTATCTATATAAAATTTTATTATTATTATTTTATCTTTTTAAGATAATAATTATTAAAAATCCTCCTAATATATTATGTTTCCAAAAATTATCATATTTGTTAAAAAACTCATTCAAAACATTTACTTGAAGTTTTAAAAGTGAAGGAAATCTTCCTTTTTCAAGGGTTTCCTATTTTGTTCTGTCACTTATTCTCAATTTCGTATTTCATAAAGTTATTATCTCTTAAAACTTAAAACACAAATATTGTATATATCTGTCTTAACTTTTCATAACCTTTTGAATCACTCAATTTTGACTTCCCACTAAAAAGTTAGGACTATTTTATTATAAGAGGGTAAATCTGTTAACTCAACCTCCTTGAGGTCCGAAAGTTACTAAGGTTGTTCTATCAATTTTTTCTAAATCATGGCCTCATATTTTCACATATTCCTCTTATTATATGATCATAAAACATATTAATAAGTTACTAAAGTTTTTCCTAGTATTTTTCTACAACAAAAATTACTTCATAAATCAAAAACATTTAAGCTACCTCATACATGATGCATAGGCTTAAACAAGTATCAAATAACATAAAAATAAATCTAAAAATTAATCCACTTATTCCACACCAAGAGTATGTTAAGAAATGCACTTACAAATTTTTTCAAGTCTAAAAGAGTGTTTTGAGTTGATTTTGCACCACACTTCTCTCCAAAACTCTCACTTAGCTTATTTTTGATGTGTGTGTGTTGTGAGTGTAATTTCTTCTATTTTTCTTAGTTTTCTCTCAAGGAACTCGTGTGACTTATTTAAAAGGAAGCAAAGGGAAGCTTAAGGGTTTATTTCTAGATGGGAAAAAGTTACTTGAGGGCTAGAGAAAGCAGGGGTGTCTCAGTAACTCCTTTGGCTGAATGGGGTGACTTGTACCCCTAGACATTAGGCCTTATAATCACATCTAAATCTCATGATTTCTTAAGGTTTTCATCTTATGGCTAAGCTTCTTCCATACCTGAAATTATCTCAGATCAATGGTTAAAAAAATTACAACACATAGATAAAAAAAAATCAAATAAAATCTGGATATATCTTGGATGAAATCAGTCCAGCCACTTGGCCTTTGGCTGGCTCCCACGATTTCTACCTCTTTTCTTCACCTTTTTGCCACATGTTCCAGACCTCCTTGACACCCTTAGGACCTCTTGGAAGAATCCCCTTAAGGCTTGGTTGATAATTGGTTAAGAATGGAGGGGATAGTTGGCTGGTTTGGTTGGTTCTCCTCCAATCAGATTTTGTTTCTACTTCTTCCATGATTATAAAAAAAAAAAAATTCTTCTAGAAACTCTTCCACCACCATAATAAAGTATTTTCACACATATCTAAAAGGTAAAAATGTAGAGAACCAATCAAATTGAGGCTCCTAAAGTAGGTCGGTGGTTTGATTTATTTTTGGGCTTCAGTTTACGCTCAAGTCTGATTAGTCCACTTCCAGCCCAGTTAACACATTGATACACTTTGCTTTTTCAAAATCTCAAAACATGAAAGTTTTAGATAATCCTCTTAGTAATCCATAGGCTTTTGAATAACCTAAATATGAGGTCATATGAGAGAGATATCATCAATTTACCGAAACATATTCTTCTAATCCAAGAACCCACTTTTAGGCTATCTAAGTGTTTTTCCACTCTACTTCCTATTTCTCAAATTTTCCTCTTAATCTCCTTGATAGAATTATTCTATAGATAAAAGCTAAAATATTCTAATTTATTCTCTAAAAAAAATATATATTTGATCATAATTCTCCTTATTTCAATGACTACTTAAGGTGTTTCTAGTTTAAATCTTCCTCCCAATTACCATAGCTTTCCTGAAATTCCCTTAAGAATAAATAAATTTCTAGATGAATCTATTCCTAGGGATGTATATATATATATATATATATAAAAGAACGGGTTATTACATAAGGAGAATGAGGGTTCTCTTTCTTCTATAGATAGTGAATCCTGTGAGAAATAAAATATTACATCCAAATCTAGGTCATAGTAAAGATTGACACTCATCTCTTGCAATTTAAGTAGTCTTTCTGCTTCTGTTTCTATTATAACCGGTCCCTCTTCACAATGACGATCACGATCTATGGATTTGTCAGACATTTCAAATACAACAGCTTTTCCTTTATTATATTTTCTCAGCATTTCTATTTCAGCTTGTCTCCATTTTTTGGGTGGTTTTGTTTCTTCCTCCGGTTTGGCCTATCTACAAATTGGGTTTCCCTGTTTATCTATATCCATAATATGTGTTTTATGCCATTCCTTTTTATTCAATCATCTTAATCTGTCTTTATGGGCTCTTTCTTTATGTTTTTCAGCTCTTTCTCTTTGTCGATTTACAGGAGTAACTGACATTCTCGCAGTCCTTCTTATTTTTGTTATTTTCCTAATTAAAGACAAGCCATTATTAACTAGAAGATTGAAAACAAGCATCACATGAATAACATTTCACATAAGTTCATTATCACACAAAACACAGATTACTACAACTAGTTCTCAAACAAATGAGGGTATTTATTTCTTATCATATCCTCACGTTCCCAAGTAAATTCTTGAAATGCGGGATTATTCCATAGTACTTTGACTAACGAGATGATATGATTCCACAGAGTTTGGTTCTTTTGATCTTCAATCCGTATGGGCCATTCTTCATATGTCAAATTGGGGCGTAAATTGATTTGACCTGGATCCATTATTGCCGTTGGTACTTCACCTATACTTTTCTTTAAGGAAGATACATGAAAAACATCATGAACACCTTGCAATTCGGTAGGTAGATCTAGACGATAAGCTACCGGTACCACCTTTTCCAATATCTCGTAAGGTCCAATATAGCAAGGACTTAATTTTCCTCTTTTTCCAAAACGCACTACTCCTTTAATAGGCGAGACTTTCAAGTATTCCCAATCACCTACCACGAAGTCTAAAACTCTTTTACAATTGTCTGCATAGCTCTTTTGTCTGCTTTGTGCGGTCTGCATTTTATCTCTGATTTTTTTCACTTTTTCTTTGACATCTTGCAAGTATTCGGGACCTAAAACACTACTTTCACCAACTTCATCCCAATATATGGGAGATCTGCATTTCCTTCTATACAATGCTTCATAAGGTGCCATCTGAATGGTAGCTCGAAAACTATTATTGTAAGCAAATTCAACTAAGGGTAAGAGACTTTCCCAATCACTTCCAAAGACTAAGACACATGCTCGCAACATGTCTTCTAAAGTCTGGAATGTTCTTTCTGTTTGTCCATCTATTTGGGGATGATATGCACTAATAAGATTTAGACTTGTACCTATCATCTTTTGTAAACTCTTACAGAATCGAGATGTAAACTTGGGATCCCGATCTGATACTATTATCTTTGGAATCCCGTGCAGACGAACTATTTCCTTCACATAGATTCATGCTAACTTTTCCATTGAATTCGTGTTTGCAATTGGTAGGAAATGAGCACTCTTCGTTAGTCGATCGATTATTACCCAAATTGAATTCTTTCCGGCGGATGTTCTTGGCAACTCGACTACAAAATCCATAGATATGTCTTCCCATTTCTATTCAGGAAGAGGTTGCAATTCTCCAGCTGGTCTTTGATGTTTTGCTTTTACTAATTGACACACCTGACATTTTGCTACAAAGGCTGCAACATCCTTCTCAATTCTTTCCCACCAAAATTTTTCTTTTAAGTCTCGATACATCTTAGTACTCCCGAGATGTGCAGTATAAGGTGTACAGTGAGCTTCTCTTAACAATTTTTCTTTCAGTTCTGCATCATTGAAAATTACTTTTCTATTTTTGTAACACAATATTCCATTTTCCAAGATCCGATAATGTGATACCTCCTTTGCTTCTACTTTTTAGCTTCCCCATGCAAGATCAACTTTTGAATTAGAGATCTAGTAGGATAGTCTTGAGTGAAACCTAATTCTAGGGGCATCATTTGGAAGTGGCTTGGAGCCTTACACTTTTGGTTTCTCTCCCATGTGTTTCGACAAATCCATTTCCTTATGTTAGCCGACCATGTCACAACCCCTAACCCATTATTTCTTCTTCCATCAATCAACCTAACTTGTTCATCATGTGTCTTTTAACCCTAGGTAGATTGGAGTGGCTTATGACCCTAGAAAATATCACCTCATGGCCGTGTATGCCTTGGCCAATCCACCACGAGCTTGTTTTCCTCCCATCCTCAAACTCTTGGCCAAGTCTCTTTCTCTCAACTATCTCCACTTTTCTTCACACTTTCTTACCTTCTAAATACTATTTCCTAGCAAGGTCAATGGTTTTCTTCAAAGGTTTTATGAAAACTACTACTTTGAAAGTAACTGATTTTTTCTCTCAACTCTTTCTTTTCTTCCAAACAAAGAACAAATGAGCTTTCTTTCTAAAAATCTTTTATCACCATGTTCCTAAATATTTTTCTTGAACTTGCATGAAAGAACTAAATTTTTTGGTTATATTTTAAAAAGGAAATGAAAACTAATATGTTTTTGAAAAAATAGCTCTATCTGAATCTCAAAAATGATTTCCTCCTAAGCAAGCCTTTTTGTTTATATAAAGTAACTATTTTTCTAAGTTTAATCATGTTGTTCTTTATATATTTTCAGATTTTTCTTGCTTTATGCTTAAAGTATTTGTAAGTATATTCTTACCTTAACTTTAGCATCACTTGTGTGTGTGAGGTGAACTCATGATTGTGAAGTTTTGCTCTCTTATTTGGCTTGTTTGATTAGTGAGATTATTATGTGAAGTTTTGCTCTTTTGTTGACTTGTTTATTTGGTAAGTTTATTATGTGCTCTTAAAGTATTGTCAAGATGTTGTGATAGGTTTTTAATATAAGATGTTATTGTGGAAATATAGTTGTTACTTGTTGGAAGTATGAAAAGAAATGTCTTATGGTGATTTCGGGTTAGTGCATGTGGAAGGATAGTATGAACTTGTGTTGGTGTTGCTTTGATCTATGGTTTGACTTGTATGTTTGGAGAGTTGGTATACTTTCTAAGTATTGTGGGGACAATACTTTGGACTTTAATCAATGTCATGATTGTTGGAATATAATGATTATTTTATTGAGAGAATGTAATGAATATGCCAAGGTAAATTCAGTAAGTGGATCTTTAACTTACCATAGCATTCCATGTATATGTTTGTGATGATTGATGGATGCTTGGTGATGTTAGGCTAGTCATTTGAAGAAATGCTTGGTATATTTTTGGTTGAAAAATCCATATTTAGCTAAGGTGTTATTTTTAGGCTTGAAATTTGTATTATGTTGGAGAATGTAGTCATTTTGTTGCAAAGGAAAATAATGAATATCCATATAATATTTGGTGATAAGTGTATGACCATGATAAGGTTTTTGGGTTGAAAAAGTTTAACTTAGTGTATATGTATATTTTAGTTTTGAAAGTTTTAAGGTTAAAATTTTCAATACTCAATTATTTAATCATGAGATGACTTTGTATTGGATGTTTGAGGATTTTAGAAATATGAAACTAGGAGAGTCCATTGGCATAAGTTTCAGATGTTTATGTGGGAACAAGTGTGGTAATTATTTTGGTGACAAGTAGTTAAAAATATTTTAATCTAAAGGCTCTAGGGTTCGGTAAAGGCCTCTTTGAGGTGTTGAGAAATAATAGATTATTTTATTAAGGCATGTTGGAATACCTAGAAGAAGTAAGATGAAGAAAACACTAGATTTGGGTGCCTATGAGGGTTTCGACCTCACCCTTGAGGGGGATAGCCGAGTGCTTGTTTTTCCTTGGTTAAAATATTTATTATGCCCTTTTAAATGTGATTATGTTATGAGGTTGTTTGGTTGGGGATGAACATGATATTGTGTGTGCTTGTACACGCCCCATGAACCACATGTTTAGCATGAAGAGTTGCATGTCCCATGCATGAAGCATGAGAAATCATGTTTTTGATGTCAACATGTTTTCGAAAAAAAAGAAAAGATTTAAAATTTTGATAAGAACCTCAAAGGTTGGGATGGGGTAGTGTCTAAGTAAAACTCCCTGTTCACTCAAGAGTGTTTAAAGTCGAGTGAAAGCTCCTGGGTCGATGAAGAATAGTCGGCGGACCATGTATGACTCTAAAAGGTGACTGGAACATAGTGGCACCTAATGCTAGTGGGTGTCAAGGACGATATTGGCTTTTGCCTTACTGTTATAAGATAAGGATGTAGTCGCTTGGTTTGAGTGGTCACCGAGTGATGAAGAGCGGATAACGCAGACGCCACGACTTAAGTAGTCTGCACGCGATGCGGTAACGCATAACGTATTCACTTAGGCTTGAGTGGTCGCCGTGTAAGACGGTAACTAGCGGGGAACACACGGTACATAGGGGAACCGAAAGGTGTCCAATAAAAATTCATAATAAGAAAGAATGGCTTTCGAGCTCTAAGAATGATATGAATATGTTAAATGACGCCTAAGATAAGAATAAAAGAATATAAAATTTTTTTCGAAAAAAGGTTTTTAAGTATGAGTCTAAAGAAAGAAGTTTTTGTAAAATCATTTTTATGAAAAGCAAGCATGTGAATTAAGACTAAAGAAAAGTCAAGTTTTTGTAAGTTAGCATAAGCATATGCATCTGCAAAGTCATTGGTCGCATATGCATAATGTATGATTTGTTTGGTGTTTACTTTCGCATGCCCGTAATGCTTTTGTTACGATAATTTTGTAACTTACTGAGATTTCTCGAAATCTCATCCTTATAATTTTCAACTGTCGTTCCTCTTTGAGGCGATAGGAGTGGTTGCAAGCGACAATGGATTCCACAAGTCGGACTCCCCTAAATACTCCTCGGACCCCTGAGGGCCCGACGGAGTATACCATTTCGATGTTATGATACAAGTTATGACTTGGTAGTTTGGAGTACATTGGATATTTCCCGTGTATTGGGAATATTGCTGTTTTGTAGAATTTGATACCATATGAAGTTGTGTATAAAGTTTAATTTTTGGGATCTATAATTTTTTTATACCATGTGACGTAAGGCAAATGATGAGTTTTTGCCTAACTTTAGATTGACTTAACCTTTTTCGGCTGCAAAATTTTATATTCATGACTTTTAAATTTTAATACATGCGTGAATTTAAGGAAGAACGAGGGGTGAACTTTCCTGTGTTTTTTTTTTTTTTTTTTTTATCTCCGACGTCTCAATTTGCGTCTGATCCTAAGCGTGGATGAGGACGTCGACAATAAAAGTGAAAAGTAATAATAAAGTAATAAATAGTGAGAAGTATTGAGAAGATTGTGAATAGCAGTGAGAAAGTAATGAAAAAATGATAATAGAATATTGAAGAGCAGTGAAAAGCATTAAATAGCAGTAAAAAATAGGTAAAAAGTAATAATAAAGTAATGAATAGTCTTAGAGTATTCTGAGAATACTTTAGAATACCTTACTTGCCAAACCTAGCCCTATATCACTCAAATCCTTGACGTCCTCATCAAGCCTTCTTATGATGGTACAGATAGAGTTCCACATTTCTAACAAGAGATAAACTCTAATACCACTTATAATGACTTAAAAGCATCCTCAATGGATTAGCCAAAGGCTAATCCATCTCACATTTAGCTATTAGACCCCAAAATATCATCACAATAGATTGGCTAAGTCTAAATATTTGGACTTTAGCTTAATGACTTTCAAAATATTTTCCAAATTTGAAGGTTTCTGTAGATAGACCAAATATATATTTTATCATTTATTTCTCTCTCTTCATCCTTCCTTCTCTTCATCATTCCACTCAACTCTAACCATTGTTTTCATGGAAAATCTACCGCATGCAACTCAAACGCACAAAATGAATTAAATATTAATATAAAAAAATTAAGATATATAATTAAAATAAATAAATAATTTTTTTAATTATTAATTATTTTATGACTATATAATGAATAAATATAATTCAATATAGGGATTTGATGTGAATAGTCAAAACCAAATTCATCTTATATTATTTTATTGTTATATAATGAAAAAAGAGATATTCTAATGTGGAGACTTATGTGATTAGAATAACTAAAAGCCAAATTCATCTCACATTCATCAAAAGTGTCCTTTAACTGCTAATCTATTAAGGATGCTCTAAGGAATGTTCAAAACCACATTTAGGCTCATCCTCCAAAAAAAATGAAGGTTTCATACATTAACTACACATGTATTGTAAAACCAAACCAAGTACATGTAAAACAAAATATCCAAAAAAAGACAAGAATGAATGAACAAAAACAATTACAAATTATAAAGTTTTCTATATGAGAATATTGCACTCACACACTACGTACTTACGATGAAACCAACTATAACTTTTCTCCCTCTTCTTTTTCTTAGGAGAAATACCATATATGTTAGGAAGTCGGCTCCTTACCATCATATCCAGTAACATGATTTATGAAAAATGAGTGCACGACATGCGTTGCAAGTGACTGCAAACCTAGTAAGCTAGGTAAGAATGTCCAATTTATTTACTTACATGGCATTTCAACTAAGGAAAAATGTAGCCACGTGAGGTATGACCAAATATGTGTTCCCATTATAGTTCTCAATTCTTCATAACATAAATAGATGGCATCATCAGATAAAGTAAGCACAATAAGGCTACTCAGAAATCCATTACAAATGACCTAAGCCATTTCTGCTTAGGGTAGTAATGTGATTTCAAATTATCTGTGAATAATAGTGAACAAGTGGGTGAAAAATTAAAAGTAAAATATAGAATAATAGTGAATACTCTTGTACTTAATGGGGATTCTTTAAATGTTTCCTTTCTGACTTTGCTACTTCCTAGTTTCATAGCTTGTATTTACCTATCAAAAATAATGATAGGTAAATACAAGCTATGAAATAAAATTTCTTTTTACTTATCAAGAAAAAAAAACTTTCATAGCTTGTATTTAGGCATTTCCGCTTGTACACTTCCAGTGTACTTGGGCTATACATTTTTTTTTTCATAGGCAAAACAAACTATATTTGGGATATATCTATCTACTTGCATTAAATAAATTACTTATTGCTTATAAAAAAGTAATGAAAAATATGTAAAAAATAATAATAAAATATTGAATAGTAATCACTATCCAAACACAGACTAAGTCAATCAAGGGTAGGCAAGATACTGATGTTTTGCTATACTCTCTAGCGCCCTGGAGACTATTTATTTACATTATTACAAAGTCTGGAAGAAGAACCTAAATCAGGTCTACAACACCAATAAACCTTTCATATTGATCATGTTTCAAGTAGGAAGTCAATAGGTAAACAAAAAGCCGATCACCTAACACTACGATATACTTGTGAGTACCCCCACTGCTCTTGCCACTACTACAAAGTCTCAAAAGAAGAATCACATTCAGATCATCTCTCTCCTCTATGTCAATCTATACATGGCATATTTACACATCCTCCCTCTCCCTCTTACCACCTCAAGTGTAACACTTCAATACTACATATGGAATATGAACAATGCACATACAATTGAAAAGTTATAAAGGTAGGCATGGGTGTTAGATTCCACATTGACTACATACTAAGTGAAATGGACTTTATATTAAGAAAAAAATTTTCACGTGTATCAGAATAGCAGAAGATGTTAATAAGTGTTAGTCAAGGTCCAGAGGATGACAAATTTCTTTTTCAACCTAAAATTCTCTCTCATTTTCTCTAGTCCTTTCCTTGGGTTGTTACATTTGGTATTAGAGCCATGTAATAAGGTCAACTATGAGATATTGGATCATTACATAACATGGTCTGGACCCCCTAACAAGGGCAGTAGGAATTTTTTTTACGAACATTTGTAACACTCCAATCCCACATGCGGGATATGAATAACCCACATTTGTACAGACCTAGGTTGGGCAACTCCTGCAAAAACCTTTGAAAAAAAGGGGACCAACATGAAAAATCCACTTTTTCATAGTGGGTCCAACTTTTTTTCAAGGGGTCTGTACAAAACTTGTACACCCTAGGCATGTATCTAGTAGCATTACTCTTTAAAGAAATGCATAGGTGCTAAGTTCCACATTGGCTACCTACAAGCTAAAGTGGGCTTTATAAGTGACTATAAATGTTTCAAATTAACCAGTATTTTTAGAATTATAACGCAAATGTGGCTAGCACTATCCTAGGGCTGTTACAAAAAAGGTGCTGATTTAGCTCGAAAGGAAGTTGTTTCACTTCCGAACCTTGTCAAGTCAAAAGGCAAAAGGATGTCTTTTTAGTCGATTGGGTCAAAGAACAACCCCAAGAACCATTGCTTTTAGTAAAAGTGATTGCTTCAGTTTATATTGTGGAAGGAAAGGATCAATGTACTACAATGAATTATGTCAAATGGCATTTTCAAGGTCACAAGAAACCATAATTTTGGCTATCCTAGGGGGAAATGAATAAAATATCATGAAATAAAATACTGTGTAAGTTGCTTTTAGAAACACGTACATGGCTAAAGAACTTTCAGACAATCAACTCAACAACCATTGATAAATAAGATACTAAGATGTAAAGAGTAAAGCAATCAACATGGAGTCCCTCTGTTGAAAACTTGAAACAAGATATAGATCGCAAATTGCTCTAATTTAATCTGAATTTCAGCTGAAACAAAATTAAAAGATTTTAGAGAAAATCTATAGTAAAATCCCTCTCAAGAATTACATGCGGTTACAGATGAATGATTTATCTTACAACTATTGCAAATGGCATGTGTCAGTGCATTCAAGATCATGCTATAAAAATAAGATTTTAGATAGTACTAATCTTGACATTGCATGATTGAAGATTATTCCATAAAGGAGCTAAGTATCCAAGTAGCATAGTATGTAAGGGAATAGAGAGGTGTGATGTTGTATTCAAGTAGCATATTAATTTTGCAATTAATTGCAACCATATTTATATTTATAATATGCAAAGATCTAGAAAATTAGTTTGTACATTTACATTGTATCTTCGAGGCATTTTGGTGAAGGATAGCAAGTAAAACCTTTCGTAATTAGTAGTTTTAGATTTGGCAGGGCAACAATTTGCCTCCCATCTGCTGCCAATCCTACCATGGCCTGTATTTGAAAGAAAAAGTATCAATAGAATGTAGATCGAAATAGTATCTAAGAATAAGATGCTGGACATGGATAAGATTGATTCTAGCTCATTTAGGAACAAAATTATTTGACACTACAATAATCATTCTACCCTTATTGCTTGGGTTATTGATTCTCCATGCATTTAGTCTAGCACAACAATTTCCACCAAAGAATGTTCTTTATAAATTAAACATGGCTAGTCTTAACTCTTAGGAAATGAAATGTCCCATTTATAACAAAACCTCCAATAAAGTCAGCTTTTTGGGGTCATTATGAGCTCTCTAGTATGAGATATATGTTTTCTTGTATACATCTAGGTACTTGGTTACTTCTATTGATATATATATATATATATAATATTTTTACTTATAAAAAAAAGTCAACTTTTACTCCCACTTCTTCCAGCTTTCCAAAAGCTCGCTTGATCAAGTTTCTTTATTTCCCACTTATTTGGAAAACTTACCAATAAAAAAAAAAAACTTATTTGGAAAATAAAGGAGGAATCTTAAATAAAGGTTGCCTTTTTGCAAAGTCACATGGAGATTGGATTGTATAAATGGTGTTAGATATAACTCATAATAATCATAAAAAGTCATTCCAAGTATTGAGTGAGAGTGTGTTGGAGATCAAATATTTACATATAGATACTTACGATGCATATTCCTCTACATTTCTGCATACATATTTGCCTTATCAAGGTTCAATTCTAAAGAAACCCAACAAAACAATGGGTAAGAATACTAAATCAAGTCTCACTTAGTGACAAAAACATATATCACATAACAGTGTCATTTGCAATGAAAGCAGATAAAATATCCAAATAATTACGCCAATATACTAGAATATTATATGGCAGCATTTACATCCGATCAAAATGTCACCATATTATAACTAAAAAAATGAAAATTTGGAACATATAATAACATGCCCGAGTGGCGATGAACAGAATGAATTCTTCTTTTGGAGCCAGGTAGCATCATCTTAGAAGCTATTAGCTTCTCCACACCCTAATTCACTGTGAGAATATATCAACATCAGAGACAGCCCGATGGTCAAATAAATAAGGAGATAAATTAGAGAAATACTTTACCATTACAATCCCATCTTTGCATTTGATGCCAATCACAGTCCTGGAATAATAAGAAAAATCAAAATCACCTAACATAGAAAAGGTTTGAGACTATGTAGGTAGTAACATAGTTGGTTCCTGGATAATCTCAGTTGGACTCATATGTCTAGGGTTTTGTGGCTCGGGCACCAGATGAAGAAGTCAGAGAGAGAGAGAGAGAGAGAGAGAGTAACCCACTATTGTCTACGGCTTTGGCGGCATACTCGGTCTGGAAGACGCGGCCATTGGGGGAGAATGTGGTCACTGAAAGATCATACTCCTTTCCAATGCTGTTGATACTGTCACCTGATCCTCGTTTTGGTTCTTCTTTCTTCTTCTATGTTTCTGTGTGTCAGTCTTCAAATGTTTCGAGCTCGAGCTACGAATGACAAAAGCCTACCCCCAACTACTTCTTAAGTAAAGCTGCTGTCCGAATGGGTGCAGAACCCTTTTTGCACCCAACAAATCAGATAGCGTCTTGTATGCAGTTCGAACAAAAGTAGGATGAGCTCGTCCGCATTAGATCCCACTCGAAACAGAGGAAATGTGACCCGTCTCCCTCTCTTGATCAAACCCAGACTTGCCTCTTCTCTCAATCAAACCCAGACTTTGCTCTTTTCGACCAATTTCACTTTACTTTCTTGTGCAATAGAAGTGACTCAAAAAGTATTTATCTTTAGGGTTTTCCACTAGAACATATATTTCTCGAGAACTTTCAAAAATGCACAAATGGTGGACTCCCAAAAATTCAGATAGATAAGTCCCGATTTTGTTCATATGTTTGTGTGGGCTATTATGTTTTTATTGCTCCATCAAACACTTCCCTTTCATCTAAAATCGTTGGTGCTTTTGCAAATTGCAAATATTACACAACTAATGGCTACCACCTTCAACTATTCTGGATTCTAATTGCAAAAGCTGTAATTTTTAAGGGAGTTTTGAATAAATCAAAAGTAAGCCATGCTTTATTCTAACTTTGATAGCCTCTAATTTCATTTGGTTTTTGTTTCAATATTAATAACATTCTTATTAGATTGTCTAAAATTATTTTTTTAAAAATATAAATTTGCACATTTAGTAAAAACATTCAATTATATTTGATTAAAAATGGAGAAATAAAAGTGAAAAAAATGAATAAAAATACTTTTTATAAATAGTAAAACTAAGATTTTATTAAAAAAAATAAAAATTTGATTTTTGTTGGATAAAATTTTAGTTTTACTATTTATAAAAAGTAATTTTATTTCTTTTTTATTTTTATTTTTATCTCCTTACTTTTAATCAAATATGATCGAAATTTTTTAATAAATGTGTAAATTTATACTTTTTAAATGATAACTTTAAATAATCTAATGAGAATGCTCTAAATGTTGGGTGTTTCTAGCACATGGTCTACAAGTTTACCCATGTGGTCTTTGGATGTCAGAGTACAAAGAGCATAAGTGGGTTTTGAAGCAAACCCATTTAAAGATTTCTTGGATTCAACACCAGTTCCAACAAAAAGATGGTTATTTGAGCTACCTACCATATTTTCCTCCTTCATATTCATCTTCGTGCGGCACTTTTCACAAAGAATCAACTCCATCATCAAGTACTAGAAGAAGTCCAATTCTTTTTGTTATCGTAATTCTGGTTGAACTATTTTTCATTTATGGTCTACTCCACTTGCTTGTTAGATTTCTCGTAAAGAACCCATCTTCCTCAACATCTACTTCTGAATATTGATGTCTTCTCCTCGTCTGGATTTGATCAAAAGAGGGAGACATGATCACTCTTTGTTTCAAGTGGGATTCAATGTGAGTGAACTCATCCTCTTTTTGTCCGAACTGCATATGTGGCATTACTTGATTGGTTGGGTGCACCTATTTTGCACTCATCCGACCAGTAGCATCACTCATCAAGACTTTAGAGCCGATTCGACTATTAGAGCATCCACATTGGTCACACCAAAAAAATCGACAAAATTTGATGAGAAGTACAAGTTTGAAGAGATGAACATACCATACTCACTATAACTCTACATTGGATTCATTATTAGACTCATCAAATAATAATATAATAATATTTTTAAAAAATATTTTTAAATTTCTCCACTATTTAGTAATTATACTAATTATATGTATGTTAATAATTTAATTTGATACTTAAATTATTATTTCAACAATTTTTAATAAAACTAGAATTAAAAAAATATAATAAACACATTCCTTTCATAGAGAAAATAAAAAGGAAACGAGGGAAAGGTGTAGAGAAAATAAAATATATTAAAGTAATAAGATGAAGGGTGAATAAAAATCCTTCAAATTTGAAGGGTTTCTCAAATATCACTGTAGTTCAAAGTTTAAGAAATGAATTTTGATGATACCAATGTAGGGTAGTTTTTAATATAAAACATCAAATTTGTGTTTGATGAGTCTCTTGATGAGACCAATGAGGATGCCCTTAAATGTCAAAAAGCAGCTAGCCAATGTAAATATGTCACGTACGCTGCACAACCCATAAGAGATACATCCGCATCACAGAGAATTCTTGGGTTCTCTTTGACATTTGCTCTCGCTCCTCTGTTCTATGACCTAAGATTCTAAGTGTATGTTTGGGATTGCGGTGTGAAATATTATTTTAGCTTAAGACTTATAGCTTAAAACTTAATATAATAAGCTCTACTACTAAAAAATCATTTACTGTTTGGGATCTATATATCTAAAGTATTTTTTAGAGTTAGTTATGGTAGTTTTTAAAAATATATAGTTATCTGCAGGAGTTTTTTCATAAAAGCTCCAATTTTGTGCATTTTGAAAAAGCTAATTTTTAGCTTTTCTAACCACCTAAAGCACTTTTGATAAAATTACCAAACACGTCATTTTTTCTTTAAAACACTTTTAACTACTTAAAAGTACTTTTTAAACCTTAAAATGCAATCCCAAACAGGATCTAAGAAGCTGAACCCTCTCCCTCGCACCCCTCTCGCGACAGTGCTGGTGAAACCACTGCTCCTACTCGGCGTTATGACCACCGATATCCAGATGGGATTTCTCTCATCCCCCTCCTGCAATGGTATTTCTCTCATCTCCCTTCCATTTTATTCGGAAGTCTGCTAATGTTACTATGTTAGATTCCTTAAGCATTTAAGCGCTGATTCCAACATTTTTACTATGTTAGATTTGAAAGTCTGGTATTTTGTTAGATGCCTCGAAAGTCTATTGATGAATATGGTGATTCCTCAATCTAAGTACCCGAAAAAAAAATGAGAATTTTTTTATTGTCCCCCATGTTAATAGATCTGTCATGAAGATGCTTGCCTTAAGTTGTTATTATCCAGGATCTTGGATAATAACTAAACATTAGGTGTTGGACGTTATGCCTACAAAGAATCTCATATTTCATTCTTAATTTTAAGGCTTCCATGATTTCCAATTAGCCTACTTTATTAAATTATTCTCATCATTTAACATTTTCGTTTGCTTTTAGCTAACAAGCGCATATCTTACATGCTTTAATTTATACTAGATAAGTAGGTAACCTATTAGTTTTTGAGAATTCTCCAGTTAGTGCTAAATTATAGATCTGTTACAATCTTCCCAATTAATAATAGCCATGCTACATTTAGTTTAAGGAAGTAAAACAAGTGTACTATAATTGACTCAATTTTTACTATTCTTTGTTTTTAGGTATTGCAAATGTTTTGGGCTTTAATGTAGTAGCATCAACTAACAAATGCACTATTTTATATTATTGCAAACTTCTCCATGTCATCTTTTTGGCATTTAACGTACTATTAGGGTTCTGTTTTGTAATATGGAAATGTATATATATATTTGGATTGAGATGATGTAATGAAAGCTGTAGAAATAGAGAAATCAGAGGAAATATTGGCAAACTTCAATAGCCAAGGGATCTTCGAGGGTCCCCAAACCTCCATAAATTAAATAGTCTGCTAGGTTTTTCCAGAGTGAAAATAAAGTTTTAATTCTTCCATCCTTATATTAGGGATGTCAGAATTTACAAGAGAAAAAAAACAAAATGAATAACTGCATTTTATTCCTTCCAAATGAGACAAGCTCAAGTGGTCCCTATCCACAAATGAAACGCACAGCTTCCTTCAACAAAACGCACAGCTTTTGCTCCCCAATTCCTCAAATGACGTCGCTTGCTCCTTGGTCACAAACGGATACGTTTTGGAGGCAGCAATCCTTAACTTAGTCAACCTCAATCCACGACCAAACACTTAACATTCCAGACACTTCTCTTGTCGGCAGCACTCCCATATCGCCTTTGTCCCTTCACGAGCTCAGATCTACTTCTATGCCTATCTTCCCATCTGAATTCATAACAATCCCCCCCACTTAATGAACCTTGTCCACAAGGTGAGGATATTGTTCTTGAAGCTTCCATAAAATATCCCAAGAGTTATCCTCCGATGGAACCCCAGACCATTTGACGAGCACTTTAGTGATGGCACGAGATCCCACCTTCTTCAAGCGCGGATCTATGATATTCTCAGGTTCAAGGTGAATATCCCCATCTTTATCCACTAGTGGTAGCGTCGAAAGAGGCTGGATCTGGGAACCAAGTTTCATCTTCAACAAGGAGACGTGAAAAACCGGGTGGATTCTAGAGGAAGGGGGTAAATCCAAACGGTATGCCACAGTACCAATCTTCTTGAGCACCTTGAATGGGCCAAAAAATCTCAAAGATAACTTCAAGTTTCGGCGCCTCGACACTGAGTTCTGTTTAAATGGTTGTAGACGTAAGTAAACTCTCCCTCATCAAAACTTCTCTCAATTCGGTGTTGATCTGCGAAAAACTTCATCCAATTTTGAGCCCATTCCAAGTTCATTTTTAACCATTCCTTGATTTGTTCTCTTGTCCTTAGGAGTTGGTCAACTGCATCTGTGGAAGAAGTCCTTGGAACGTAGGACAAGAAACGAGGAGGAGGGTACCCGTAAAGCGCTTCGAAATGTGAGATTTTTGTGGAAGTGTGATATGAACAATTGTAGCTATACTCTGCTAAAGAAAGTCATTTGCTCTGTTGTTGCTGTTTAGTACCTGCATAGCATCTGAGATAGGTCTTAAGCATTTATTGAGGGCGTCAATTTGTCCGTCAGATTGGGGGTGATATGCTGAGCTCTGCAAAACAAATAATTGTCTCCAGAATGTACTGAGGAAAATCGGGTCACGATTAGAGACTATATAGTTAGGAAGTCCATGTAATTTGAACACTTGTTAAAAAAAAACTTAAGCCACTCCTTGAGCATTGTATGGATGCGCTAGAGGTAGGAAATGTCCATACTTAGTGAAGCGATCCACCACCACTAATACAACACTGACCCCACGAGATAATGGTAGCCTTTCCACAAAATCTAATGAAATATCACTCTAAGCTTGACTGAAAATTTGTAGTGGCTGTAGCAACCCAGGTGGAGACACTGTTTCAGGCTTGTTGACTTCGTAGACATCACACTCTTACTTTCTTGTTAATATCACTTTTCATACCAGTCCAAAAAAATTCCCCTTTAGCTCGTTGATAGGTCTTTAAAAAAATAGTATGCCCTGCTTGGGGATCCATATGCAAATATTCCAATACCTTGTTCTTGAATGATGAATCAGGAACCAACACAATTCTACCCTTTTTAAGAATTAGACCTTGCTGGAGTGTATACCCAGGAGGTACTGAAACATCGTTGATCAATTTATCCAGCAGATTTACCATCTCAGCCGAGGCTTGATAGCTAAGCTTTAATTCGCTAATCCACTCAACTGTGGGGAAAGTGATTAAGGCTAAATAACTTTCCCTTCCCATATCCTCTTCTCTCTGATGAGAAAGAGCGTTCGCTACCTTGTTCTTCTTGCCACGTTTGTATTCGATAGAAAAATCATAGCCCAATAGTTTTGTTAACCACTTTTGCTGTGCAACAGTCCCCACTTTCTGTTCTAACAGAAACTTCAAGGCTTGTTGGTCGGTCTTTACTACAAAGTGCTAGCCCAACAAGTAAGGATGCCAACGCTGCACCGCTGTGACCAACACTAACAACTCTTTTTCATAAGTAGATAGTAGCAAGGCCTTTCCCTTCAAGGCCTTGCTCATGTAGGCAATAAGTCTCCTTTCTTGCATTAACACAACCCCCACACCTACACCACTGGCATCACCCTCAATAAAAAAAACCTTAAAAAAATCAAGCAATCTTAACATCGGAGGTTGAGAAACAACAACTTTAAGCTATTGAAAAGCCCTGGCTACTTCTTCATTCCAGCTAAAATAGTTCTTTTTAAGCAGTCTGGTAAAAGGAGCTGCAATACTCTCAAGGAAATCTCGTCCTCGAGATTGAACGTACCTTGACTAAATAAGTAAGGGTATTCTTTCCTCATGTCTTCCTCAGGCTCCCAAGTGGCCTCTCTTTTGTAGTGGTGACTCCAAAGAACTTTAACTATTGGCAGAGTTCTATTTCTTAGCGCTTGGGCCTTTTGCACTATGATTCTGCCTGGAACTTCTTCATAACTAAGGTCGTCTCGAATCTGAAGTGGTTCATACTTCAAAACATGCGTGGGGTCTGAAGCGTATTTCCGCAACATTGATACGTGGAACACATTGTGCACTATCGATAATTGAGGTGGGAGTGCTATTCTGTAAGCTGCAACACCTATTCTTTCCAAGATCTCAAAAGGACCTATGTACCTTAGGCTTAGCTTTCCCTTTTTACCAAATCGCATTATTCCTTTCTTCGGGGCAACCTTCAAGAGTACTTCATCTTGAACTTTGAATTTTAACTCTCGACAACAATGGTTTGCATACTTCTTCTGTCGCTTTTGAGCTACGGCAAGTTTCTTCCTGATAACTGATATTTTCTCACTCATGTCTCGTATAATATCTTGTCTCAAACTTTTCCGCTCTCTTATTTCGTCCCAGTAGGGGGATTACCTACATTTACGTCCATAGAGAACTTTATATGGTGTTGCTTGAATACTCCCCTGATAACTGTTGTTATAAGCGAACTCGATAAGGGGTAAGTACTTAATCCAACTACCTTTAAACTCCATAACGCACGCTCTAAGTATATCTTCAAGGATCTAAATTGTTCTCTCTGATTGACCATTTGTTTGAGGATGAAACGCTGTGCTATAAGTGAGTTGAGTTCCCAACTCCTTCTGTACTTTTCTTCAGAATGCTGATGTAAATCGGGTATCATGATCTGAGATGATTTTAGTTGGTATTCCGTGTAATCTGATAATTTCATTAACGTACAACTCTGCCAATCTATCCACTGAATACGTCATCTGGGTATGGATAAAATGAGCTGATTTTGAGAGTCGATCGACAATCACCCATATTGCATTCTGACCTCCTAGTGCCTTCGAAAATCCTGAAACAAAGTCCATCTCAATCTCATCCTAAGTCCACACTGGTATAAGGAGTGGCTAAAGTGTTCCTGAGGGTCTCTGATGTTCTGCTTTGACTTGCTGACATGTCACACATTGCGCCACATAAGTAATTATTTCTTGCTTCATCCCACTCTACCAAAAGTGTGGCTTTAAATCTCGATACATCTTGGTACTTCCCATATGAACCGTGTATAATGAACGATGGGCTTCTTTCAAAATCAAATCTTTTATTTCTTTATTGTTGTGTAAGCATGGTCTTCCCCTAAATCTCAAGGTGCCGTCATCTGATATTAAATAATCAGATCTTTTGCCTTTTGATATTTCCTCTTTTATCTTCAACAATCTTGCATCACCAGCTTGGGCGACTTTGATTCGATCTATCAATGATGAACCCAAGGTCAAGCTTGCTATCTTGGATCTTGCATCTTGAATTAGCTCAATACCCGCTCCCTCCATGTCTAAAAGTATATGCTTTTGTGGAGTATACATTGTGGCCAGGATACCAACAGATGCTTTTTGACTAAGTGCATCTGCTACTACATTTACCTTGCCCGGGTGATAATTAATACTACAGTCGTAATCCTTCAGAAGTTCCAACCACCTACATTGCCTCATATTCAACTATTTCTATGTGAAGAAATATTTTAAGCTCTTATGGTCGGTGTAGATCTTGCACCTTTCGCCATAGAGATAATGTCTTCATTTTTTTAAAGCAAATACCATTGCTGCAAGTTCCAAGTCATGGGTCGGGTAATTCTGCTCATAACTTTTTAACTATCGAGAGGCATATGCAATAACTTACTCATTTTGCATTAAAACACAACCTAGATCCTTTAATGAAGCATCACTATATATGACAAATCCTCCAACACCTGAGGGCACTATAAGAACTGGTGCAGTCACTAATCTTTTCTTCAATTCTTAAAAACTCTCCTCACATTCATCTGTCCAAATAAATTTATCCTCCTTCCTTGTCAACTTTGTCATTGGAGCTGCAATGAAAGAGAATCCTTCCACAAATCTTCTATAATAACCGGCGAGGCCTAAGAAGCTTCGTACCTCATTAACATTACTAGACTTGGCCCATTTTACCATTGCCTCAATCTTTATTGGGTCCACAGAAATTCCTCTCACTGATACTACATGTCCCAAAAAGGCAATCTCCTGTAACCAAAATTCACATTTCTTAAATTTTGCATACAGCTTCTCTTCCCTTAAAATCTTAAGAGCAATCCTCAAATGCTCCTTATGCTCTCTACTAGTCTGGGAATAAATGAGTATATCGTCAATAAAGACTATTACAACTTATGGTATTTGGACCCTATTCATAAGGTCCATGAAAGCTACGGGGGCATTAGTTAATTCAAAGGGTATAACAGGAAATTCATGATGCCCATACCGTGTTCGAAACACTGTCTTTGGCACATCTGCTTCCCTAACTTTCAACTTATGGTATTTGGATCGCAAATCTATCTTCGAGAACACTTGAGCTTCTTGAAGCTGATCAAATAAGTCGTCGATGCGAGGTAGAGGGTATCGGTTCTTGATAGTCACCTTATTCAACTCTCTATAGTCAATACACAAACGCATTGTCCCATCCTTCTTCTTAACAAAGAGTATTGGAGCGCCCCATGGAGACACACTGGGGCATATGAATCCCTTCTCTAGCAACTCTTACAACTGATCTTTTAGTTCTCTTAACTCAATTGGGGCCATACGATAGGGTGTTTTAGATATAGATGCAGTTCCTGGAATGAGGTCAATTGTGAACTCCACCTCTTTATCTTGTGGTAATCTTTGAAGGTCTTCGGGAAACACCTCTCTAAATTCATTAACTACCTTTATGTCCTCAATCTTGAGTTCATCCACCGGTGGTAAGACCAAACTTGCTAGATACCTTGAGCACCTTTGTCTCAAAAATCGGGTGGCCTACAATGCTGAGATCACCTGAGGAGGGGAACCGTTTCGTGATGATTGGAAACTAAACTCCTCTCCAACTGTAGGTTTAAATACCACTCTCTTATTAAAACAGTCTACACAGGTACGGTTCTGGGACAACCAGTCCATTCCCAGAATCACTTCAAATTCAGACATATCAAATATGATCAAGTCTACAGGTAGAACTCTCCCTTGAATCTCTATCGGACATGTGATTAAAATAGAATCACAGACGATATGCTCTCCCGAGGGCGTAGCGACAGGCATGCTAGATTCTAATGGCTCAGTTATTTTCTCAGCCAACAGTGCATAGTGTTTGGAGATGAAGGAATGGGTGGCACCAGAATCGAATAAAATAGAGGCATGTCGCGAAAACAAAAGTAATGTACCTAAACGAATGTCATATAAACTTAAGCTATCAAGATGACGTGATTCATTCATCAAATGATAGTGCATCTAATATTAGGATCGGGATAAGTACTTGTGATAACATCATTCGATGTAGCAACGTCATCAGGGGTGAGGGAAAATACTCTTGATGAAACTGTCATTTTTTGTCCTCCAGTCATTCCTGACTCTTCAGATTTCTTTGTTGGGCAGTCCCGGGCTTGATGGTCCGACTTCCCGCAATTGAAGCACATGTTCTGACCATACAAACACTTTCCCAAATGTTTTCTTCCACATGTTGGGCACGTGGGGTACATTTGTCCTGGTGGCTGTTCTTGATGGTCTACACTATGGGGCCTCTTGTCCTTTGTGATTCTGATTGAAGTTGCTGTTGTTGTTGGTGCTTCCTCTAGTTTTGGGACTCTATATTCTCTTGGAGATCCTTTTCAGCAATGGTGGCTCGGTTGACCAGCTCTATGAAATTTCAAATTTTGAGAGTGCGTACACGCTCTCGAATCTTACGATCCAGTCCACGCTCAAATTTTTCAGCTGTATTCTCCTCATCCAGAATCAGGTAACTAGCAAAGTGAGGCAGTTCCATGAACCTTGTAGCATATTGTGCTACCATCATCATTCCTTAAGTGAGGTCCATAAACTGGCGAGCTCTCGAATCCTAGAATGACTGCGGGAAAAAGTGATCAAGAAAAGCTTTTTCGAAATGTTTCCAAGGAATGGAGACTCCTTCTCCTAGCTCCTATTAAATTAAGGAGTGAGTCGACTTTCACCACTGGTTTGCCATGTTGGTCATGTGATAGGTAGCATACTTCACATTTTGATCATCCATGCAGTAAAGGGCTTCAAAAATTTGCTCCATACGTTCAATCCAGCTTTCAGCATCCATGGCATTCATCCTGTCGTCAAACGTAAGGGGTGCTGTCGAGAAAATTGCTCCAAGGTGCAACCATCCTGAGGGGCTCTAGTCGTCGTAATTTGGCCTCTAGCCATAGTTTGGAAGAATTTAGTCGCAGCCGCAACAAGAGAGTCTGGGTTATCGCTCTTGTTTGATCCAGAAGATCTTTCTCGATTAGGGTGATTTCTAATGTCGGGAGCCATAATCTACGTCAGAATGTCATGACACGATTAACTACTATACGATGAGAGTGTACAAAAAAGGCACTATTACAACTATAATAATGATTCTAGCTAAGAAAACGTCAATTACTCTCAAGCAAGCCAGGAGCATCTTAGATAGTGTTTGTTTGTTTGTTTGTCTTTTTAAAGAAAAGCCCAAAGAATCTCGACCAGCACTGATATCAAATTGTAACACCCATTTCCTGTAGACTAAGGGATATCGCTTACATTTTCTAAAACTGTTAACCCGGTACAAGATTTTTAGTTTTAATAACAAATTGTAACACCCCACGTCCTGTTGCAGCAAGAGAAGCCGTTATAGTACTCTAGCGTACTATGGTGGACCACGTTTAGGTCCATGACTTGCACATCCATCCTGATCTGATATGCATTACTACCATGCATCTGAATGACCATCTGAAAAAACTGATTTACTGAACTTAAGCTAGCTGAATTGTTTTAAACTGACTGATTTAACTAGATGACTGCTTAATTGATTTCTGATCGGATTTAGTCTTAATACTCAAACTTAACTTAATTTATGTGACCTATGTAATATGAGATGCATATCATATATATACTAATATAAATAACTAAGTTTGCTGAATATAGACAGGATGCTACATGACATGATCGTGTACTGTACTGTACTAATGACATACTTACATGACATGAGAGTATGTGAAAATGACTATTAAAGAATAGGTTCTACTAATAATATAATCTAATGATGAGGATCATAATTTTATGATCAAATTTACTTATTTCAATGCACTGCTTCCTGAAACTCATTTCCTAACTTGTCATTTAAATCAATTTCGAATCGTTACTACCCTTTAGAAGGACATCTCAAACTATTATACAAAATTAAATACATACCCTGTAATGATATATATTATGTTTCGGATAAAATAATATATGCTACAATAGTCTTTCGATAATAGTACGCTAGTAGACAAAGTATTATTAATTAACTATAGTTGATACTATTGGTTCGTACAGTTACTAATAATACATGATATGAAAATTATTTATGAACTATTTTTATATCTTGATAATAATTTAAACATTATATATAAGGAGAAAAATAAAATCTTTTAAGTTATTCAAAAATTACTCATAATAGATTTTTTAATCAAGGCTTATTACATATTCTTTTAATATTCTATTTAAAAGTAATTAAATAATCTTATTAAAATCTAATTACTTAGACAAGTGAATAATAATAAAATAATAGACTTAAAGTGTATAGTAAAATAATTAAAGTTTCTGAAATAATCAACTTAAGCCTATGATTAAAACACAAATAAATAATTTAGGCCCAAATAATAAAATGGTCTGCAAGGCTTAAGGCCCAAGGCTCAACAGCCGGTGAAGGGCTCATAGAGGTATAAACCTCCCACGGCTGCAATGTATTAGGATAAAGAGCAGGGGCTTACGAAACCGGAAACAGGCGAGTGGTTTCGAGTGGTGCTTACCAAGAGGGACTGAGGCGGCGGCTCTGGGTGGCTGATCTATATTCACGGCGGGGGCTACTACTCGGATGAGGAGGCGTGACTGAAGAGTTTAAAACGGGTTTTAGTGAAACAAGAGATACTGGAGACCGCAACAGAGAGAGGGAGGGGTGTTTAGCTGGAAACACACCGGAGGGTGTACGAACTGGTGGCTGCCTCCTGATCGGTGGGTTCTGTGGCGGCTGGAAGCTATTCGGTGGTCGGTGGTGGCTGAAGGCTGGGGCTCCGGTTTGCCGAAAACAGGGTATTCTTTTGATGTTTTTGGTGTGTTTTTAAACTAGTGTTTCCGTGGAAATTTATAGATGAAGGGGCTAGGTTATTTGAAAATTTTAGATATCAAAATTTGAATTTTGATTGGATTTGTTTTGAAGTTAAAATTTGAAATCTGCTTGTATACCGAGAAACCAAAAAATGGAGTGATATCGAAGATTAAAATTTCGAAATTGCTATTGTTTCTGATCACCAGGTGGGTGAATTAATTTCGGGATAGAGATGTTTTTTTACAAGCTAAAATTTTTTAGAGGGATAACGCATGTAATTGGTGAAACGAAATGCTATACGACCTTACAATATCGAACGGCTACAGATTTCTAAAACTTGAAAAATTCCTAACTTAATGTCTATTTAACAGACTAATGAAAATCGTAAAGAAAAAAATAGATTATTTACATTTTAAAAAAATGTAAACGTAAAGATAATATTAATAATAAATAAAAAAAATACAAATAGCGAATTAATAAATAAATAGATAAAAGAATTAATAAATTCTAAATTTAGGGTCTATCAGAAGCTTTTTTTTTTCCCCTACAAAAAATGAATGTAATTTTGAGGTTGCATATCTATTACTAGATATGCAAAATATTTATATGAAGAACAATGTTGCATATCTATTATTATTAATCATAATCATATACAGTATTGTCTTTCACCAAGTCGTATAAAATAACAAATATCCAATCCATTATGCTGTATAGACTTATTTGAACTGTTTGGTTTATGACTAATCTAGTTATCACATGGAAGATGGTAACACATCTCACTTTATATACAGGGTGTCACCCTAATGTAGTCTAACCCTAGAGAGGGAGAGAGAGATGGATAAGGTTTTACTTTTTTTTTTTTTTTTGAAATGAAAATTCATCTTTCATTCATAAACTTAGACAATGTCAGAGATTACATATGATTGGATGCACATGGGGCAATCCTCAATATCATATACATCATCTATCAAATTCCTAGCTTCCTGAGCTAGTATATGGGCCACAACATTGGCTTCTCTATAAATATGATTAACTACCCAGTTCTCAAAACCTGCAAGTATCATTTTAGCATCTTCAATCAAGAGTCCGCTTATGCTCCAGTTTTTTGATTTTAAATAAATCTGATCCGTAACAGCCTTAGCGTCTCCCTCCAGTATGATCTGCTTTAGTCCCATCTCTTTACAAAAATCACAGCAAGCAAAAAGCCATGCGCCTCAGCATCAAATGCTCTGTCTGTAAGAGGTCTGGAGGCTCTTAGAGCACCTACCACTCGACCTTGGTGATCCTGGATGCAAATTCCAATTCCAGTGGCTTCCTGGCCTGCTTTAAAAGTCAAGTCCCAATTTACCTTGTAGACCCCGAGAGGTGGTCTGGTTCACTTAACTTTTCTTCTTGTTTCGGTCTCAGCTGACTTCTTCTTATTTGCAGTGGCATCATGGTAGGCCAGTAATTCCTTTTGTGCATTCAGGGCCAGGGAAGTGGGGTGATTAAATACTTTACCGTGAATGACCTCATTCCTCCTTTGCCAAATGTTCCTTAGCGTCACTGCCACTTCTTCAATAACTTTTTGTTCTAGTACCTGTGTAAAGTAGGGTTTTACTTATTTGTGACAATCTCATTATTCTTTCCTTTTTGGTGTATGATTTGGCAGAAATTTGATATTCAGAAGAGTTCGGATACTTGTATGGATGACGTAGAAGACATTTTGGGGGGAAATACGCTTGAAGATGTGACTTGGCTTTGTTCACTCTCTGAGTCAGAGCTTGTAAGTATTTGGCAAAAATTTGCAAACCCATTTAGCAGATCAACACATCCAAATACGGAAGTGGATTAAGATTTCTTTTATTTTCTTTGTAATTCTCTTTTCTCTTGTGCTCGTTGAAATGTTATTAGCAATTGCAGGTGAGTGCTCCAAATTCATTTTCTTTGAAATTACATTCTCAACATACATAAAAGGTTCTCAGATTCGATTAGATACCAAGCAATGTGGTTAATTGCTTAAACTTATCAAAAAGATTTTGTTGGATCAAAACAAAATTGCACTTTCTATTTACCATTTTACAAAAGTTCTGAATAGTTTGTGTTTGGTGAGGATAGTGATAATATTTTTTGATAAGTAATAAGAAATTTTATTCCAGTAAATAAGCAAAAATCAAGTACACAGGGAGTGTACAAGATGAAAATCTAGATACAAGCTAGATGAAGATAAAATTAAAACAAAAGATTACAAGAAATCCCATCCCTTACAACTTTTTTTTTTTTTTATAGGTAAAATATAAATTTCATTGATGAGGGTGAAAAAGGCAAAGCTCAAGTATACAGGAAGTATACAAAAGAGCACCCAAGTACAAACTAAGCGCTGGAAATTAAAGATAAGAAATCATGGACATTATTCCCATTTAATACAATAGAAGAGAACCACAACAATAAAGAATGCATGAAAAAATCTTGTAGCTCCGTCAATGTTCGCTCATTGTTTTCAAAACAACGTTCGTTTCTTTTCGTCCAAAGACACCACATTATGCATAGCGGAATCATCTTCCACACTGCCACCACTTGCGGGTAGCCTTGTAGATTCCTTCAACAAACCAACAAATCCACCACCCTCCCTAGTATAACCCAAGTAATGTCAGCTTTACGAAAAACCTTATCCCACCATACCCTTGCAACCTCACAATGCAGTAGGAGATGGTCTACGTAGTCCCCATGCTTTTTGCACATCGAGCACCAATCTAACACTACACACCCCTTTTTGCACTCATTTCCATCCCGCTAATCTTCTTTCAATTTTCTCTACCACCTCATTCCAAATAGCTCTAGCCTTGAAAGTTGCTCCCAACAGAAGATCCAAATACTTCATTGGCAAAGAAGATATCTTACAATCCAAGAGATTTGCTAGACTGGTAATATGTGGAACTGTACCTACCGCCACCATCTCGGACTTGCCAAGGTTCACCTTCAGCTCTGATACTACTTCAAAGCAAGATAGTAGTGCACATAGACTTTGGATTTGATTAGCATTTGCACTACAGAAAAGTAGTGTATCATATGCAAATAATAGGTGAGAGATGTTAACTGACCCAACCTGGAAACCAGATATGAAACCACCCCCCACTATAGCTGTTACCATTCGACTGAGTGCCTCTATAACAATAACAAAAAGGAGAGGAGAAAGAGGATCTCCTTGCCATAAGCCTCGAGAGCTCTCAAAAAAACCGGCGGGTGAGCCATTGATGAGAATTGAGAACCGTGTCGTAGTGATACACTGACGAATCCAGAAAATCCATTTACCCCCAAATCCACACCTCCCAAGTAAGTACAAGAGAGAGTCCCAATTCACATGATCGTAAGCCTTTTCCATGTCAAGTTTGCAAAGGATACTTGTGTTCCCCTCTTTCAATTTATGGTCCAAGTATTCATTAGCAATGAGAACTAAATCAAGAATTTGTCTCCCACAAATGAAAGCATTTTGAGGCTTGGAGATAATTTGTTCCAAAATAGGGCTTAAAACGGTTAGCAAGAACCTTTGCGATAATCTTATACACACTACTTACCAAGCTTATAGGGCGAAACTCCTCCAAGGCCGAAGCCCCAATTTTCTTAGGAATGAGAGTTATAAAAGTGGCATTGAGGGATTTTTCAAACTTTTGGAAAGATTGGAATTCACTATAAACTTGTAGAACATCACATTTCACAATGTCCCAACACGTTTGAAAGAATCCCATTGAGAAACCATCCGGTCCCCGCGCTTTGTCCTTTGCCATTGATGTTATGACATTATGGATCTCCTCTTTTTCAAAAGGTCTCTCCAACCAACTCATACTCTGTGAGTCAATCACTTCAAATGGCAAATTTCAGCGTTGGTCTCCAACTGATCGGTTTTGAAAGAAGATCCTCATAAAAATGCACAATGTGGTCTTCAATGTCTGGTGGAGAAGTAAGAACTTGGTTATTGGAATAAAGTACCTTAATGGTATTGTTTCGTCTGTGGGAATTAGCCACTTTATGAAAGAATTTTGTGCATTTGTCCCTTTTTTTCAACCAAAGGGCCCTAGACTTTTGACGCCATGAGATCTCTTCTGCCAACAATACTCTTTCCAAATTAACCACAACTATACCTTTTCTCGCTAGCACTTCTTCCGAGCTATCCCCCAACAATATCTTTTTCTCTAGCTCTTGCAATTCCTCCAAAAAAGTTGCTTTCTGATTGTCAATGTGACCAAAGGTTTCCAAGTTCCACTTCTTTAGATCTTGCTTCAAAGCTTTCAATTTACCTGCAAGAATGAAACTAGGAGTGCCATCAAAATGATATGATGCCCACCAAGCACGTACCAAATCTTTAAACCCCTCCGTTATGAGCCACATGTTTTCGAACTTGAAGGAGCGCGACCTCTATGGATGGCCCCACAGTCTAGCAAAATAGGAAAATGATCAAAGAAGACACGAGCCAACCGCTTCTGGCTTAGCTCAGGGTAGTGTGCTTCCCATGCCGGGGAAACTAGGAATCTATCAAGTTTCAACCAGTCATGTCCATTCGACCATGTGAACTCTCCCTCATTTAGAGGAATATCCATGAGGTCTAAATAAAAAATAAGCTCGAAAAATTCCTCCATAGCCACAGATTCCAATGATTTCCGAGCGCTCGCTAGAAAAATGAGTGATATTAAAATCACCACTCATGCACCAAGGCACATTCCAGATGGAGTAAATACCTGCCAGTTCCTCCCAAAGCCTTCTCCTTTCTTTGTCTACGTTTGGCCCATAAATGCCTACAAAGGCCGACTCCCACCCATCTGCAACGTTTTTAAAAAGGGACGCTACCGAGAACTCACCAATACATTCTTCCATTGCCTCTACAACTCTTTTATCCCACATTAATAACACCACCCGAAGCTCCCATGGATGCCAAGTATGACCATCCCACATACGAACATCTCCAAAGACTCCGAATCAATTGTCTATCCATGATCCGAAGCTTTGTTTCTTGCAAGCATACTACATCAACCTTCCATGTTTGCAATAAAGATTTGATATGGAGGCGTTTATTGCGGTCATTGAGCCCCTGCACATTCCAAGAGAGAATCTTATGCTTCATGGAAACAATAAGGAGTCCCTCCCTTTTGATCTGTCTCTACCACTACTCCCTTCCTTCGTATCGTAGTTGATGGAGCAAGTTAACTTTTTTAATTCCCTCTCACGCTTAGAAGATGGCTTCAAACGCCCATTTTCCATAGCAATAAGGAGAGTGCGAAATTGCTCTTCGTAACCTCCAAAAGTGATTCTTATAACACTCTTCATAGTCTCCACCTGGTGAAGCACCCAATCTGAGGAATTTTTCACCCTGATGGAGCTGTGCGGAAATGTACATAGGGGGGTAAGCATGACCTCTTCTCCCCTGGATTGTGAAGGATTGCATATGACCAATTGCCGGTCATGATTTTCATCCTGGGCGTTGACCTCTGAGCAAGAAGAATCATAAAAGAAACCCTGTTCTACCATTGGAGACCCATAGTCCTGAATATCTCCCCCTATCGTCCCCTCAACCTGCATACGGCCGCTTTCCAATGTTTCTGGCAGCACAAAAGAAGCATAAGAAAGATCAGCCACTTTCGTCGGCCTTCCTTCTTTGTGCAGACTCCGGTGAGGCAACCTGGCGTTTTCCTACAGGATCTGGGCACACGACATTTTCCGGCACTGAAGGCTGTAAGAACTCTTAATTTCCTTTCCCTGCGATGTCGCCGGCGGTGCCTCTGGGCTACCATTGACGGAATAAGCTCTGACATTGCCAGCATTGCCAACGGCCCATCATTGAACCCCTCGGCCTCAAGCCTAGCGCTACACCTAGCTTCCGGATAAGTGTTCAAAGTTAAAAGAGGAGTGGGCTCGAGCCCAAAGCCCACGTCGACCCGAATTTTCTTTCTTTTCCCAACGTGTCTATCAGGCCCATTTAGTTCCTCAGCTTCCTCAACTCGATCCGGGCTTTCTATTTGGACAGTCACCTCCCCTTGACCCAAACCTAGGCCCATTTCCTTTTCATCCAAGCCCCCAACGCAGTGTTTCAGCCAAACTAAACTACGGTTCAAAGCAAGTAATTGACTTTCCATCTCAACTATTACCCCCAAGACCATTTCCTTATTCAAGCCAACCAAACTGAAAACGTCTTTTTCAAGCAAGCATGGCATCGTCCTTTCCCTCAGTTCGACGCCTCCCAACGTTGTAGACTTCCCTGATTTCCCTCTCCCACCATTTGCCTGCTGTAAGGCCTCCTTGTAGGACCTAAAGGACCGGGATGGATTTTTCGGCACCTGTACTGCAGGGATGGGCAGCCTTGTTTCCTTGTTTCGCCTCAGTGAATCTCCCGAAACAGATTATGCCGTAATCTCCATAAGAGTTTCATTTAAGTTTCTCCACCCTACTCCTAGCCTCCCTTCCGGCATCATTATCATGCCCCGGCGTCGTTCCGGACTAAATTCCAAAAGGGAGAAGAACCTCCCAAATGAATTATGTCGTCTCTGCAACACCAAAACATGAGATCCTCTTCTATGCGATCTGAAGAAATCCGGAGTGCCCCCCGAAGCTATGCCCTCCTTTACCATAGCAATCAGCCATGCTAGAGCTTCAAAATCAATGAAGACATGTTTCACAAGGCGAGGACTACTCTCAATGACCCTCCACCCCTTATCCCTTTCCCTCCTAAACTTAAAACATTTATAGTCAATAACAACATTCCTGATCAATCCCATCGCTAACCACCTAGTCAAGGAATTAATGAAATTGCAAGACTGAAACTGCTAATCTCACCATCCCTTACAAAATTTTGCACCAAAAAACTTAGAGAACTATGGAAAAAGACCCTAAAATGGCCCAAAAAATGGTCACAATCATCAAAACACCTCCCAATTCTCTCAGACCATAAACACTAAAACAAACACCATGCGCAATGGCATAACCTAGGCAATGCCAACCTTACTAAAGATCTCAATCCATAAGGCTATACCATCTCACAATGAAGGAAGGGATGATTGACAGATTCGCCATTTTTTTCGCATATGTAGCACCAATCAATAATGAAGAGGAGCTCTTTTTTCCTCAAATTATCGGTGGTTAGGATTTTTTCTAGTGAAACCAACCAGCAAAAAAAAGCCACTTTAAATGGGGACTTTTGGTTTCTGGATACATTTCCAAGGAAAAACAGTGTCACCATGACAATTCAACACTTTGTAATAAGATCTCACAGAAAAATTTGACTTAGAGTCATGTTTCCATAGCACCTTATCCTCCCTGTTAAAATTCAGCTTCAACTCAAATAACTTAGTGAAGAAGTCAGAAGTTTCATGTAATTCCCAATCCTGTAAAGCTCTTTTAAACTTCACATTCCAAATTAACTGATTATTAGAAATTTGGAACAAGTCAGCCACTGCAGCCCCTTTATTACTAGCTATCCTAAAATGATTAGGATAGATAGATTTGAAAGCTGAATCCCCACACCATACACATGCCAGAAAGAAATATTTTGACATTCCCAATTTTGTAAATAACATTATTAGCGAAGTCCCCCCAAGCCAACCAAATGGGTTTCCATGGGCTCACTCCAAAAGCCCCTTTAACTTCATTAGGACACCAGTTTCCCCCACATTCTTCCATATTTAACATCCCCTAGAGGCATCTCCAACCTTAAAATGTGTCATAATGCCACCAACAACAGCCGCATCAATCATATGGCTCAAAGCATCCTTGACAATGACAAACAGGAGTGGAGATAATGGGTCACCTTGCCTTAAACCATGGGAACTGTTGAAGAAACCGGTTGGAGAATCATTCACCAAAATAGAAAATTTGGCTGTTGAAATATAATGTCTTATCCATGAACACCACTTCTTACCAAAATCCATTCTCCCAAGCAAACAAAGAAGGAATTCCCAATTAACATGGTCAAAAGCCTTTTCCATGTCCAATTTCACTAAAATTCCAGATTGCCCTGACCTCAATCTGTATCTAACCAATTGATGCAAGAATGCTCTATAATTTAAGCTAAAAACTACTGAATAATTTTACTTTTTTTTTTTAATGCTCTGTAGTATATATAATTTTATGCTAAACAGCATATAAGCAAATATACATCAATTAGATTTTAATTGTCAACTCGATCGT
Source organism: Platycarya longipes (assembly GCA_036559045.1). NCBI lineage: Eukaryota > Viridiplantae > Streptophyta > Magnoliopsida > Fagales > Juglandaceae > Platycarya > Platycarya longipes. Next base: position 26,643,622 of record CM071798.1, read on the forward strand.
CACTTATCAAAAAAAAAAATTGTCAACGATTGTCATTGCATGCTTACTCTCCATGGGAATCCTAAACCCCTGAACAGGGATTAGTTGAAATTAGTTTTTTAAGTACTGTGGAATTAAAGATTTATAGATTTTCTGGAATTGATTAGTCTTGCAATATGGGACCATAGAAACTTTAATTTGGTCTTGTTTCATTTTCTTATGAGTCCTCTACATCCAAAATGATGTGCAAGAAGTAAATCCATTTAGGTAGCTTCATTGCTTTATGGATCTCTATGCTGAGTTTTAATGCTGACTGTGAAAGTATTTATTTTCACAGGATATGCTGATAAGCTTAAAGATAATGATCATCCAACGTGCAAAAGTAGTTGGCCATGAAAGTCTAGCTGAAAATTTTGATCTGAAGATGCTTCGAGCCCTTGGAATGTCTTTCTCTATTGGTCTATGTCAATATTTTTTCATTCTTCATGTTACTGTAGTTAGGAACAAAAGATATTAAGATATAGTCGTAAGTTATCAAATTTACTTTGTTATGTTGTGTAGTTTAAGTTGATTTCTGCAATATTTGTGTTAAATACTACTGTATAAATCGTGCCTATTATGCAGTAGTAGTACTACCAAGTTTTAACATGTTAGGCTTTGAAAAGTTTGTTAGGTATTGAAAAGTTTTGTCTCTGGTTTGGCCCTGTCCATTCATAACTTATCAAAATACTGTACTGAATAGCATAGTGGAAAACCCTACTTTCCCTTCACGTTTCCCTCCATGTTATATCACTTATTTGCTTATAGCTTGAGTTTTATGGTTATTTACCTTAGTTTATTTTAGCTTGTGTTTTATGATTTCAACTATCCAACTTTTGTTTAGGAAATTCCTTTCTCGGGTGAGTTGTTTAGAAAATTCTTTTTCCAGGTGAGTTGTGAAGTAGGTGGGCTTTGAGATGTGGTATTTTCTTAGTGATTCTTTTGGGGTTGTGGCTTGTCCCATGAGTCTGAAGTTCATGTTTTTGTATGTGAAAATAAGTATAAATGCCTCCATATACTAGGCTCTTGGTAATGAATAGTTCATCCGTATAATTGTAACCATCCCGTGGCATATAAGCTACTAATACTTTTTTTTCTCAAATCAAGTTCATCACCAACTGTAGCTGTACCGTCTGCTAAAACTTGTCCCTTTTTAATTCATTTACCTCGCAGAACCTGTGATTTTTTATGCACACAAGTACTTTTGTTAGAATGTTGATACATAACTAATGGAATCCATAGAATATCTCACTTGCCTGATAAAAGTTTTTTCCAGTATCAATATAAATTATCTTTCCTTCATGTTCAGCTATGGTGAGATCCCCTGTATCTAGAGCTGCTTCGATTCAGGGGGGTGTACACGTGTGCATGCACAGATGCACGTTTTTCTGATGGATTCTAAGTTTCTCATTGTGGTGATTTACACACATGTTCCAGTGGATTTTGAGGTTTCTATTTGTAGTTGTGGATTTATGCTCTCTTCTTTGATGGAGGGGTTTTGGTTTAAATTATGATCTTACTCCTTTGGTCCTGCAACAAGTCCCACAATAAGTGAGATGTTTCCTAGCAAATGTCCTTCTCAAAAAAAAAAAAAAAAAAAAAAAACTGCCAGGTCATATTTATGAAAAAGAATTTTCCACTGATCAAACTTCTGGTTCTTTTGTGGACGATTAAATTTTTTATTTTTTGTTTTTATTTTAGCTAAGAAATTGTCTAACTAATAACTTTTCATGCATTGTTGCTTTGGGCTTCATCTATTGTATTGAATGGAATGAGTTTTAATGACTTTTGTACTTATAAAAAAAAATAGAGTTTTATTGACTTTTATGCTATTTTCTGTAGCTTGTAGTTGTAATTAGGCTCTTTATTGTATATTTTCTGTGTACTTGGGCATTGCCTAATTACATGGATTAATAAAGTCTCTTTCTACTTATAAAAAACATAACTTCTTTGTGCACCTGTGCAGGGTTCATTTTGATGGAATATTTGAAAGGAAAGGGTAAGGATTTATCACTTGGTCCTGACGACTTTGCTGCTTTTATGCATCACTGCAAATTATTGAAATGTAATGGCGAGCAAATTGTGAGCCTAGAAGAATTAAAGGCACTTATTGGTCCCGACTCCAAGAAGAGACTGGCAAAAAGGTGAGTCGAAGATTCATGGCTTGATTCTTACTTTATTTGTGTTGTCAGATGCGTGTGTTTGGGAATACTTCAAAATTTTTCTAATTAATAATTCCGATGAGGACGCCTTAGCATGCTTTAGCTTCTTCCAGAATTATTTCTACTTTGGTGGACTTGGTTGATGTTATTTCCTCTACTTTTGTTGCTCTATATCGTAATGCTTTTGTTTGCTAATAATGTCCCTCTGCTGCTTTGGCTGACAAAGTGAATCGTTGCTACCATGCTGTAAGACAAACTTATTTTTTCTTGCAATTCTTCTACGTACAGTCCGTGGGGAGTCCTGACACCATGTCAGATAAAAAAAGACAATAAAATTAATTATGAAATTAATGGTAGTACCAACAACAAAAACACTGCATAATAGCATCACTTAGCTCCTGCTTTTTTCAGCCCCAAGTCCAACCTCTCATTTCTCTCTCTCTCCAAAGACTGTCCCTTTCTCTCTCTAGCACAGACGCCACAACAAAAAATGCAAAGACAGAAGAAACATGAAAACTCGATGCACCCACCCTCCCTCTCAAATTACAAAGGAAGAGCCACGCCACCCAACTTTCTCTCTTTCTGCAATGGCCCAGCTAGACCAAAATTTATGTGGAAGAAAAACAAAAAAAGAAGGAAAGAAAGAATGAGATAGAAAAGAAAGAGAAGATAGAAGTTTTCAAATGTCCTCCAACCAACCAAAACTCTTGTAAAAACGTGTTCTCTAGAATACCCTTATGCAATCTCCAAAAAATCCCCATCTTCATCACTCTCTCTCAAAAGAGCATTATTTTTCACCGAGCTATTGTGGGCTTATTTGGGTTTATTGTCTGGGTAAGAGTTTCAGTTACCTTCTCCCTATCTCTCTCTTATTTGTCTTTCTTGTTACTTAATCTCCATCCCATCTCTCTAGCCTCCTCTTCTTTTCATTATTTTTTATCTTTCTTTTTGTTTTCTTTCTTTCTCTTCTCTCTCTCTCTCTCTCTCATTGCTCGTTCTTGGCTTTTGTGTTCCATCTTTCTGTGCTCTGATGAAGAAAACGAAATGGGCTGTTGTTATGGAGTCTTCTACATATGTTGTGTATGAGGACCCAAGGAGAGGGAAATGGAAGGTCTTTGAGGGAGGGGAGAACTCGAGAAGGTCTTCGAGGGAGGAGGAAGAGAAACACAGAGAGGGAGGGAAATGGAAGGAGGGAGAGTCAAAGATCTGGGGAAATGGGGTCAAACACCGAAGCGGTGCATTTTTTATTTTTTCACGTAAGCTGCATTTGTCCCGCACTTGCACCAGGTGACTGCCTTTAGCTTTTTTCTTTTTCTTGTTCAAGAAAATCTAAGATTCTTGTTGAAAGGAGTGAATGTAAAAGTGACACGGATAAAATGATAAATATAGAGAGATTTCCTCAATCTTTCTATATTTGTTATCCGGTATAGAAAAACAGAGAGATTGAAGAAATTATGGCTTTAAGAGTGTGGAAAGGGTAAAATGCGATCCATATAGCTGACTTTAACTAGTTGAGAAAGTATCTATTGAACCGACTTCATTATTTAGGATCAATTCTTTAACCCAGTTGAGTTAGGTTGACACAAACTGCTCTGGTGTTGGATCACTTGTATAATTTTAAAGTGGAATGAATAGCCCCTCTGCTCACATTCAATGTCCTTTATACATATTCCATCAGGCATCAAGATTCAGGAAGTTAAGATGACGCTATTTTAAACCTCGCATATGATATACGTTAGTACGACAAATCACATGCAATGTCCCTTATACATTTCTATTTATTAGGTGCATGCATTAATCGTTTGTGTTTGTAGACAGAGCAAAGGTGTGGCCTCAAACTAGAGCAAAGGTGTGGCCTCAAACTAGAGCAATCTCGAGAAGATCATCATGAAAGGTGATCAAGTCAGTCAAAATGCATGATAAATAGAATGTATCACTAGTAGAGAGGAACATTGATGAGAAGGCTTATGATTATCTGCACTGTCATGATGCACATATTGAAGGGAAACTAGCATCCTTTCACCCTTCTGAAGCAAATACACGACATAATTTGATCGAACTACATAGCGGATCTTACATACAAGTCTACTCTTTATAAAGAAGAGGATTCTTTTGTTTCTTTATTCTTCCTCAAAACTGTAGGTTCAAAATATTTGCTTCTTGCTATATGCTGATTACTTACCTTGGTGGAATCCTTGTATTATAATTTTCCTATCATTAATGGAATGCATGTTAAGATAATTTTGAGACGCCGATTGGTGATAAATCCCGGCCTGAACCTAATTAGATTTGAATCTGTTGAGATTATCGTTAGTGTTGCTGATCATCTTCTCAGACCAGCTATACTAATATGGGTATTGCTAGGGGGCCGGTAAGCCTGAACCCCTTCAAATGTCCCGTTAGTGTTAATTTTATTTTATTTTGTTATTTTATTTTATTTTTTACATCATTTCTAAATACTTATAAATATTTTAAAAAAATAAAAAAAATTCATGATATTATTAAACATTATATTTTTAATCATTGAGTAAAAAAATAAAGACAAGGTAAAAAAAGGAAGTGGGACCAGCACACAAAAATGGGACCTCGTTCATCGGGCTCAATTATCATTTTTCATGTACTTAAATGGGTATTGCTAGGGGGTCGTTAGTCTGCCCCTTTCAATTGCCTTGATAAGCTGTTGTCTTACCAAGTTGCTAATGAAACCCCTCAAGCAAGTACCTCTTGCTCAGCCTATGGGATATTGGCATTTGTTTCCAGCTGTTTTCCCCCTCCAATGGGCATCTGGTATCAGTATTAGCCAAATTAGTCTTATTCAATTGAGTGATAACATTGCCTGATTAGGAAAACAATTGTTGGCGGATATTCTCAAACTATTTTATTACTATTTACAAATTAATTTACTGTTATTCACAAATATTTCGAGATACTCTTGACATCCAAACAAATCATAGCTTAAATCTGTTGGGCTTCCATCCCTCTTGCTCTACAATATTAGATTTTTTGAGAAATCCAGCAGTTTTATGGTATTTTCAGTTTTAGTTTTCAGATACTTTTCACTGCTTATATATATATATATATATATATATATTTTTTTTTTTTTGCTAAATGCCTAAGAATAGTGAATATGTTCACACAAATTTTTTTACATTAATCCCTTAAAAAGTTAAAATTCAGTAATATCTCAATCACTCAAATTTAATTGATTCTCTTCTCATTTCCAATTATTGCACAGGCTAAGCTCTCTCTCTCTCTCTCTCTCTCTCTCTCTCTCTCTCATAAGATTGTACTTAATTTTTGGTGCTGCATGCAGGCTTGATAAAATGAAACCCCATCATGGGATTCCAATGGGAACAAAAAGGGGTGGCAATGGGGATGAAGCCAAGAAGTCTTTGTGGATTTGTTAAGTCAGTTCTGCAATCTTTCTTCCCACCTGACATTTGAGAGCATCAGTTTCATGCTGGCCATGCTTTGTTTGTTTGTTCCAAGGACCGCATGGCAATAAAGTTATAGAGGGGCCCCCAATGTTCAACCAAGATCTGTAAAAGGTGTCGTTTCATCTTATCTTCCCTTTCCTTGTAGAACCACTCCATATATGTCCATTTTTTAGGTTACAATAAATAATAATAATAATAATTAAAAAAAAAAAAAACCCTTGAGCACTTGAGATGTCCCCATTTGTGGTAAAGCCCACTTGCTTCCCACCCCAGAAGATTTTTATCATTATTTTCTTATAATTAAATCCCTATCAGGGTAAATGTTCCCAACACATCAAATATACTTTGCCTAAGCAATTAGTTGGAGAGATGATCTGACCTAACCAATTTGCTGTTCTTATGGAATTACTTCTTTTGAAAAAACGATCAAAGTCCACTAAGCAATAGAGATTTCTCCAAAGTCAAACACATCATGCCATGATGAACATACCTACCATGCTTTGCTTGCAACCTCCAAAAGAAGAGCTAGCACAATACCAAAGTGCATGTGGTTCAAAAGCCTAATTCAGGATAATGATTAAAGGTTATTCCAATTGGCAAGTATCTTCTTCTTTTTCTTCCCCTCACATGCTCTCAACGCCGTAGTCCTCGTATCGCACGTGCGTACGATGCAATTGTCGCCTACAAGATACTTATGATGATGATCAGCAGTCTTGATCACAATACTTTGCACAAATAAATCAACACTAACACAGGGTTTGTCCACATGATGATAAGGCTATATATTCATGAAACAGTTCCATGAATTGGCTTAGTTTGATTAATTCAAATGTTGTTGTTTTTGGTCGTAAACATGAGGAAAAGAAAAGGATGGTCGTCAAATATTGTGTAAAAAAGTTGGTATACAAAGACATGCGGAATCTTATCGTATCACATTCTTGCAAAAAGATTAGAGCATGGTGTCGGTTAAATATTGCACATGATCATATATTCCTTAAATAACTTTTATAATGGACAAGAGGCATTGGACCTCAAAGCTGGTTTTGCTTAAACATTAAGGCACTCATCCTTCATGAGATCGCTTGGCATGAATATTGTCTCAGCATGGAATGCCCTCACGACAATGAAAATTTCGGGACGTTTTATCATCTGTCTTTAATTGTTATTATGAGAAATAATATTCGTAGTTCTAGGATATGCAAGTGATCTCGACCAATTTTATTTTATTTTTTTAAGTTGGATAAATATGGAACCTATAGAAAAATCTATTTTTTTAAATAGTGGACGTACATCACTTTTTTTTTAAAGTAGTGTACTGAAACTTGCATACTTTACGATTTATCTAGCATTTCTCATATATATATATATATATATATATATAAGGCCTTGTGCTATAGATTAATTAATTTGATTAATCATTTGATATATCTTCCATGCATTCAAGAGTACTGGACTACTAGTGTCTTATTAATTTAGCCAAAGTAAAGGAAACAAGCTTTATTATTTGTTCATGTGTCAAATTGTCTTAACGGCTACTATTGCATGCTTTGTCTCATCTGATTATTATTGCATGCCCTGATCATTGTGGCCGCCATGATCAATTGAACTGACCTGTTCATGATCTGTCTTCTCAGGTCACAGAAATTATGGCTAAGAGATAATATGGTTTATTCTAATTGCTTCACTGAATTGTGATGAAATCACTCATTTCAGTGACTGGATTTTGTCCCCAACTTAATATATATGGCTTGTTTTAAAGTTAGCTCACTAGCTAGCTACTAAGTAATTTGCAGTACCCTAAGTACTATTTAGCTTTAAACTAAGACACCAGACATGTTGCAACCTTAAACTATAAAAATGTTGTACGTACGAGATCATCAATGAAAAAGACGCGATGCATGTGATACAATTAATCTTTTTGGTCAAATCTTAATGCATGATTCATATATACACACTGCTCGTCACACTATAGGAGTTGGTCATGTCCAAATTCGTTACCTTAACTACAAGAAGTGGGATGACGAAGCAAAGCTAGTGATTAGAGTGAAATAGTAACAAGGTAACCATAATGGAAGGTGTGGCTGAACTACCTCCTTTCTAGAAAAAGCTAACACTTGTTAGGTATTTTAGTTTGACAGTACTGCTTCACACCCAATAGGAGTAGCAGATACTATTTATGATGTCTCTAGGATTGTAGCCAGGGATCGTCAACAAACCTTAGCTATTCGTTGGATCCTTAAAGTAGCTTTCAAACGACGTATAAGCTACAGGATAAGCTAAGAGAAATCGTGTTCATTTGTTGAGATACCGGATGCATGCTTACCAAAAGAGGAGAATTGCACATAAGAAAATGGAGAATCTTCATGGACTTGTATACATAATGAATTGATTTGGATGATCCCAACCGGATGATTAGGAATTACTTCTAATATTGATAATTCCATATATTAATAGATTAATTAATATAATACTATATCAAACTAATTCGGTAGGTAAGAAGATAAAATTTTGAGCTGTGTATTTTATTTTTGTGAAATCCTTGTTATTTTTTATTCTACTGCTACAAAATCAACAATTCCATGAGTTTGGAGTTGATCTGTTGCTGACATAAAAACATTTCTTTTCATGTTTTCGGATACAACCCATAAAAGTGCCCGTTCTTTGTACATAAATATTTCTTGTGATGGACGTTTCACATAACTTCCGAAGTTCTATCGCTTCCTAGATAAATTCTTCCGTTTGCTCCGAATAAATAAAAGTAGCAGGTTGATGGATCATTATCCTGATTATATAACATAAAAAATGATTTTTCTATCTCAAAGATATATCAAAGAGAACAAATATATATATATATATATATATATATATACACCATGAGATAATTAAGATGGTCATGTTTTTATGCTCTATGATCTCAAGTATTGCTCAATATTGAAAAATTGATGAGTTTGCTTGACCCGTTTTCCGAAAACAACCCACTGATCAGAAAAATCAATCAATACTACTGGTTTTGGTTTTTTCTGTACCGTTCTGTTCTGATCTCTATATAAATATTTATAAACGTTTTTTGCAAGTGTCAGGAAACACGTACAAGACAAAGAGTGCCTCATGATCTTTCGTGCCAAATCGATTCTTAGATCTCATTCTATTATGGTCAAATGAAATTGTCAATAGAATCATTTTGCAAACATATACGTACGTCCTTTCCAAGGATCCTATCGAGGAAGAGTTGAACTTGGAACAAATTACACAAGTTATAAGATCATTTGCTTTCACAAGATAACTAGATTTATCATGATGTTAAGCCTCATTTATTTTCGTAGATAAGATGAGATGAAATGAGAAGAGATTAAAATTAAAATTAAAATAAAATATTATTAAAATATATATTTTTATATTATTTTTATTTTATAATTTGAAAAAGTGAAATTATTTATTTTATTTTATATAAAAATTTAAAAAAATTAAAATGATTAGGTGAGATGAATTGAGTTTGAGAAGAATTGTGAAAACAAATAAGGCACACAATTAGATGCAATAAAATAAATTAGTTCTACAGATGATAAGAAAAACGATTATTTGAGATGAATTATTTGCGATAAAAATATATTAGAAAAAATTATCATTTTCGTAATAAATAAATGGCCACATATAAATATTTTTGCTTTTGTAATTAAGGTCGTGTTTGGTAAGTGACTCAATTACTAGTTCACTACTATTTACAAACATTTCATTATAGAATTATTCTAGGTGCAGTCCCCCCTTTGAGGCCTTTGTGCGCACGAAGAAAAATAATTCAAAGCATTAACGAACCATTTTCATCTAAAAATTGATTTTTGAAGCATCTCCCCCTCCCAGTCTCGGTTTCTAGCTCCTCGTCCCCCTCCATTTGAAGCATTATGTTCCCTCCCCCTCCCCCAAATCTTCAAATCCCTCATCCCATCTCTTGAAATGAATTTTGTGTATACTGAAAGAATTCATACTTCTGAAATTACAACTCTTGCTTCCATGAAATGGGTACTTTTGTTGGAGATTAAGAGTTTTGAATCTATTGTTGCCAGTCGAACAACAATCTCCAAGTTTTTTGTTAATATCTTTTCCTGTACCTTGCAACCTTCCACCAACAATGTCTCAGTCGTTTCCAATGCCGTTAAAATCCTTTCTAAAATATTACTCACCAGTTAAGTAGAAACAAACCAGTAGAAGCTCAACATGTAGATCTACTTACTGCAACAATATTTACAGGTGAAGTCTTTAGACAATCAATTCTTGTGTTTGATCCGAGTGATTATTTGGTAAATGTAATGTTTTTTATTTTATGTTCTGGAATATGGAAGAGAAAGAAAGAAAGAAAGTTATGTGAATCACCGAGATGAAAAATGAAGTAAGTGATGTATTTAATAGGGGTGTCAAATCGTGTCAACGGATCGTATACGTGTCGTGTCAAGACATGTATATTATACTATATAGGTCAACCCTAATCCGACCTGTTAAGCTTATCGTATCAAAATCTCAAACCCTAACACGACCCGTTAACATAACGTGTCGTGTCGTGTCAATCCGTTATGACCCATTAGTGAATATTATGAAATAAATTAACATGACAAAATATGATACGTTTCAACTTATTTATGTAAATATGTTGAATATGCCCGAAATTAATCCGTTTGACTTAATTAAACTTAGTATAATTTTATACAAATATTAAAAGCATAATATTTATAAAAATTATAATACTAACTACAAATATGAATTACAATCTAAAAAAAAAAAATATCAAAATTAAGATTGTAACAATTTTACTTTTAAATGTAAAGGTATACTTATAATTTTAACTTTTTACGTGTCATAACGTGTCATAGCGGGTTAAAACAGGTTGACCCGTTATCAACCCGTTAAGCAATCGTGTCTTAACGTGTTAACCCGTTTTGACCCGAAACCCATTAAGACTAAACCCTAACCTGCTATTATCGTGTCGTGTTCGTGTTAGGTTAACGGATCGTGTACCATTTTGCCACCCCTAGTATTTAACATTTGAATAAAATTATATTGAAATGACCAAAATATCCTTGTTGTGCGCATGCAAGCCTCGTTGGGAGACTGTATATAGCACGACCTTTCATTATATACTATGTACAGGTTATTAACTATTTTTTCCTTATTATTTACAAATTATCTAAAATCAACAGCTTGACATCGAAACATAACCTTAAGTAAAATAATATAGGTCGAGTTTGAACTTCATGAATTCAAAGTGGAGACTTATCTAATGGGCAATATATTACTGCTATGTCGAAGGATTCTAATTAGATTTGATTAAACAGTAAGTATAAGCGGACGTTAATTTTTAGGTTTATTTCCCAAGCAAAACTAGGCACTCTCTCATGAGGAACCAAATCTAATAGTTTTTGGTGGACCAATAGGTTTTTTTTTTTTTTTTTGGTCAAATAGAGGTGCTTATTTCACATGTTAGGCCATGATAAAACAGGTGTGGCCATGGCCACCACCTGAAAGAAACCAAAATCATTGCTTCTGTCTTTATGTATGAAGACTTTTGCCACCCTTAGATTGCCTTTTTCTCCTCATGAGAAAAATCATTTACTTTATTAATATTTCTACTGTATTATAACATGGGTCTGGTTCAAAATATTAATAAAGATATATTAATAAATTATATCCAATTAATGCATTAAATATTCGACCCCTCTTTAATTCTTGAAAATTATTATTGGATAATATATAAGTCGTTTGCTATCAGTGGTGATATAATTAATTAAGAGAAATGCTTTAAAATAAAGGGATTTTATAAAATTAAACTTATAAATTAATATAAATTAATGTGGTACGATTAGATTATAAAATTAGAGTATAAAATTAATTTTATTAAATAATTAGATTTAGCTTATTGTATAAAATTATATTAATTTATAAATTTATTTTTACAAAATATTTATATGATTTTAATATTTTTTTTTATTAATTTAAACGTGATTTGGGTACTAAAAAAAGTGGATAAAAATTCTTCTCAATCGGGGCCACCTTGCTTTGAATTTTCATGCATGCCCTTTTTATGTTTTCAAAAATAAAGAAAGAAAAAAAAAAAGGGAAGAAGATTGAAATGCTTATTGCTTCCCTCCTTTTCTGTCCCGACCGAAAGAGATGCCCTTTTTTCGTCCCCAACGGTCGAAAGTGTGTCCTTTGTAGGTTTGACTATCCAACGGCTGTTGTTATCACCGTACGATTTCGAGGAGAGGCATGATCATGGCCAGCCATGGCTATAAATTTTCTAAGGTTTGACTGGATGCACCTAATTAAATTGTCTTTAAACGGCGAGTAGTTTATTAATTCTTCTTGAAAAGAAATTATTGCTTTACCTACCTCACCTGCCTAATGACATTCTGTTTGGTTCCTCCAATATTCTAAAAGGCCACAAAGGAGTGGACTTAATCCTATTTTAATTAATCATATTGTTAGATCGATGGTCATTGAACGTGGACTAAATATTATAAAATTTGTAAATATAATTAATTATGGCTTTAGAATTATAAATTCAAAGAAAATGTCTAACTAATTTAAAATTATAATCATTTGTGACTAGTTGTTTGAAATGAAAATTATTATTTACGATTTTGATAAGAAATGATAATTTTTATAGTATAATTTCTTATCGCAAATGATTGATTGCAGAAGTGTATTTAGTGTATATGTTAACATCGTATTTCAAATTCCTTTGGGCCGGATTTTAATGAATTGGGTCTTAGATCTTTTACTTGCACATTTAAAACGAACTTAGAGAGTGGGGCACATTGATGGTGGCTCGAGAGTCTCTGATATCAAAATTGGTATATTAATTTAGGAATTTGAAGGTAAATTTAAAAATTTCAGAAAACATTCTTCTTACTTGGGAATCAGTCTTTACAATAGAATCCTGGGTAGGCTCAACTTATAAGTGACTTTGTGAGGTCCATATCTTTTTTACTGTTCACTCAGTCAAAATCCTTTTAATGCAGCATGGCTTCTGGGCGGCGTCGTTAATGCGGTGTGGCTTTTTGATTTACTTTACTCTACAGACTTACCTTGTTAGCCCCTTTCGTGCCTGTTGCCAGGGGATTAGAAATGGCTCTTTACACTTTCTGCCTACCTTTCCGTACAAATTCTCGAGAATAAGGTATTATCAAGGGTGCCAGGATGGCTAGTCCCTATTAGTTCTTACTGCCTACTTATCCTTCTGTGGGTTACTTCACGAATGAATTTTACTCATAGGCCGAATACCTCGCAAAGGTCCGCTGACTCCTTCTAGGAGAAGATTGTTGGCTGGCTAGGCGTGACTCTTTGATGGCCCATCAAATGCCCCTAGTAGTTACTAATAAGCGCCTAATATTCAAGCTAAACAAGGGAGATTCTTACGGTCTATATAATGAATATACAGTAAAAACGGTGAAAAATGATATTGTTTAATTTGACTTTGTTTTCGTGTGACCAATTAGTTGAGTATTATAGTGCCTTATGTAAATAGAGAGAGAGAGAGAGAGAGTATTGTTATATTCACAAATGAATTATATAAAAATAATTGTAAAAATTGATGTAATTTTATCTAATTCATTAGATCTACTTTACAATAAAAATAATTTTATAATCTAACAAACTACATCAATCTACATTAGCTTATTGTGAAATTATTTTTATAAAATCTCATATTTTTCATATATATATATATATGTATATATTCTTAATTTGCATGACTTTGACAAAGTTTTGAACGACATCCATGATATGCATTGCCCAATGCAAATAGCTTTCCAAATTCGAACCACAATAATATATAAATTGGCATTCAAGATCAATGTTGGGTGGTTAGGAGACTGTCGCATTCTTATTGTGGAATAAAACCAATTATCGGTAGTTAGAGAGTGTTGACCTCATGATTAGTTATTACATATGGATAGATTGTGATATTGGCCGCAGCATCAGTACTACTACCTTATTGACATTAATAATATTATTGATAAAGATTATTTATTTTAATTTGTATTTATAACTACTGATGATGATCATGAGATTACTAGTATTAGGTAAGTTATTTTTAGTAATAATATATTAACATTAATACAAATATAATAGAAATTTTCTTAATTGGATTTTGATTTATCAATTTAATCTGATGAAAATATGTAAATTTAATTATGAAGTAATTTCTTTGTGATAATAACGAAAAAAATAATATTAGATATAATTTTAAAGTGTACAAATTCTGTAATTTTTTAAATAGATAAAATTTTAAAACTATAATATCATTTCTCAAATTAAAATTAAAGTTGAAAGTTAAATAAAATATTATTAGAATAAAATTATTTAATATTATATTTATTTTGATATTTGAAAAAATTGAATTATTTATTATATTTTATAAAAAAAATTAAAAAAATTATAATAATTATATAAAATAAAATAAAATAAAATAAGATGATTTGACATGTATAACCAAACCAAGCCTAATGTTGATTAGATTATTAAAAATTATAGATAGCACGCATGCATGCATTAAAAGAATTCATGATAGTAAGACTGGTGATTGATGATTAATGGATGCATGCGGAGGTTGGGTGGCCTGCAGATTCTCTGAACTTGATATGATGATGGCTGTAGAATCTCCACAGTTACAAAGCAGCTAGACTAGGGTTAAAACCTCGTGCATCTTTTTTCCTATAATTACCATTTACCGGAAACTAAAAACATCTACGGCCAGTTTTCTACTGTTTTCAGGCCGGTGAATTATTCATGTCATGAGAAGCTATCTATGTTTTTGCGTGTTAAAAAAGTTCAGCCATTTTTAATTACAAGTTATATAGTTATAAACAAGTTTTTTAAAAATAAATTTATAATTTGACATAATTTCGTATGCATGATATATTAGATCTATTTTATAATAAATATAATTTAATGATATTCTAATATATTATGACATCATGTCACGTTAATTTATTAATTTATTTTTGTATACTATCTTTATAACTAAAGTGTTTATCCTTTTAAGCATTCAAATAGAATTATTTTTAAATATTTTGTTCCAAAATTTTAAGCAAATGGAAAATGATAAATTTGATTAGTGAAATTATATTGCGACAATCCATTATTATTAAATTAAGGTGAAAACTTCTCCATAATAAGTGATCATAGCATGTGAAACATTATTTAATTAAGACTTAAATTTAAGATATCTATTTCTAATATCATGTTAAATCAATTTTAGTCTAAAAAAATTAAATAGACAAGAAGAGATTAAATTGTATTTATTCTCTTTCAAGAAAATAGGGTACTGAGGAATATATATATAATATAAATATATATGTATAGTGTATATTATATATTATAGCTCGAAGCTATCATTTTTTCTAATTAAAAAAAAAAAAAAAACAATTTTCGAATTGCATGGCATTCTTCCCAATTTACACCGTGATCATATATAATTATGATGAGGCGGTGTCTCTTTAAGAATTTAGATGGTGGATCTCTAATCAGTGTTGGTGAAGCATAATCATTCATGAAGCAACTGCCGGTAGACCCCAGAGTTGACTAAAAATCTAATTATTGGATCCATAAACTCAAAAGATCCTCCCATTGAGAACCTCATCATCATGAATTAGGTTTTCTCTATGATTTTTCAAAGCCCATTTATTTAATTTTTACAAATATTTTTTTTGGGTAATCTTTGATATAACTAGATAATATAATCTAGATAGTTAATTAGAAGAAAAAAAAATATTTGTGATATTTAATTATAATTAGAATGATTATTTATAATAAAAAATAGGTATATATATATAAATACTTATTTTTCTTGCAGTGGCTCGCTATATCTTCCACATTTTGAAGAAAATAGATTCTAACATCACCAATATTTGTAATTTCATTATTTTGTCAATGTTTTTTTCTTTAAAAGAGAAAACAGCAAAATCCTACAAAACAAAATGATTATTTGTGACAACTAGATAATCGTTCTCAATTATTCTTGTCACAAATTGTAATCTGTAATAGTAAATAAATATTTTTTTTAATTATTAGAAAAGCAATGTTTTTCATATTGGATCTAAAAACGATTATTTAAATATATAATCTATTTGAAAATGATCAACTTTATCTTCCATCCCCACTCAAAGCTTATACATATATATCACACAAAAAAGAACTAATTACCACTTTGAAGACCCAAAATGTTTTAATTTAAATCTTACCAATCATCTATATATATATATATATATATATATATATATAAATCTTACCAATCCATTCTCTTGTTCAAATAGACATTAACATATGTAAGTTGTCAAGAATTTTAGGTTAGCTAAAACCTGAAACGATTGCTACAAGTCCAACTACTCAAATTTAAAAGGGTTGACCTATCTATCTTGTTGGGGCAAATATTCTATACACTTCTTCAATAGATAGTTCAGAATTAGGATGGCATTACTGTTTGATTGCAGCAGGTACTGCAAAATTTAGAAGGCCAGATCGAACTTTGACCTTATAAAAACTTAAAAAATAGATCAGAAAGTATTGACCCATCGAGACGTTTAAAACTAGATAACTCGTCACAAATAATTATTTTTCTTTAAACGAAATACTCATTTCATTGACTTGAAATAATTTATAACCTAGCCAGCTACGTATTAGGTACACTGCAAAAAAAAAAAAAAATGAATAAATTAGTTCCTCATGACCCTTATAATACGTATACTTGAGCCTTATGTACCTTTTGATAAGAGAAGATAATTAGTTTTATTAATCATTTCCATGAATAAATGGATTAATTAAGAAAAATACATATATAAGTAGAATATTATACTTATTATAATAAAAATAATTTATACAAGTTTAGAGTATGGAATCTCGATTGCACAGTAATACTTTCAGATTAAAGAAATTATTGAAAACTCGTCTATTTTTTCCAATGAGAATGTGTAGGACCATTTATTATTCCATTTAACATTACTCTTATTAGAATGGTGATGATCAATTACGTTTTAGATTAAAATAAAAAATGAGAAAAAAAAACTGGAAATTTTCATATGATTTTGCAGTACAACCATTGTAGTACGTATAAGTCGGGAAAATGTATAATTCCCATAATTGATGATTATCTACTTTTACAAAGACCAGTAGGCCTGTGCAAAAAAGGCCTTGAGCCAACTCGCCCGATAGGATTGACCCGTTCAATCCAACAAAAGTCGGGTTCATTAGGTTAGGTCCCGTCCGTCGAACTCGACGAACCCGAAAACACAAGTCCCAACTCTCGAGCCTTTTCTCCCCTACGAAAATCCTAGCCATTACCATTCGCCATTTTTCGTCACTATCACCATTTGCCATTCGTTGTTCACCATCACCTCTCCCCTCTGTTGCTGCTTCCCAGCCAAATTACTCTCTTTAATTGCCATACTCTTCTCTGTTTTCACGATGATGAAATGCTTGATTTGAGCTTGTTATTTTTTTTTAGCGTGTCGTAGATTAGGGTTTCCTCAAACTATTGTTTGAGCTTGCTATGTGTCCATAGATTAGGGTTTTCTCAAACCATTGTTTAGCTGCACAACGACTACTTCACTTCTAAAATCAAGGGATCTTCAAGTTCTTGGGTTTTAGATTTTCAACTCTTCCTTGCGACATCAAGTTCTTCTTTTGGTAACAATTTTGAATTTCATGAACCTTACTCTATTTTGCCTCCATTTCCATGATTTCATAATAGGAATCATGTTTTAAGTATGGTTGCAACCCAATCACCCAAAGTCGGGTCTGGGACCGACCCGACCCACGATGCGGGTCGGGACAATTTTTTTTTTTTGGCAGGCATAGGGTTTTTAAGAAACAGTTATACAATAAGTGAATGGCCACCATCTATTAAAAGTTATACATGCATGGGCATAAGAAATAGTTTTACATTCAATCTATTAATCTCGAACAACCACCACATCCTATCTCTACTTGAACAACAATAATGCACAATATAAGTGAATGCATTATACCATTTTTGCATGAAATGCAAAAAACTAACAAAGGTATGATATTTAAGTTGCGATTCCAACCCACCTTTTCCAAGATATGACCCTTTTTTAAAAGAACCTTAAAGAGAATAAAGTCACCAACACAAATTGACCATTTTTTCTCTTCCAACATTTCACCTCTCGATTCTATCTTAATTTCTCTCTCTCTCTCTCTCTCTCTCTCTCTCTCTCTCTTAAATTTAGGAAAATTGGCTACCTTGTATATCTTAGTGAAATGGCAAGCTACATCAATGATCACATTGTCTAAAGCATCATACACATGTCTCATTGCTAGTTCACTTTCAAAGTTGCTATGAACAAAAGCCATTTCAATCTTTAGAACTACAATCATCTGCTCTTCATTATCTGCATCTAGAGCCAAATATGGTTCCAAAACATCTAGAAGTGGCTTTTTTTCCTCAATGTAGAGCTAAATTTTGCATCACAATAAGGGATCATATACCCCTTGTTGAAAAATAAAATAAAATAAAACATCCGAACTCATGCCTTCGGGGACTAATTGCGCCAGGGTTGGAACTAACTCCTTCCTTGATGGTCACGTTGTTTAGGGGATCGGTGTCCTGCTCTCTACCGATCATCTTCCCGTTGTCTTTTCAATACATAGCAATCTTCGTGTTGTGTTTGCGAGTCTGGTGGTACTCACATAATCGGTTTTTTTGTTTGCTTTATTCTTGCTCGTGTTGTAGACTTCGTCAGTGGTTGCCTTCGACTGTTAGGCTGGTGTGGAGGTGAGGTTGGCCACATGTCCTGGGTGGTTCTCGCCTATTCTTTTCGTCGAAGGGCTTCCTTCTTCCATCGTCTCAATTGGGGTCTTCACGGTGCTTTGCTGCTCTCCAATCCGCTTGCTGGATTTCACCTCTGTGTGGGGCCGTCAAGGCTTTAAGAGTATCTTCGGCATTGATAAACCTATCGGCTTAGTCCATGAATTCCCTTAGTGTGGTTAGGGTCTTTCGTGCGATCATAGCCATGAATGGGCTCCAGGGCCAAATGTTGCCCATGAGTGCTGTTAGAGTGATCTTCTCATCTTAATTGTCAGTGGTTATGAGTTCTCGATTGAATCGGGCCAAGTATTGTTTCAAGGTTTCCATGTCTTGCTGCTTGATCGTGAGGAGGTATGCTGTCAGGCGTTTTCTCTTCCGACTGACCATGAACTGCGTCATGAAGAGTTGGGCTAGTTCTTTGAAAACTATCGATAGTTCCTGGAAGGATAGTTACAAACCATGTCTAAACCGCTTCCTTTAGGGTTAGTGGAAAGGCTCGGCAAGGTACTTCACTCGGGTAGTCGTGCAAACTCATATGAGTTTTGAACGTCTTCAAATGTGCAATTGGATCCTTAGACCAATCGTAAAGCTCTACTTGAGGGACTTTGACCTTGGGGAGAAGTGTAATAGCTATGACACTGGAGCTATATGGCATTCTTTATAAACTGTCTTGTGGCAAGCTCGATGTGGGGGCGTCTCGATAAACTTGGCCATCTTGATGTATTTGTCTTTGAGCTCTCAGAGTTTAATATGCATCTGACGCCATTCCTTTCAGATGTGGTGTGCTCAGCATCGTGTCGAGAATCTGCATCTTTGCTCACGCTGAGTTCGTTGTGGACACACGTTCTTTATTGCGTTGTCGTAGGGTTGCATTTTCTTCCATTAACTTTCTAATGGTTCCATTGTTGCTAACCTTGCTTCCATTGTGTTAGTTTGGTGTTCTTCTCTTCGGATTGTTTGAGATTGCGTTGTTGTTGGTATACGAAGTAAACGCTCCTATGGAATCAGAACCCACAGACGAAGCTACTATTGATGACATAATTCGTAGCCTGGGCTACTCGACGATAGACCAAATAATCCAAACTTGTAAAACAGATGGTAGAAAGGGGTAGGGTCGGTCTCTGATGGCAAAGTCAGTATAGAATGAGATTGAGGAAGAGAATATATGAATTCCAAAGATTAGAAAATGTAACCTTTGTTTTGAAGAGCATGATGCTATTCATAGGACTAGTTGTGCTTAGTTGGAGAATGTGTACTATTTAGATTGTCCTTCATTTCTATTTGATTGTCACTCAGTCGGTGTTGTCAGGGTGGGCGGGTTTGTCTTGAGCTGCACAATTGGATAGAATTAGGAGATAGATGTCTAATCCAGGCCACGTTAGTCTCCTAATTTTTGATTCTGTGTGACCGAGATTTCTGGTCGATATTTAATGCGTCAAGAATTCATCTGATTTAGCATTTAAAGCGGTGTGATATTCAGTATGATCATGACCTACTTGACATTTAATGCGACGCCAGGCATTGTCCATGCCCCCCTTTTATTTCGAAACCTTATTAATTCCCATGTGTACTCGCTTTACCTAGGCTTGTGTCTATCACCGGGTTGACCTGCTCCACACTAGTGGAACTCGGGTCGGTCCCCCATATAGTACCACAGATTTGGGCCTATCGTGACCGCCCCCCTTACAAAGGGTAGGTGGTATAATATTCTGAGTGCCTAACTAGTCCACCATTTAGCCATAAAAGGATAAAAAAAAAAAAAAAAGGTTAAAGAGGAGTAGTAAGTCCATTTGTTCACACCATCGTACCATGGAAATGGGATAGATGCTTCTTTTTGTGCATTGGATCCGCGACAAACATTAACTAACCACAACTTAATTAAGCCCATATTTATTAATGATTATTAACGTTGGAGATCGAATAGTGTCCTTAATTTAATTATCTAATCAAATTTAATCATTAAATTAAAAAGATATAACCATATTTAATATTATGTTTTTTTCTGAATTGGACTATCAGATGTTAATACGGTATAATATATCGATATTGCAATGACTGTTTTTTATCCTCGCAATCAGATGTTGACGTACCTTTATTGGATATAAATCTTAAATTTATCAATCTTTAAAAAAAAAAAAAAAAAATACTAGAGTTGTCCACCTTCAATATCAAGCCCTTATTTTTCGTTTATGACTTGTAGCCGTTTTGATTTTAATTTTAAGGATGGTGCTATAAGGATCAATGATTCAATCGAAGACTTTGATCGACGAAGAGTTCGATCACAAGTGCAAATGCACTTATTTTTTTATTCTTTTTTATTCAATTTTTTATATATATTTTTATATATATTAAAAAATAGAAAAAATATCAATTTATTAATATTCACTTTTTAATTATTAAATAAAAAATTTAAAAAATTAACAGGTCACTTTTATAGATTCAACTAAAATTTTTTTAATTTTATTTTCTTACTAAATATTATGATTATTATAAGGGATCATAAAACGGGAAAAGAAAAAAGTGACGGGAAAAGAAAATTGCATAAGGGAAAAAAAAAAGAGAGAGTCTCGCTCCAAAAAAGTGAAGAGATGTTATTGGTCGACCAATCTAAAGGGTTGTAAACATAGACAATTGTGGGACCGATCTCAGGTACTGGGCTCGACTTGTTATATAATCCCAGCCCCCTCGTTGTTTCACGCCCCTACCCTCCCCCCTCTCTTTTCTCCATCACTGATCTCTCTGTCTATCTCTCCCTCGCTACTTTATTTATTTTTTCTTCTTCTTCTTCTTCCACTTTGTCACGACCTCTCTCTGTCTTTTGTCTCTCACCTTCTGTATAGACCTTTTTCTTTTGCTTTTAGGCAAAGTGTTCCCTATATATAAAACAAAGGATAAGTAGTACTTGTCCTAAAGAGCTGAGTGTGTTGGGGTTTCATACTATGAAAGAGAGTTCAGGGAGGAAACAAGGTGCTCCTTCACCATGCGCAGCCTGCAAACTTCTTAGGAGAAGATGTGCTCAGGATTGTGTTTTCGCCCCTTATTTTCCCGCTGATGAGCCCCACAAGTTTGCTAACGTCCACAAGGTTTTTGGTGCCAGTAATGTCAACAAAATGTTACAGGTTTCTATCTTCAATCTTTATAAGTTCACATTAAAATAATATGAGATAGTTTTAGATGAAAATTGAATAAAATATTATTTTTTTAATATTATTATTTTAATATTTGAAAATTTGAAATTTATTATTATATTTTATATTAAAATTTATAAAAAATAATTATAATTATGAGATGAGATAAGATAAAACTGTTTCTGTATCCGAATGAAACGAAACGTAAATTATTTCTCCTTTTGCAAGAGTTTGTCAAGATTTTGCAATAAAATGTGCCCATCTACGGACATATAGATTGCGTGTTCTCTATACAAATATACTTGCACTATACGGGGAGTAGAAGTAGGCCGTGACATACGTATAATAAGCCAATTATTGGAATTTTGTACTGTCTTTATCACGCTAATTTGAATATCTTAATCAAATTTTATTAGGGGCGAAGAAAGAAATTTTTGTGGCGTTTACAAAGAATCTCACCAACTCATTGTTTGTGTTGGGAAAAGACATTGATAATAAGAATAGGCTTGTTGCCTTTAGGTGTAGTGTAGTGGCAAAACCGAATCTTTTGGAGAGTTTCTTAGTCCTTAAAAAATAATTATTAGCTTCTGTTTTTTCCCATTACTTTTCTAAAGGATGTCTGTAGATCACCAAAATGAAACCTTATTCCATTGTTTTTTACCCCTTGGAAAACACGACATAGAATCAGACCAAACAAGAAGTTGCCATCTAGCTGCTGCACATGATGTAATTATCTCCAAAACAAAGAACATTTTAGACTTAATTTAAAGGTGAAACTTAATTTAATATGCAGGAATTGCCGGTGCACCAGAGAGGAGATGCCGTGAGTAGCATGGTTTATGAAGCAAATGCAAGAGTGCGGGACCCCGTTTATGGGTGCGTTGGTGCCATATCCTCACTGCAGCAACAGATTGATGCGCTCCAGACCCAACTGGCTCTGGCTCAGGCTGAGGTGGTGCACCTCCGGGTGCGGCAGACCACGTCGGTGTCTCCCCATGGGCTCGGCCACCCTGGTAGCCCGAGCAGTAGCGGCTCCCCTTCATCTAGGCTGATGCGTTCACAAGCCAAGCCCATTTTTGACATGGACATGGTGGTGGATCAGACTAGCTTGGGAGAATCATTGTGGTCATGCTAGTTCTCTAATTCTAGATGGCAAACCTAGCTACTCTATTATCTAAATTAATTTTTGTCCCCCACAAAAATTTTATTTTCATCTTTAGTATACCTCTACTTGGTAGAAGTAATGGCGATGGCGGTGCTGGCGGTGGTGATGAAAGGAGCAGTGGCGGAGGCCGTTCGCCCGCTTTGGTTTGAAACCTTTTTTTTATCGGTTAACTTGTAAATATTATAGTATAAACATGATTTTGATGTGTATCCATATATCATGGTTAGCAAATATATAGTGCTAGGTTCCATGAGTTGTGATGAAACAGAGTATTATTGCAAGGATAGTCCATGTATTCTAAGTGATGACTTGATTATTAATAGCAAGTGAGCATTAATGGGTTGAAATCACTTTGATTTCAGTATTGGTATTTTGCTTTTTTTTTTTTTTTTTTTTTTAACCTTTGCTTCTCCTCTTTCGCTCTGCCCGTTAAAGATAACCTTTTTACGACATAGATCATCTCAAGATAAAGGAGGAAAAGAAATAGAAGGTTACAATAAATATACGAAAAATTCTATTATGAAATTAGTATATAAAACATATTTAATAAAATACTTTATATGACAATAATTTGATTTGAATTTTAAGTGTGGACTCAATATACATAGAAAGGGGATGCATGGTAAGTTTGTATGAAAAGTCTTACTGACAAGAATCCCTGAAGTCCTTCTTCATCCAATTTCTATGGTGCATCTTGGCTTCATTCAGAACTTCTGCGCCAAACATTTTCAACAGAAGTTGGTGCATCTTAGATTTTGTAGCAGAAGTGTGCTTTGGAAACCAGCAGACAACTTAGAAGAATGCCTTTGAACGAGGCATAGCCAAAAAAGTCGAACAAATTTGAACCCCCGTTTGATATGGCTTTTTGACAATAAACAGAGAGGACTCAAGTTTCATAGCAAACACATGTGCCAAACTTGCAATCACAAGATGACATTAGATACGAATCTAAGGGGAGGCCGAATATATAGCCACCAACCCATGCCAAAAATAAAAAGGCTTATTGAAATTGAATTGGCTCGTTTTCATTGCCTTATTCCATCCGAATGCATCCAATTCAATACGTTGGCTTGCAATTTGGCCATCAAGTTTTCCTAATATGACTTTAACACAAAAACCCTGAAGATCCTTCACCGATATGGATCTAATCAAGCCATTGATGGACCAACGTGCATGGCAACCGTATCGATATATAGCCGCTCCGGCATGATATAGCATTCATTGCCGAATATATTGACATTACTCTTCTGTAAAAAAAATGAGAAGGAAAATGTTACGTGCACGGACATTCATGCTCGTTAGTACTATTTTAGTAAGATTTATCTTTTAATTCATCCAATACACATTGATATATATTTATTTTCAGAGTAATGTAAAATATAGCCATGAATTATGTAAACGGCCCGTACTCTTTTTGAAAAAAAGAGTGTGATCCATCATTAAAAAATTATTATTATTATTATTATTTTTATTTTTATGTAGGTCTTATATTTACTTTTTTTTTTTTAAATAGTGTGTGACAATTGAATACTTTATGACAACAAATATCTTTTTTTTTTTTTTCATAAACGATCATTATATTAATCTAAAAATAGAAATATAAAAGGAGAGGGTAGGGGCTCCATATACTGTCCTATACAATCAATACAATGAGCTAAGATACAAGTAATAAAAAAAGGCAACGATGTCCGGAAAGAAAATGGTTCGAGCTTGATGCTAGTTAGAATAAGAATTATCTTGATAGCTAGTTAATCAGCATAAACTAGGGATTGAGATTAAAAAAATATGTAATATAGAAAGAAGACTGAAAAAATTGATTAATGATATAATTCGAAATTATTTTATTAAACTCACAAGTGGGGCTTTTAGATAGTTTCAAACTTTGAAATTATGATGATTTTCCTAAAAGATGAGAAAATCTTAATTATTGAACGCGTGAAATTATATACATAAATAAACAAGAATCCTGCAAAAAACTATTGCAAAATCGAAATCATAATCACTTCCAAAATGTGAAACGAAATATTTACTAATAAGAAAAAATGAACGTAAATAGAGGAATTGGCCAAAAACCAATTGATATTATTACCTCAGTCCATGGAAGATATTAAACTTTTATTTCCATATGTGAGCAAATTCACCTTCTTAAGGTAGTTCAACACAATCAACATAGAATATGGACCGGGATACCCCATATTCTCTTAAATCCTCTTCAAAGTCATCTTCCTTATAGTAGTAAATTCACTCAACGTCATGCAACAAATCAATAAATTAAACCTTTTACCTGCAGGCTGCAGAGTTCTAGGAAATCTCGATTAATCAACGCTAAAGCTAAAGTCTTCTTCACGTTGTTCATCACGCATATGATGCTTCTAAAATAGAGGACGATTGTGATACGGGGTCTTGAAATTGAAGTTAGAATCTTTATCATCTATCTGATCTTCCAGGTTTTGTGCCTCTAAATGCTGAGTTAATTTTGTTATCTGCGTTTGTAAATCTACAAGCATCACGTCTTGTATGATACAATCATGGCGAGAGGCTTCCTCATCGGAAACCTGCCTACGCCGACCATGAGCTTTATCACCGTGCCATGAAAACTAATGATAAATCACTGTTTAAAAATGCTAAAGATTTGATACCAACTAAAGTTGGGCAGAATAAGCATTATCCTTACGGCTAGTGAATCAACAAAAACTATGAATTGAAATTAAGAAAAAATGCAACATAAAGAAAAATGCTGAAAAAAATTGATTAATGATAAAATTCAAAATTATTTTATAAAGCTCACAAGACAGGCTTAAATAGTTTCAAATTCCAAATTATGATTACATTTCAAAATTAGGAAATAAGAATCTTGCAAAAAATAAAAGAAGATTAAAATCGAAATAAGAATCACTTCCAAAACTTAAAACCAAATATTTACTAACAAGGCAAAAATGTTTGTAAATAGAAGATTTAGGGAGAAAAAAACTGATATTTTCCCAATATAAGGAAGATATTAAGATTTTATTTTCATATTTGCACGTATTCATCTTTTTAAGGTAGTTCAACATAGAATCTATGTCACGAGGATTCTTTAAGGCGAGATTAGCGCTTTGGTGATGTGGCTATCGATTTTTGTCTTCTAGGGTTTTCATGTGTTTTTCCATGGCAGCCACGGGGCCCACAGGTGTCCCCATGCCGGCGGCCAACCCTCTCTCATTTGCTGATCTTCTATTTGTGGCTCCTCAACTAATTCCTGATGTGCATGTGCCATTAAGGGCTCCAAAAGTTATGAATGGAGACTTGTGTTTTCTCTTTTCTAAGAAGGAAATTCAAAAGTCTGCTGAACCATTTAGGTTCTTGATGGTGCTGAAGTTTATAAGGCAAAGGCCATCTTTGGATGCGATCAAAGTATTTATCAAAAATAGATGGGCTTTGTCTAGTGTTGCAGTGGTTTCATCTATGAGAAAGCAACTTAATGTATTTGTCTGGCTTACATCAGAGGTGAATTTCAATGAAACTTTCTCTAGGGAGGCTTGTGACATTGAAGGCATGGCTTATAGACCTTTTCAGTGGTCTCCAGATTTTAATGAAGAGGAGGAGTCGTCAATGGTTTGAGTTTGGCTTTTCCACCCAAGGTTGGCTCTGAATTTTTATCAACCTTTGATCCTATGTGGTCTCACGGGGCCAATTGGTAATTATATTTGGAGTAATAATTCTATGAGGTATGCTGCACAACCTGATGGGGCGAGGGTCTGTTTAGAATTGGATGTTGCAAAGCCTCCTCTTTTGTTGTTCTAGATTGGTGCTCCATCTTGTTCTAGAAGTCGTCTGTAAGAGGTGGTTTACGAAACATTGCCTACATTTTGCCTTCAGTGTAAGCAACATGGGCATAATTTAAAAATGTGTAAGAAATGACAATTGAATAAAGAGAAGGTAAAACAACCTGTGCGTATGGAATATAGAGAAGTGAGGAAAATTCTGCCTATGGCAGATCCCCCAAATTCGAAAACAAAGCCCCAAATTCAATGTTCCAGATTCTATGGTTTTGGCGCATGAAGAACAAAATACTCAGGAAAAAGGCAGCGGAAGATGTGGCTAATTTACATATGGTGGAATTGCCTGTTATTGAACACTTGGATTGTGAAAAGGAAAAGGTTTCTCAACTTCAGAAGTTAGAAGAGGGCCAATGTTTTGTCTTAGTTGGGTCCAATAGAGGAGGTTGAGGAGGACCTGCTTTGTATTGTTAACGGCCAGTTAGAAGAACTTCAAGGTGGGGTTGCTTTTGAGGGGGAACTTGAGAAAGGTGAACATGACGAGGATAGTGGATCATTGACTGATCCTACTAAACAAACTGTTGTTTTGGTCAGTTTATTGATAATGAACTACTAGAAGAAAATGTGCAGTTTGGTAAGGATGTAGCCTCTGAGTCTGAAGTGCAGGATACAGTGAAGAAAAAGGGGCATAAATTGGTGATGAAGGTTCATAGTAGTAATTGGGTTGCCATCCGATCCTCAAAATTAAATTAATGATTAGTCAAATTTTATCGGAATGTCTGAGGGCTAAGGTCTTCTAAGAGTAGATTGATGCAGCTTATAAGATTGTTTAAACCAAAAGTTTTTGTTGTTGCCGAACCTTTCCTATGTGATGAACGGTTGGATGATATAAAAAGGTTGCTTGGTTTTTATGTTGGTTTTTTGAATGCAGATTGGGAAGGAAAACTGTGGATTTTCTAATTGGATGAAGTTAATGTTAGAATGATTAATTGTGGATCTCAACATATTACAACTTTAATTTTTTATGGGAGGATTTCTTGTAAAGTTTCTTTGTGTATGCTAATGTCAATACGAACAACGTCGGGTGCTATGGTGGTCTAAGTTGGCAATGGAGAGTAATTCAAGAGATCCTTGGCTAATTACAAGTGACTTTAATATCATCTCTTATGATATAGAAAGACGAGGAAGGAGGCCAAGCCCTATGGTGGTGATGAAGGGTTTTAATGGAAGGATTCAATTGGGTGGTTTATTGGAGATAAGTTTTTTGGGTAAGAAGCTTTCTTGGTGCAATGGGCGTACTGCTAAGACTTGTAGTTAGGCACGGTTGGATCACACTTTATTGGACCAAAACTGTTTGGCTGCATTTCCAGATTCTATAATGCACTATTTACCTTGTACTATTTTCAAACATGCCCCAATGGTTATTTGTCTTGTGAAGAATGTAGAAGCATATGGTCCTTCGCCGTTTCACTTTCAACAAATGTGGGTGGATTATTTCGATTTTGATAGATGTGTGCATGAATCGTGGCAACAACATGATTTCGGTACTAGTCTCTTGAAGCATGCATTGAAATTGAAAAGGCTTAAAAAAGATTTGAAATCTTGGAATAAGTCGGTATTTGGGTGGATGAGGGAGCATATTCGAAGGTTAGAAAATAGAATAGAAGGTTTGGAGGAAAAGTTGCAAGTTCAGTATTTTGAAGATGTGGTGCTTGATCTCATAATCTAAAAAATTGAATTGGATACTTGGCTTCATAGAAAAGATGTTAGATTGGCTCAGTGTGCAAAGGTTCATTGGTGGAGGCAAGGAAATGAGGATTCTCATTATTTTCATGGTTTACTTAATAAGAGAAAGCAATCTAAGATTATGGAGATGAAGGTTTCGAATGGATTGATTCTGAATTCCCCACAAGAACTTCATGATGGTGTTGTGAGGTATTTTACAGAATTCTAGGGGTAGTCTTCTAGAGTTGTGCTTCCAAATTTGGGAGATTTGGTGTCTCATGTAATTCTAAATGAAGGTAATTCTAGTCTTTGTTCATTACCGACAGAAGAAGAGGTGAAGCAAGTAGTATTCAGAATTCCCATTGAGAGTAGTCTGGGCCCAAATGGTTTTTAGTCTGTCTATAATTTCCGAATCCCATTACCATCTATAATTTTTCCTAAAAAATTCTTCCTTATTCTCTAAGATGCCTTCATGTGAAAATTTAAGCCACAATACTCTCTATTTCCACATCAATTCACCCCTTTCTATCCATTTTTGAACATCATCTCGAGCTGTATTCAGTTCCTCAAGATTACCACCTAAAAGAAGCTGTCCTTGTACCATTTTCATGTGTTTCCTGGCCAAATTTAACTACTTTTGTACATTTCCCAAGTTGATCCAGTTCCAAGTATTTAACTGATCCCACAATCCTTAATCTTAGTCAAAACATCCCATATTGTTCGTTGTATCTGCCCTCTTCCGAAAATTCTTAATAATAGCTTCATAAGCCTTCTCAGCAATCCACATAAGCTCAGATTTAATGAATTTTCCTTTTCTGCTAACCACTTCTCCCCTCAATATTTATCAAATTGGAACATAGTCAGAGAGTATGCAACAAAATCGTGAGTGACTGAGGCAAAAGGGAATCTTAACATTTCATAAAAACAATTAGGACCCTTCCTTCGATTACTCCAAGTAAATTTATGGCCCCTATACCCCAGATATTCAAACTACAAACATCCACCACCCTCTAAGAAGCTGCAAGTTGCCGAACAGGCCTAAGATTACCTCCTCATTTCTCATAGTGATATAGTAATTCATTAAAATCCCCTAAGACATGTGATAACCCGAATTTTTCTTTTTATTGGATTTCTTATGTTTGGAATGATTGTAATTTCTTTAGATTTATTTTAGTTAATCTTTGGAACCTTTGGATATATATTTCCTATAAACCCTTTATTGGTATTAAACATATGTATAATGGAGCAAAACTTGGAAAAAAAATGCAAATGAGGGAAGGAAAAATATTTGAAAAAATATCTAAGTGTTTGAGAAATCATTTAAGACACTTGGCACCAAGAGACCATTTGTTTAAAGAAGAGTTTGGAAAGACTTGCATAGAGTTTCAAGGAATCAAGTAAAGTACATTCCATGGAGGAAATCAGATTGGGTAATTTTGACAGTTTCGATATCTCTCGGTAATCTAGACATGAATTTCTCATTTGATTTCGGATTGAGATAATTCAAGATTCTATGGAACATTAAGAGAAATATATACAACTTTTATTTTTTGAGTTTGAAGAGAAACTGGCTTAATCGGAGACTAAATCGGAAAACAAAGGAGCACCGACTTAGGCCTAGGAAGAAACTGACTTTGAGTTTGTCCTTTTGTTATATTTTTGTAACACCTATGACAACTTGCCGTATGGGGACAAATGACACCAAGATAAGCTTTAAGTCATGTTACTTGCTAACCAAGTTTAGAAGAAAGGAGATGATTACCCTACAACCTAAGTAGGATACATGGTTTGACAAGAGTGGGTTCAAGTGTTCTTCTACATATATTAACTAAGGGTGTCGATTAGCATGATTCTAATTGGTTTCATACTAAACGTGGACACTTGGCATGATGAGAAGATATGTCATTTGGAAATTTAAAGAGATATTGTGTAGAAATTGGAGTTAGAAAGTCAAGTGGTACAAGTAAGAAATATACCACATGATGTAATTAGATTAAGCAATTTCAGACAGTTTCGACGTCCTTTGATAATCTGATTAAATATCTCATCTGATCTTCAAATAAGGTGATTCAAGATGCTATAGAATTCTAAGAAAAAATTATACAACTTTCATACTTTGAGTTTTAAGAGAAAGTAACTGGATCGAGGACAAAATCGGGTTTGAAGTTGATAAAATCAACTTAAGCGTGGTGAACACAGCATCGACTTAGGCAAGGAAACTTGCACCGCCATTGTCTTGACCCCTTTCTGAAAAATCCTTGAATACAATCCATCAGCATGACATATGTATAGACACTTGGTAATTGAGGGATGTAAGTTGAGAAGAATTCGTATGGCATCATATGGGATTTGAGTTGGCCGAATACCCCACTTGTCTTATTCTTGATTGTGCTCAATCACAAGTGAAATTCATATCTATGGTTTTGGCCTTATCTATGAGGTGGCACAAGGGGAAGCCCTTGCCACCTTGCTTGCCAACCAAGTCTACTATCAATGGAGAATGATAGCCTAAAACCAAAGGGGGCACATGTGGCACACGGCCATGGAACACACTTGGACTTCTAGAAAACCTTCTCCACTTTCACCTATATAGGATGGTCAACTAACCATTGAGAACTTCCCTCACTTCTTCTACTCCAAAACTCACGGCCATACCAAAAGAAAAACCCTCTCCATACTCTCATATCCTCACTTAGTATAACAACTCGATTTCAAGGGCTTTAGGTGAGATTCAAGGGATTTTAAGGCAAGACAAGACCTTCTCATGAGTTGGTTATTTTGGAGAAAAATTGGTAAGTGCATCTTTAACATGATCTTCGCAATTATTTATGTATTAGATGTAGTATGAAATAAATTGATTTGTTGAATGAATATCATGCCTATTGTGAGATTAGTCTATTGAAATAAAATACTTTATAGGAAAATAATGAATACTTGTAGGAAATTTTTGGTTAAGCAAGGATCTATTCTATGGAACTATAGGTGAAATTTAGATGGTTGATATGAGGAGATTTGGTTTATAAAATAATGAAATTTTGAGACTTGCAAGGGTTTAAAGGGTTTAAGGATTTCGGCCCTAAGTGTATTTCTCATAGTGTTATTAGTTTATTTTATATCCATGGTATGATGATTAAATTAAGTGATGGAAGGGGATTTAATGAATTAGTTTCCTTAAAGAGTAATGGAAGAAATAAGATTTAGTGGACGAAAGATTACCTTGAATAAAATATGAAATTAAAGCATAAGTGGTTGGTTATGTGAGTTTCGGCTAGGGTTGTTTTCCCTTAGTTCTAATTTTTTGAAGTATGGTAATAATAAAGTAAGATGATTCTAAGGAAGTGAAGGGAAATTTGGAGTGTGTTATTTAAGGATATTCAGCCCCATGCATATATTAAAGTTAAGGTTGCCTAATTTCTTGAAACTCCTATGTTTTAATTAAGGTTGTTGAATTTCTTGAAGAAAATAAATTAAGAGATAAAGGGGTGGCTCGGCCATGGCTTGATTAGTCTATGTACGAAATTTCCATGACATGCTAAAGAGAAAATAAATTGATTTTAAGAAAAGGAAGAAAATAAATTGAAAGTTGATATGATGGTTTTTAAGACATCATGGTTTTTAAAAGAAAACAAGAATAAGACAATAATAAGAAAAGAATAAGATTATGAAAAGTTGCATCACAAGTGGAAAGGCGACACATAACTCCGATATGATTGATGTGCCGACGGGAAAGACAATACATAACTCCCATTGAATGATAAGAAGACGTGTCATGATGGGGAAGACGATACGTAACTCTCGTCGAATGATAAGAAGTCGAGTCATGACGGGGAAGATGATACGTAACTCCTGTATAACTGGCATGATTGGTGGTGAAGGCGATATGTAACTCTCGTCATAATATGATAAGGCTCGTCACAACGATGAAGGTGATACGTAATTGCTGAATGATTAATGAGAATATGAAAGCTGACGGTCGTTATGCTAAGAAACCCGACAGTGAAAGCGATACGTAATTGCCGTCGAGGTCAAGACTACGAATTTCCTGAGCAAGAATGAAAACATGAAAGAACAAGAATTTCAAGAAAAAATATTTTTATATATTACGAAGAGTTTTGCACCCGTTTTCATAAAAAGCTTTTATGAAAGCATGCCAGTTTGTAAAAGGGTGCATAAGTCAAGCATAAGTTATGATATAAGTCTCAAGCATAAGTCAAGTATAAGTCATGTCATGTGTTCATGCAAGCACATATTATTTGTAAAGTCTGGCTATGCTATTATTATATTATATGTGTACTTACTGAGATTTCTTGGAAATCTCACTCTTCTGACTTTATCTATTATTCTTTACGGAATGATAGACATTTTTATAGGAATAAATGATTCATCACGAGATCCAGATGTCATAGGAGATTCTAAGATACCCTGAAAGTTGATTATTGTTCTGGGATGATTAGATATTGATACGTATTAAGGGAGAAATTTAGTACAGTATGCTTGATGTTTTATAAGGATATGAGTTTTTACTGTAGCATACAATGTGATTATCGCAAAGAATTAGATTTCTTTGCTGATTTCTGGAATTAACTTTATTCCACTGTAATATATTTTACATATTGTTAGTAAGTTAGGCGCAGGCATATAATCTCAAGCATGAGCAACGAGATTTGT
Source organism: Platycarya longipes (assembly GCA_036559045.1). Lineage (NCBI taxonomy): Eukaryota > Viridiplantae > Streptophyta > Magnoliopsida > Fagales > Juglandaceae > Platycarya > Platycarya longipes. Next base: position 26,676,497 of record CM071798.1, read on the forward strand.
AGCCTAACGTACAAGTCACAATGCTTCAGTTTACGTTGGAATCCATACGTAAACTGAGGACTTTACAAGACAAGCTAGGGCTCTTCATCTTTCCTACACAATCTTCTTAATAAACTACAGGGTGTCCGTATATACTAGTAAAAAAACACAAGCCTTTCCTTGTACCATCATCAATTGTAGCATCAACATCATCAATTCCCCCGTTATAGCCAATACAGTCAATAGCTAAACAACCCAAAAACCCTAGACAGAATTTACATACCTCAAATTCTCGGGCAGTTAATCTTGTTCCTTGGAAAAACAAGATGTTGGGAGTTTCCCTCTTCACAAGATTATAGAGGGCTCGAATGCCTCGTGGGTTCCCAAACCCACAGGCATTCCAGCTTAAAGCCTTCATGGATCCCAGCAGAGCTGTGCAAGAGCCGTTGCCATCGAACATTTTGAGACCCATTTTCATCGTCACCCTTAAGTTGATCTTCAATCGCATACTAATCCAAATAGAGAAGGCGCCATCTTTGGGAATCTTTTTTCTTTTTTTGCTCTTCTGCAAATGAGTTCTTTGAGTTATCACCAAAATAGAAGGTGTCATTTTGGCCAAAAACGATAACCTCCTCCAATTCTTGCTATCTGATCTATTGGGTTTGGGCTTGCTCGCAAGGCACATGTAATAACCCTCCTTTTAGAAAGTATTCTTTAGGTTAAATATTTATTTTGAGGTCATTTTAGCATTTTATGGGATTTTTAAAAACATATAGTGTTGAGGTATTAAAATCCAAGTGAAGATATTTAAGCTAATAGGTGAAAAATTATGAATTATGGTCAGATTTTGGAAATTAGAACAAGGTAACAATTAGAGAATTTCAATTTGGACTTAGGAAGAGATTATTTTTGAAAATTCAAAGGGATATTTTAGAAAATTTGAAATTACAAAAATCAACCACTTGGTATGCCCAGATTGGTGCTCTCGGGCTGATTCGTTGAGGTTTAGTATATTAATCATAACTTTCTCATATAAACTCCGAATTAAGCGATTAAAAATCCTATAAAACTCTAAGAGGAGGATCTAAAATTTTCATGTTTTGAGTTTTTGGAGAATCGAATTGGATAAATGACTTATTGGGCCGAGAAGTGAATGGGCCTGTTAGGGGCGAAAATGGAAACTGATTTGCATTATCTCTATCACCTTAGACATGTAGCAAAATCTAATTGGGTTTTTTTAAGATTATGGACATTTGGACAGATGTAAGGGATAGGTGGCAAGATGGAGTGAAATCCTTAGGAGAATTGGAGAACTGGAGGGATAGATGGCCGGATCCCATCTCTTGGAGGATTTTCCACATTTTATTGCATCTTATATCCATGTGATGAAATTTTTGGACCATTGATCACCCTAAGCTTCTCAATGGCAAGAATCTAGGGTTTAGGAAATTAGAGACAGCTAAGCCTAAATTTAGGCATGATCATGAAGGCTAAATGGGAAGATGGACATGTGCACATGCCATGGAAGAGGGTAACCGGTCATCCCATGCATTGCACCCATTTTAAACTCCTTGGAGGTGTCGCCTCTTGCATGTATTAAAAGGGAGAATTCCTCACTCAATTCCCTTTGTTAGCCCACAGTCACACATAGAAAAACTAAGAGCAAAAGCCCTTTTCAAACCCTTAGGGGAGAGCATTGACTGACTCGGACCGAAAAGACTGATTGGACCGGTCATTTTGGACCGGACCTGGATCAGATCATGTATGCTTTGGGCCGGTTCGGTCCTGGTCCAAGCCTAAAATAATATATATTATTATTTATATAATATAGTTTTATATAATTAATTTATTATTTATGTATATTATTTAGTATCAAAGTATTATAATATTATTTAATGTATAATTATTAACTATATATTATAGTAATAGTCTAATAGACTAATAGTATTAGTAGTTACTAGTTAGTACTAGTAATTAGCATACATTAATAATTTAATATATTAATATTTAATATATTACAAAATTTATAGTATAAACTATAAACTATAGACTAGAATTTAATATATTAGTAATACTACTAAGTATTATTTAGTAAGTTATAAGAGTAATAGAATATTATCAATTTATCACTAACAAGTAACATTGAATATATTAATAATACTAATACTATTATATTTATACCACTAACTACTAAGTTTAGGCTATACTAGTGAGTATTTTTTAATAATATATAGTACTAGTAAGTGGTATATATTAATAATTTAATGTTAACACTTAACATATTAATATATTATAACTTATAAAGTTATAAGAGTTGTAGACTTGTAGTATAAATTATACTATTATAGTATATGTATAAGTTATAAGTTATAACATTATATTAGTATAGTGTATTAGTAAATTTAGTATAGTTAAATTAACATGTTAGTATTCAAATAACATATAGTATATTAGTGAATAATACTAAATTACTAATACTAGTAGTCTAGTATAAAGATTAGAGTCCCAACTTCTAGACTATGCTTATAAGTTATAAGTTATAATATTAGACTATTAATTATAATTTATAGTACTAGACTACTACTATATATAAATTAATAAATATATTAACATATTGTAACTTATAACTTACAAGAGTTGTAATATAAATTATAGTATATGTATAAATTTATATTATTTTACATATATAATATATTAGTATATTAGTATTGTTAAATTAACAATTTAACATGTAACAGTAAGTCTTTAAGTATATATTGGGATTTGATTTGCATTTTAATTTATTTTTAATTAACTAATAACAAATTCCCTAAAAAAAACAAGAAACAGCGCCATTTTTTAATTTTGTTAATTTTTTTTTAAATTTATACTCATTAAAACGGCGCCGTTTGTAGCCAATTTCAATTAAAATGGCGCCGTTTTACAATGTTTGGAGGCTTAAAATGAGGGCATTTCGAGTGAAACCCTAGCCCTCGGCCCCTCAGCACTCAGCAGTCAACTCCTGAAGCCCTCTCGACTCACCTAGTCGCTTGCCTTCATCTCTTCAAGGCTTCAAGCCCCCACGAAGTGCGAAAGTTGAAACCCTATCCCCTCTTCTCCGTCTCAACTCGCAAGTCGCAGCCCCTTTTCTCCGGGCTTTCTCGCAGTCCCTCCTCTCCGTTGCAAGTCACAACCTTCCTTGGCTCTGTCGTAAGTCGCAGCCCATCCTCTCCTTCGTAAGTTGTAGCCATCCTTGGCTTTATTGGATCACAGGTGGTTGATTGGTAATATATTAGTTTTGGGTTTTATTTTCCCTCCTCTCCATCGTATTTCACTAGGGTTTGATACTTAGATTAGTTGGTATTTTACTCTAAAGTTTGATGATTTGATTAGTATCTATTGGGGTTTGATTAAGAGCCTTGTGTGATGTAACTGATTTTTTTTTTATTTTCCTTTTTTTAGTTTTTTAATTTGATTAGTAACAATAAGGTTATGATTTAGCTTATGCTAGGGTTTGATTCGGTTTCTGTTATTCTCTAATGTGACGATGCTATCTCATATATCTGTCATGTGATCTATTCTTTTTTGATCAGTTGTGATTGGTCATGTTGTTGTTGTGATTGGTATTTGGTCCTGTTGAGTTATTTCTTGACATTGAGTTATTTCTTTATGAGGCTGTCAGTTGTGATTGGTCCTGTTGTTTCTTTGCCTAATTATTTCTTTCTCTTTTGCTTTGCATCAATGAGCTTTTTCTCAGGTTCTAGATTAGCAAAGCTTGCGTATTTGTATATTAATTATATATTTAATAAAATTGTTGATTGCATATTTTTCTAGATGGACTCTACAAAAGACAATAGTCACGATGTGATTTGTTTAGATGATGTGCAAAACACAAGTCAGTCTCATTGTCAAGACATGCCTCCACCCCCACCCATATTCGATACAACTACAAGTACCCTCCGTTGGTGGGTCACAAAGTGGTAGAGTTAGGTCAATAGTTTGGGATTACTTCACAAGAGTACCAGGTGGTGATCCAAGTAAACCTAGGGCTGCGTGTAACTATTGTAGGTAGATGTATGCATGTGATACCATTAAAAATGGTACGACAAAAATGAGGAATCACATTGACAAGTATAGGAAAGACATTACTCATCTGAAAAAAAAAATGAAGTATAGGAAGGACACGATCTTGGAACATGAATTCTTGCATGTTTGATGTTCTGCTCACATTTTGAATTTAGTTGTCCATGAAGGCTTGAGAGAATATGAGGATTCTATTGCGAAGGTGAGGGGTGTTATGAAGTATGTTAAATCATCCCCTCAAAGATGGCGTACATTTAATAAATGTGTACAGTTTGAAGAGATTCGATCAAAAAATCATGTTTGCCTAGATGTACCAACTAGGTAGAACTCCGCCTATCTTATGTTGGAGAGGGCCTCAAAATTTGTAAAGACTTTTGAGCGATTGGAGGAAGAAGATCCGAGCTTCTTTAGTAGTCTTGTTGATGAATCTAATGAAAATGATGTAGATGATGTGGGGAATAAGAAGAAGTCAAAGAAGTTAGGGCCTCCCAAAACATCTGATTGGGAAAAGGTAAAGTTGTTTGTCAGGATTCTTCAAATATTTCATGATGCAACTTTAGGCTTTTCAGGATGTGAATATGTAACTTGCAATGGTTTTTTTTTTTGGGAGTTAGTTAGTATAGCTGATGGAATTAACATGGAGTGTGAAGAAGGAAGTAGTAGTACTGTGGTGAGATCAATGGCCATAAATATGAAGAAAAAATTTGACAAGTATTGTGATAACTTGAATAATCAAAACATGTTGCTGTATGTTGGGGTTCTTCTTAATCCTTGTTACAAGATGTGACATCTTGACTTTGGGTTGCGACAAATGTATGCACATGATCCTGCAAAAGCTAGTGATTTCAGTTGGAAGGTGAAAAACACATTTACCCGCATGTATGAGGTATACGAAGTAGAATCTAAGAGTTGTCCTGTAATAGCCCAAATTTTTAGGATATAATATTTTCTTGAGAATTTATTTTAAGAAATTTGTTGGAAATAATTTTTTTATAGAAAAAGAATAGGAGACTTAGATGCATTCTAAGGTAAATGTTGGATGGACTTTTGGGAATTTTAACAATGTATCAACTAGAGAAATTCAATTTAGACCTAGAAAGAGATAAATTTTTGAAATTTGAGAAAGAAATTCAAAGGGAAGTGAAAGAACAAAACATCAAACACTTGGTGTGCCAAAACGGATTCTCGGACTGGACCGTCGAATTTTAGTGTAATAATCATAACTTTTTCATATGAGGTCCAAATAAGGTAATTCCAATTCTTATAGAACCATTAGAGAGAGATATAAAACTTATATGTTTTGGGTTTTTGAAGATATGGAATTTATCAAGGACTAAATCTAGTGTGAAGTGGACGGACAGAGATGGGAGTCAACTAGTAACCGACTTAGATGAGTTGTCTTAGGTTCAACCATGTGACGAAAATTAAGATTAGCTACCATATTTTCTGAAGTCTTGAAATGTGTGGCAAAATGTGGCAAGTTGATAAGAATTCATCTAGAAGTCTTGGTAGGTAAGAAAACAAAGGAAAACAAATGGAGAATTCGGATTGGATATTCTCGGGTAAGTTTTGACATGTTTCAGTAAACTAATCATATCTCTCTCATATGATATCAGAATAAGGTGATTCAAAATCCTGTAGAACCCTAAGAGGATTTTATTAAATTTTCATGTTTTGATTTTTGGAAGAATCGAATTTTATCATTGACGTATTAGGGCTGGAACGTGGCTAATCCCTTGGAGAGGCCAAGTGGCCAGATGCACCCCTTAGAAGATTTCCTATGATGGTGTTTTGCCTTCACCCCCATGTGTTGGAACTCTTTGAGCCCTTGATCAAGATCATTTTATAGGTGTATTAATCTCAACCATGGGATTAAAATATCAGCAAATCCCCATAGGATTAGGGGTGATCATGAAACCACAAGTAGGGGACACCTCACCTATGCAGCCAAATGGAATTGCTGAAATGCCCAAGCCATCTTCCCTTGCACCCCACGCCTATTATGCCTATAAATAGATGCATGGGCTTCTATTATTTCCCCATGAGAGATACCAGTCGGCCATAGTGAGAAATACCCAAGAGAAATACACAAACACCCACTCACATCACTTAAGTGTCAAAAGAGAGCTAAGTAAGGATCTTGGAGAGAAGTGTGGTGCAAAACCAACTCAAGACTAATCATTTAGCTTTGGAAAAATTTGTAAGTGCATATATTAACTTAGTCTTGACATAGAATAAGTGGTTTGGTGATTGGATTATGTTTGATATTTATTTAAGCTTAATCTTTGTTTATGTGTTAAATTGAAGCCTATTGAGTTTTGAAGTAGTTTTTGCTATGATAAAATGCTAGGAAAATTATGAGATCTTAGAAACATATTCTATGATGATATATTAAGAGGATTATGTGAAAATATGAGGTCTTTATTTGAAAAAAATTGATAGATCAATCCTAGCAACTTTCGGACTTAAAAGGGGTTAAGTTGACAGATTTAACATCCTATGGTAAAATGGTCATAACTTGTTATTGTGATATTGGGATTGAATGATTCAAGAGGCTATGGAAAGATAAGACAGAGATCTACAACTTTTATGTTTTAAGTTTTACGATATAAGAAATAAATAAAGGAAAAAATCTGGATTTAGTTGGCAGAATGAGATTTAGGTAGAAATTTAGCTCGACCCTTGATCAACGTTTGGCTCGAGCGAAATACCCTATTATGTTTGATTTTGAGATTTTTATTAATTGAAGAGTTTATAATTCAAGTAAAGGAAAATAAGATGTTGAATTTGTAAAGTGATTGGTTATCCATGATTTTATGATAATTTGTTATTCAAGTATTATTGTTATATTATGACACTATGAGATGATGATAAGGTTAAGGATATGAGAAATGAAACAAGAAAAGATAAGGCATGGCCCTTTCATGGATAATAATAATGGTATGGCCCAACCATGGGTAATAATAGTGGCATGGCCCTTCCACGGGTAATAAAAGTAATAAGGCCTGACCACGGGTAATAACAGTGGCATGGCCCAACTACGGGTAATAATAGTGGATTATGATAAAAATATATGAAAATGATATGGTTAAGAATGAAAAGTCCATGTATGATATAAATTTATGTAAGTCCACATAAGAGATAAGTTTAATTCATACATGAGTCACATGAATCATATCATAAACATATACTTTGATTCTTATATGTGACTATTTCACGATGTCTGTGCTTTTATTAAGTTAAATGTGTACTTACTGAGATTTTCCTAGAAATCTCATTCTTGTATGGTTCCTTTTCTTTTGGAATATAATTTTCACTGCAGGGTTGGATGACGGTCATGGACTAGACTATAGTTACTCGAGAGACCTGGAGAAACCCTGAGGGTTCCCCGGAGTACTCTCTCTTCATAAAAGTTTATGACCAGTTGGTAGTAATAAGGACCAGCGCGGGCATGAAGAAAGAGTTTCCCCGGAGTACTCTCTCTCCATAAAATTTATTAAAACTTTTGTCTTAAAGCAGCCTAGGCTGCTTTAAGACAAAAGTTTTAATAAATTTGTATTTCGACTAAGAAAACTAACTGGGTTATGCATGTAATGATACAATGATATTTTAAGAATGGATGATATGAATACTAAGGTTTTGTGTAACCATGTGATCTCTAGAATTTTTATTTTTACTTTTTCGCTACGATTTGCCTCACATTTCAATAAGTACGGGGGTGAGTAACCAAGTGTTACTGACCCTGACACTTCAATTTGTGTTGAATTACGAATGTAAATTGGGGGCGTCACATGTATTTTTCCAAAACGGGCAAGTTCCCCACATAAAGATGCAAGTCCTTCAGATGGTAAGTTTGCATCTAGGAAAGCAATGTTGATGGCCCAATTTAAATTTGAGTTACAATCAGAGGACTCTCTAGAAACTAAGACAGAGATTGAAAGATATCTAGCTGAAAAATGTGTGGTTCAAGATGGTGGTTTTGACATTTTGAATTGGTGGAAGGTGAATGCAGTTAGATATCGCGTACTTTCAAGGGTTGCATGGGATGTACATACAATACCAGTATCTAGTGTAGCATCTGAATCTACATTTAGTACTGCAGGTCGTGTACTTGATCCTTTTCGAAGTAGTTTAAGTCTGATGATGGTTGAGGGTCTCATATGTGCGCAAAATTGGCTTCGTTTGTCTTCTGCTCCAATAAGCCTTAGGAATCTAATGGATGAAGTGGAGGAATTTGAGAAGCGTATGGAAATGGGTATGTAATTAATTAACTTTACATATCTTTTTAACTTTAATTTATTTTTCTTCTATGTTATGTAAGTTTATTTAATTTGTTTCATTTCAAACTTTTATGTATAGAACTTGAAGGGGACTATGCTGAATATGCGGAGTCAGAGCCGGAGTCGGAGCCATCAAATTCAAATTCAATTCCTATTGACCCTACAAAAAATGTTGATTAAAGATTAATGTCAAATGAGGTGAGATTGAGAATATTGATATTTGGTTTGAAATTGGAATAGTTTGCTTTTGCTGTTTTTTGGTTAAAAATAAAATATGAAATTAGGACTTATCAAAAAAATAAAATAAAATGAAATTAGGACTTTTGTGCATGCATATTATCTATCTGTGCTAAATTTGTATGGATATTTTGCTAAATCTGTGCATGCATATTATCCAATATCCATCTTGCATGCATATTATCCATTTTTTTTAATGTATATAAGCCTGAAAACTGAATCTATGCATGCATATTGCATATTATGATATTATCCATCCTGCATCCATCCTACATGCGTATCTTGCTGCCCAATCAGAATAAATGAATAATATCCTGCTGCCTTGCATGCATATAATCATATTAAACCCAATGTTTTGTTTTTTGCAGATAACTAGAGACTGGAGTACTAATTCTAACTTCTATATATAGACAATGGACATAAAACTGCATTGATGTCTGATTTTGGTGTTTTTGAAATTCTGATATTGTTAGAAAGTTAGAATTAGAGAGTGAATCAATGATTTGTAATAATTAGTAACTCTTGTGTGATGCTAATTATGTTTTTTTGATTAGTAAATCATTCAGTATAAGTTAGACTTCTATATGTGGACAATTTTTTTTTTCTTTTGGGATTTGGCCTTTGATGATGAGTTGATAAATTATAATTGATGACACAGGTCACAGTATTAGTCTTTAGATTTGGACTGTTTAGTCCATATGGTTATGTAGCTTATACTTTTTTTAATTTGTATGAATGATTTAGGTTATGTTTTTTTAACATATACTGAATTATTTAGCTTTACAAGTTACAAATTTGATTTTTTTTTTGTAAAATTGAAATAAATAGTAGTAAATAATTTAATTTTACAGATTAAATAATTTTTTGCAAAAAAATTAAAATTTGGGTTGCCTGGTCCGGACCGAATGGACCGGGTCCAGTCCTATTTCCAGTTCGGTCCGGTCCAGGCTCGGAAAATCCTAGACCGAATGTGACCGGTCCGGTCCATCAAAGCCTTCAAAGATCGACTGGACCGGACCGATCCCCCCTACAAACCCTTTATCCTCCGAACACTAAAAATAAAACCACTTGAGTCTATTGAAGGAAAAGTTTGTAAAAGCTTATTCACTTCCAATACCAAGCCTTGGAAAAATTTGTAAGTACACTAATTAACTTAATCTTGACATAAAATGAGCGATTTGGTGATTATATCATGTTTGTTACTTCTTTAGACTTAAACTTGGTTTATGTATTGAAATGAAATCTATTAAATTTTGGATTAGTCTTTGTTATGAAAATATGTTAAGAAAAAATTGTAAGAACTTAGAAATATGTTCTATTTTAATATATGAAGAAGTTTATGTAAAAATAAGAAGTTTTGATTTGACAAAAAAATGAGAAAATAACCCTAGAGCAATTCGGCTTTAATAGGGTTTTTGATAAAATTTTGGTTCTAATTTGTATCCAACTGGGTTCTAATTAATTGGATGATATTTTAATAATTGTGAGGAGTTTAGAAACTCTAGTTTACTTAAAAAAATTTCAAGAATTATCATGCTAGAAATTATTGAAGAAATAATTAAGAAAATAACATAGTTAAGCTTGAATTTGTTTTTGGGAAGTTAAGGAAAATTTGTTATTTTGTAAATAAATAGTTTAGCTTGGTTTGAATAAAAGAAAAATAAGGATTGAATCCCTACAGGGCTTGGCCAGCCATGGTTTGAGAATATTTAATATTTTATTTAATTAGTTAAGCATTGTTTGTTATGTTTTGACGTTACGAGATGATGTGACGTAAATACATATACACATGATGTATATTATTGTGATATGTTTCTACATATCATAAAGTTCATAAGGACATGAAATATGCATGTCAAAAGTTTAAGATTATGACCATGTTGCATTTCGTCACATATATGGGTTGTTATAAGTCATGACGTCAGTTTTAAAGAAAATACGATAAGAAAACTTTATAAAAGCATGATAAGACTAAAGTCACGTCACGATGGGGACGGCGATACGTAACGTCAGTCATAAAATAAGACTAGTGTCACGATGGGAACGATGATGAATAACGCCCAAACGACTGACATGACCAGCGGGGACAGCAAAACGTGATGCCCACTATATTAAGTATTTTTTGTGTCATGACGGGGATGACGATACATTACGCCTGGAAGACTGACAAGAGACTCATTACGATGGGAATGGCGATACGTAACGCTCAGACGATTGGTGAGTTATAAGTATGGCCAAGTTAACGCGTCATGCTAAGAGAATCTGGTGGGGACAACGATATGTAACGCCCGTCGAGATTAAGAAATAAGTAAGACCCATAAGATTAAGAAAGAAAATAAAAGAAATAAAAGTGTTAAGTATGAAATAGTGGGTCCATGAAAGATATAAGTCGAGTCATGCATAAATCTCATTACATCTTTTGTGAGTCATATGTTTTGATAATTATGATGCATGCTAATATTCTATTTTGTCTATGCTACATTAAGTTAGTGGTATATTTACTGAGATTTTCAAGGAAATTTCATTCTTGTGTGTTTCCATATGTTTGGCATATAAATTCTTATCGCAGGAATTTATGATGGAGAAGAACAAGGCCCTGATGTTGCAGAAGGGTCAAAGGAACCTTGAGAGGTCTTCTGACTATTCATTATTAGATACTTTTGTCTCTCCCGTTTATAATACTTATGACTGTCCAATGGAGGTTTGGAGCCATGGTGCGTTTGTATTTTCAGAGGAGCTGCGACGAGCCGGATGCTATCTGACTTTAGGTTTAGATGGCTTGTTGTCCATATGCAGGGTCTATACGACACCGTATGGACAACACCTTCGTTGAGATTTTTGTATTAGTTTGGATGTGTTTCATTATGTGAGAGAGTTTCCTAAAGTAAAAAAGGAGCTTAGGTGGCCCTAAAGTCGTATTTTGATAAGTTATGTATATGTATCTGACAAATAAAAGTAACTGGGTTATGACGTAAATTAAGACAATGTGATAATGTAAATATTTTGTTATGTTTGTGGTTATATTTTCACCATGTGATCATTAGTTTACTTCGTGAAACTTTTAATTAGATATTCTACCGCTGCGAATTTCATTGCATTTGATAGTAAGCTTAGGTGCATGCATTGAACTTTCGATACGTATGAGGGTAAGTAGCCGAGCGTTACTTAGTCTAACTCTTCAATTTACGTTAAATCCCCAAGCGTAGATTGAAGACGTCACAGCCCATATTCTGAGATAAAGTTGGCCTGTTGGGTTGCCCACTTGAAACTTGCTCAATTGTCAGGGGCCCATTCAACAAACTAGGCCTAGAAGCATATCCCATTTGTAGAATTCCAACACTTTCAACTAACTTACATAACTGATTGTCTTCAAGTTCAACCGTCAGAATAACTGCCATGTCTGAGTGATTCGCAACCATTGCCTTGCCATGATTCACTTGAGTGTCATTACTAGCTACCCTAACACCTATAATGGTTTTCCAGGAACCATTAAACCAGCAGTATTTGTTCCAATTGGGGGCCACCCAATCTTGTTGACATCACTAGAGGAGGTTGCATGCAGCCAATCCCCATAGAGCATGGTTTCACCATTTTCACCTGCACTATTTGAAATACAATATTTCTCGTTGTGCCCTAAAATCCCACATATGTAGCAAAAAATCAACAAGTGTTCTTAGGAGAAGCAAACCTAGATGGTATCATCCTCCCCCATGGAAAACTTGGTTCCTTTCATAAGAGGCCTAGTAACATCAAAAGGGATCCGAACACGCAAGACTTCTCCCAAGACTACTCCACCTTCATCCACATCCACTTGTTCAGCCTTACCAACTCTACCACCAATTAGATTACCAATGTACTCAGTCTTTGTCTTGAGAGGAAGGCCATGGAGACATATCCATAATTGTGTTTATGTAAGCTGGATGTCGTGTACCTGCTTATTGCCACTGACTTCCGTCACCATCAACAAATGCTTATCGAAAGACCAGGGGCTCGCAATGACCACCCTATTTTTGTCCCGATGATCATCATGTTTTGTAAGGAAGAGGGTGGAAGTAAGTTCACAAAATCTTACTCCATGGCAGGGCATGATGCCTTCTTCAATGTGATCTTAAATATCTCACAATTATAATAACTTTTCATGAGGAGGGACATGAACAAAGACTTTCCATCTCACCGAATTATATCATCCAGTTCATCTTTTGCTGCTACCACATTGGGGTTCTCCAATTTCGTTAGTGATAAGCATTTATACAGATCATGTAACTTATCAGCCATCTTAAACAGAATGAGTGAGATAGGAATTAAACATGCAGACAAACTTAAACAAGAGAAAACTTCATAGGTAGTAGACACCCCACCACTAATAAGTCATAGTAATCACATAATCAGATTAATGCATAAGTTCCAAACCAAAATAATTAGAACAACACTCTCAATTAATTCATCAAGAAACTATGGAGTTACTGAGAAAAACATAAATTGACAGAGCAATTACAGGGGTTTCTAGAATTGCCGAAGCAAAGTTGTTTCTATTTTCTAGTTATATATCTCTTGGTAAATTTGTTATTAAGCATATTTTTCAAATGCATCGGCAGATGTTTTGGCTAAATTGGCCTAGAGTGAAGCCGTGAGGTGGGTTGGAGTTGGTCCAGCATGCTGGGAAAAGGGTTGAAGAAGAGTTGCAGCTTGCCATGAGTTGGTGCATGGGTTGGAGTGCACGACTTGATATGTTCTAGGGCCTTCTATGAATTGTAAGTTGGTGCAAAAATTATCTTGATTGGCTGTGATTTGAAATAGAATATTATTTCAACTTAACTTCAGTTCATAACATAATATTCTCCATCATTAATTAAAATAATAAAACTTATTAATTATTTAAAAGAGTAAAGCCATATATTTAAATCAGCTATTTATAGTACATTAAAATTTCACAATACTTTAAATAACTAAAACCAGGATTAAAAGGATCTTGTACAATTATAATATTTGTAACTCTTTAAAATGCCACAAATAAAAAAAATAGAATAAAAGTAATAACACCTAATAATTTAATAAATTAAAATCAATGAACCCATCCAAAAAGGCTAAATAAAAATAAAATGCTCAAAACAAAATAAAATACAACAAATTGAATAACCATAAAATATAATAATTAAAACTAAAAACAATAAAGATGACAATTCAAATGAAAGGATCAATATTAATGTGTGGACAAGTAATTGAAAATAATAAAGTCAAGGAATTACACAAAAACCATTAACAAAATAAATAACATAATTCAAATAATAAATAAATAGAAACACCAACAATAATGATAAAATGTGTAATAGCCCAAATTTTTCTAAGGTAAATTATTTTATAGAAGTTATTTTTAGGAGATTTATTTAATGTATTCATTTATTAGGAAATTAGAATGGGAGATTTAATTGAGGAAATGTGAGATTTTACTTAGTATTGAGAATTATGCACTTTCGGATCAATCTGTCGAGTTTTAGGAAGATGATCATAAGTCAGCCATATGATGTCTAAATGAGGTGATTCCAATTGGTATAGAACCCTAAGAGATGGATCTAAAACTTTTATGTTGGAAGTTTCCTGAGATTCGGAAGGAATCAATAACTTAATTGGGAACCAAGTAGGCAGCTTTGGAATAGGCTTAAATGGGACCCGAGTTGGGTAATTGAACTAGATTGGGGCATGTAACCAAATAGGCAACTGGTTTTAAGATTCTCTGGGATTAGGACATGTGTAGGGATAGTTAGGAATGAATGGAAAGTTGATTTGGAAGTCAATTGAATGGTTAGTGTGATGGGAACTCAAGGGAGCCAAAATCTGGTTGATTGGTGACTAATGGGATCAAACTTGACTCTACCTTAACTAAACCATGAAGTGACCTTCTAGGACTTGTTGAGGGAAGACCTAAGGGAGTTGGGAAGGAACCAAATGGAGGAGAAAACCTGATGAGGGGCGTGTGACACAAGGGGAGAGCTGGAGATGAGAGATGCATGCATGGTTAGGTGAAGTGCCACCTCACCTCTTATCCCTTTAGCTTGCTTCTCAGCCATGGATCAAAATGGGCAGCCAAACCACCTCAATTGTGAGCCCTTGGATGACTAATCCAGCTGCAAAGCCTAGGATTTGGGAGGCTTAATCCTCATCATTAGATTTGGCCTAGATGGACACCTCATCACATGCAAATCTGCCAACTAGAGCACCTTGGGTGCAATTCCTTTTCTCTCCCTCATGGTGGTCGACCACCACCCTATAAATAGGACCTTGAGAGCTTCCTAAGCTCCTTTAGAAGGAGAGAGCACTTGCCTTGTGAAGCCAAACCAGAAATCCCTCCCCAAACCCTCAAAGTGATCACTTGTGAGTGAAGTGAGTGTGTGTGGGAGCAAACTTGGAGGAAGTTGAGTGGATCAATTCCCTAAAGCTTGGAAGAACTTGTAAGTCCATATTCTAGCTTAAATTAAGCATGGAACTGGTTTGTTGGCATGATTGAGTTATGTTTCATAGTAGTAAACACATGAGAACATGTTTAAGTGTAAAATGAATTCATGAGTAGGGTTAATTGTAATTGTCTTGTTTTTATGTTCAATAAAATTGTGGAAACTTAGATTTAGGCTTTTAAGGAGATAAATGGAGTGTATGAAAAAGATTGGTGTGTTTTGAGTGGAAAAACCCTTAGACCCGTAAGTTCGCTCGACCCTCGCTCGACATGTGAGTCGAGCGAAGGCAAAATATGAACCCTCGCTAGAGTTTCGCTCGACACTCGCTCGAGCGAGTCCCAACCCGAGACTTCGCTCGATCCTCGCTCGACACCCGCTCGAGCGAGATACCCTGTTTTGCTTAGGCTTAGGGTTTCCTTGGAATAGAAGTGGTGTTTAAAATGGGAAGGGTTATGAGTGAGATGACTCATGTGTATAAGAGAAGAAAATAAAGAAAGAAAATAATATATAAAAGATGAGTTAGTCACGTCATGACGGGGACGGCGATACGTAACGCCCGTATGACTGACGTGCCGGCAGGGACGGCGATACGTAACGCCTGTCGAGATTGAGTTAGTCACGTCATGACGGGGACGGCGATACGTAACGCCCGTATGACTGACGTGCCGGCAGGGACGGCGATACGTAACGCCTGTGGTGATATGAAATTGTGATCTCCACGGGGACGGCGAGACGTAACGCCCGTGTGATTGATCCTTGCGGGGACGGCGAGACGTAACGCCCGCAGTACTATGTGTATATATTGCGTGTCATAACGGGGACGGCGAGACGTAACGCCCGGATGATTGACACCAGACTCATCATAACGGGGACGGCGATACGTAACGCCCGGATGATTGATGAGTGTATGTGATGGGGACGGCGATACGTAACGCCCATCAGTGATATGAAAGAATAAGAATTTTAAAAGGGGAAAATAATGTAATTTAATTTAAGACAATGGGTGAGTTGAGAAAGTGTCAGTTAGACAGTGGTCTTGTAAGGAGTATGTTAGGGTAATTTCCCTTGTCAGTTGTGGTAGTAACTTTGTGGGTGTTTTCCCTGTTTCCTTTAAGCTGTTTATGTACTTACTGAGATTTCATTCGAAATCTCACTCTTTTGTGGCTCCATATTTTTGTGCATATTATTTCATACAGGTTTCGATGACCAGCAGGGGGACAGCCCCGATGATACAGGAGACTTCGGGGAGTCCTGAGGGACTTTCCGATTACAGTCCCTTTTTGGACATTTCTTTTGTTTCCTTCGGACCTCCTATCAGACCCACCGGAGCTGGGAGTCTTGACGCATCCACTTTTGTCGAGGAGAGGAGACGTACTGGATGCTGCTTAACCTTAGGAGTAGACGGCTCGTTGTCCATGTATGGAGTTTGTGTGACTCCACAGGGACAACAGCTCCAGCGAGACTTTAGTATTAGCATGGATAGGTTTCGCTATGGGAGAGAATATCCCGAGGTTAAGAGGGAGAAAGAGTGAGGTGAAGGAAAGTTTCTTTTGGGATGAATGTAATATGTTTTGCTACAGTTGGATTGTGTATATGTATAAAGTACAATGTTTAAGTTTAATGAATGTTGTATATATAATTTCCGTGTGATCTTTAGAAAGTTTTATTTTGAAAAACCTAATCCGCTGCGAATTTAGTAATTTATGCTTTTATCCTTGTTAAGTACGAGGGTGAGTAGCCAAGTGTTGCTCATCCAGACACCTTAATTTACGTTAAATCCCAGACGTAAGTTGGGGGCGTCACAGATTGGTATCAGAGCGATTACGTCTCTGGGTAAAACCTACGTGTCCTAGGAAAAATGGATCACATGGTACTAGTATAGGCTTGAATCTTTATCAGATTGGAGTTTGGAGTAATATGGATGAATGTTTGGATTTTAGAAATTTGGAAGTTTCTAAAGTGAGTATGGCTTATGGTGAAGTTGGGTATATTTCAGGAAAACAATATGCCGAGAGGTCGTCCTCCCTTGAAACGAGTAGACGCAGTAAATCAGAGTCCTTCCCTGGTTACCCCTCCACGTGCTGAAGAGCAAACGGCACCAAGCTCACCATTGAGAGAAGTACAGACACCATCGAACCCACCGTTGGGAGAAGGACAGACGGCACCGAACCCATTATCGGGAGAAGAGCAGAGGACACAGAATCCACCCTTGGAAGGGGGACCGATGGCACAAAACCCCCCATTGGAAGGAGGCCAGGCAATAGCTGAAGCTATTCGGCAAATGACTGAAGTGGTGAAGAATCAAATAGAACAGAGCCGTTATCATCAGCAGAATGAAAATAGAAGAGAAATTCAAGGGTGTTCGTATGAGAAGTTCCTAGCGTATCGATACCCGCCCTTTATGGGAACGGAAGGAGCATTAAAGGCAGATAAATGGATTGTAGACCTAGAACGCACCTTCGAAATTAGTAGTTGCACTGAAGTCCAGAAAGTGCAGTATGCAGGACATCTGTTACAAGGAGAAGCAGGACTGTGGTGGGACACAAAGCGGAAGCTGCTAAAGTTAGAACTGGGAGAAAATGTAGTACCTACATGGGAAAGGTTCAAGAAAGAGTTCGACGATCGATTCTTTCCGGAATCTATGAAGCGGCAGAAAGCTTTGGAGTTTACTATGTTAATACAAGGCAGTATGTCGGTGGAACAGTACTCGGCGCGATTTATGGAACTGGCGAGATTTGCTCCACATCTGGTGGCTACTGAAAAGATGAGAGCCCAGAAGTTTCAGGAAGGACTGCAGCCACGAATTCGTATGCAGGTGGCATGTTTGCAAATTGAGAATTTTCAAGAACTAGTGAATGTAGCAGCCATAGCGGAGGCTGAACAGAGGAGTGTTATGGCGCAAACTCAAACATATGGAAAAAGGAGATTTCAATTTTCTGGAGGAAAAGATGCTCGGAGGAAACCGAATTTTAGATCCACGGATAGAGGAAAAGGAGTAGCAATTAATCCGAATGTACCGATTTTATTTCCGCAATGTGCAAAATGTGGACGTCGACACCAGGGAGATTGTCGAGTGGATAATAGAATTTGTTATAGATGCGGTCGGCCAGGACATCTGATCAGAGACTGCCCTCAGAATACCTCTCAAGGAGTAGCTCTACCCGGAGGAAAAAGCCAAAGCTCCTGCGAAAGCGAAAGTGTATGCTATCACGCCTGGAGAAGTAGATATGGAGGCAGACGAGACAATAGATGCAAATGTCATTACTGGTAAATTTCCAAGTCCCCTCTTTTAGTTAATAGATGGATTCTTTGGGAGTGGTAATATAATAATAGTAGAATAAAATTTTTCTTTAGGTAAGCTTAAGCTGAAGCAATGCATGGTCTATACCTTGTTTGATTCGGGAGCAACAAGATCCTTTATTTCCTATGATTGTGTCCAAAAGTGTGATTTAGAAACGAATTGTTGACCCAAAAAGTTATAGTAGTGATGCCCAATGGAAAGGTAGCAGGATGCCATCGAGTGGTGAGGAATTGCCCCTTGGAG
>CM071798.1:26695147-26864460 GCA_036559045.1 Platycarya longipes
TCGACACACTTGCACAAAAATATTTTTATGAGCTGGGGAAATTGTAGTTTCCATATGCCTTTCCAAACCACTTGGTGCTCACTAGATGTGACGTCTTCAATCTACGCTTGGGGTTTTAACGTAAATTGAAGAGTCAGAGTAAGTAACACTCGGCTACGTACCCCCCCATACGTACCGGAAGTTCAATGTATGCACCTAAACTTACTATCAAGTGCAATGAAATTCACAGCAGTAAAAAGCCTAAATAAAAATTCCACAGAGTAAGCTAATGATCAGATGGTGAAAATATAACCACAAACATAACATAATATTTACCTTAGCACATTGTCTTAACTTACATCATAACCTAGTTAGTTTTTTTTGTCATATACATATACATAATTTATCAAAATACAACTTTAGAGCCACCTAGGCTCCTTCCTTACTTCAAGAAACTCCCTCCCATAACGAAATATGTCCAGACTAATACAAAAATCTCGACGGAGGTACTGTCCAGACGGTGTCGTTGTACACTCCGCATATGGACCAACTAGCCATCTAAACCTAACTTCAAACATCTGGCTACGTCGCTGCTTCTCTGAAAATGCGGACCGACCATGGCTCCCCCCATCGGACAATCATAAGTGTATTAAATGGGAGAGTCAAAAGAATCAAAAAGTGAATAGTTAGAGGGCCCCTCAGGGCTCTTCTGGGCCTCCTGAAACATCGGGATCTTGCCTTATTATCATTATCAATATCCGCTGTAATAAGAATTATGTATGCCCAAGAAGTAGTGGCAAACACACAATAGACGAGATTTTCTATAGTAAAATCCACAATAAGTAACACAACTAAACTAAAAGAAGCATAGACAAGGGTAGAATATTAATATACATAACAATTAATCACAACACGATAACTTATGAAATGCGTAATGAAGACACATGCATGATTCACATTTTCATTTCCCTATACCGACCTTAATAACCTTTCATGGACTCCAACCATTTTATACTTAAAATTTTTATTTTCTTTCTTAATCTTGGTGAGTCTTACTTGTTACATAACCTCGACAGGTGTTACGTATTTGTCGTCCCCGCCGGGTTCTCTATAGTATGACGCATCAGCTTGGCCATATATATAACTCATCAGTCTATCCAGGCGTTACATATCGCTATCCTCGTCGTGACATGAAAAATACTTAACATAGCAGGCATTACGGTATCGCTGGTCTCTACTATTCATATCAGCCGGGCATTACGTATCGTCGTCCCCGTCGTGGCACAAATCTTAACTTATCAAATCAATGTCAGTTATTCGGGCATTACGTATCGCCGTCCCTGATGGCACGTCAGTCATGACGAGCCGTTACCGTATCGTCTTCCCCGTCATGGACATGACTTTAGACTTATCATTAATCTTATCATATTCATTATAAAGCTTTCTTACCATTGTTTCGCTATTTGAATCAGTACGGTCCATGACTTATGACAACAACTTCTGTGACGAAATGAAAGAAATGAACATAACCATAGACTTTTAAGTGCATATTTCATGTCCTCATTGAAATCTCTATGACATGTAGAAAACATATCAGCAATAACATACGTCTTGTTACATTCACATGTACGTCACAATAATCTCGTAATGCGTCAAAACATAACAAATTATCTATTTCAAAGCTGGCTGAACACTATAGGAGGTTCAAAACTTATTTTTCATTATAATTGTAACTTTGCCATACTCTTTAGTCATGAATTACTAAACTTTTTCCCTAACTTCCAAAAATAAAATTCCAAGCCTAAATTCTTTATGTTTATCTTATAGGTAATTCTTCACCAAAATTCTTAGATGATAAATCTTCAATTTTTTTTTCTAGTAAAACTAGAGTCCCTAACTCATCAATCATCATGCAAATAACTAAAATTAATTAGATAAGAATTAGAATTAAAAAAATTCACGACCATAAATCCTAGGTTAGGCCAAAACCTTCTAGGAGACCATTTCCTTTTTTTTTTTTTTTATATCAATTCAAATGAATGCTTCCTATTTATCACATAAGTTTCCTTATTATTTCATAATATAACATATTGCTTATGTTCTTAACAATTTTCCTTAATATTTTTCTAATAATAAAAAACTAGATTAAATCTTACTTGAATTTTTTAAAAAAAATCCAAACACTGTAAATTAAAGTATCATATTCAAAAGAATAACGAAACATGCTCTAGAACCTTCAAATAAATGTAAGTTAAATAGTATACTTACAGATTTTGTCCTAAGCTTGAATTGGTGTTTGGATTTATATAAGCCCTCTTCGAAGTTCTCCTTAAAAAAACCCTCAACTCACTCTCCTTTGAAGTTTTAGGTGATGTAGTGATATTTGGAAAGGGTTTATTCTCTCTTCTTTTTTAAGTTATGGCCATGTGTTCTCACTAAAATAGAGGTATGTTATTTTATACAAGAGAGGGGCGACTCAATGGATGCTTTAGGGGTGAAAAAGGCCAAAGGAGCAATTACCGTTTACCCCTTTGTCGTGTATGGGTGAGGTGCCCTAACCTCACTGTAGTCCTCATGATCAACTCTAATCCTTAGGCTTGATTGATAATATCTTGATCCAATGGTCAGTTTCGAGCCACCTAAAGACCTATCTTAATCAATGGCTTAGAAAATTTCATCACATAGAGGTGTATAGCTGGACATAGTTGGACACAGCCCCCACCATGCATGCATTGGCCACTTGAGCTCTCCAAGGGTTATCCAACACTTCTCAGAGCTCCTTCCCCCATTTTTCCACTTTTTTAGCCTCCTAGGAAAACACTTGTATCTAATCTAGAAGATAATTCTAGGGCTTGGTTGGGGTAAAATCTGAACCTAGGCTTGTTTAGTTAGTTCCTAGCAAATTTCCTTCCTCTTACAGTTCTTTCATGTTTTTTTGGTTTAACCAACCCTACTAGATAAAACATTTTTCCACCTTCCACATACTCGTTAAACCTATCAAGATGCCAAAAAAATATTGAAAATCAATCAGATTTCGTCCCCAATAGTAAGGCGGTGCTACATGTATATATTCGTGGTTCTCAATTTTCGCCTATTTCAAGTCTGATTACTTCTCATCCAAATAAGCCCTTGATTGCAATTCGATTCTCCTAAAACTTAACAACATGAAAGTTTGATATATTCCTCTTGGTGATCTATATAATTTTTGAAATCACCTCATTTTAGAGATTCAAATGAGAGAGATATGATTATTTTACCAAAAACGGGTTTGGGAGGAGTGACCCGAGCACAGCTCTATATGCATTCCCTTCTTCCAATTTTCCAAATTTTCTAAATTTTTCTCCTTAATCTTACTACACACAATTTTTTCTAAGATTCAAAACTAAAAATATTATTGTTAATACCTTGCTACCAAAATTCCAAGAAGAATTGACCAAAATTCATAATTTTTCATCCCAATAACTTAAATATCTTCACTTGGATTTTAAAACCTAAACACCATATGTTTCTAAAAATCCCATAAAATGCTAAAATGACCTCAACAATTAAAATATTTAATCCTAAGGAAAGACTTTTTAAAAGGAAAAGGTTATTATATCCTCCCCCCGCTTTAAAATTAAAGGATTTTATCCTCGAAAATCGTTAAGGCATAACTTTTTAAATTAATGAACTCACCATAAAATTTCTTATAACCTCTGATTCCTGGTGGGCGTCAACCCCTCCAAGAACGTAAGCACTATTTCTTCTTCAGATATTGTAATCCTGTGAAAAATAAAAGATATGTATATCTAGGTTCTGGCTCGTAAAGTACATGTTAACGCTCATCTCCCTGTAATTTGAGCAACCTTTCAGCTTTCTGTTTCTATTATTATTGGTCCTTTTCATTTTTTACGATCTACGATCTTCAGAATTATCAGAAAACTCTACTATGCAACCGCTTTTCCTTTATCTACTCTTTGTAAAAATTCTCTTTCAGCTTGCAGTTCACTCTAGCAGGTTTTCTTTCTTCTCGTAGGTAAGGCCTTCCTAAAATACTGAAACTTTCCTTTATCATCTAGGACCATAATGTGTGTCTTATGCCACTCATTCTTTTCTAGCCTCTTTAATCTTTAAAACTTTTATACTGACACTTTTCTTTCTCTTGACGTATTCCTTTCTCTTAATCTAATTGGGATCTTTCTGTTTAGTTTGATTTAAGGGTGTCTACTGATATTCTTGCACTTCTCCTTAGTTTGTTTGCCATTTCCTGACTAAGACCAATTAAATTAAAGTACAACAATATTTACAACATTACAAGGAATAAGTAAAACACTAAGTTCAAGAAAGTAACACCATATATATATACGATAGTCAAAACACAAGTACAAGTCAACAAATAATTAGTTACACACTCTTAAGACAAATGAGGGTATTTAGCCTTCATCACATCATCACGTTCCCAGAGTAAATTCTGGGAAAGTGGGATTATTTCAAAGTATTAATCTGACTAATTGAAATAAACACAATTCCAACAACCCGTTTTGTTCCTTTCTGATCTTGTCAATTTCTTTACAGGCCCATCCCTCATTATGTTTAAAATTGGGAACGTGAAAATTGATACGGCCTCTGGATCCATTTAACCATCACTGGTTTTTTTATTACTTTCTCCTAGCATTTTTCTTTAAGCAGTCAAAGACATATGAAAAAAACAATCATAAACACTCCTTGTAATTTCGGTAGGTACAAAACAGCTAGACGAATAAAACTACTAGGGACCTACTTTGTTCCCTCTCAAAAATCCCTTCATAAGGTCCCCAATGTAGCGAAGGACCTATTTTTAATTATTTTCGCTTTTTCTTTTTCAAAACCGCACTAACTCCCTTTCATAAAGGCGAGAACTTTCAAGTTTATAAACCACAGTAGCCCTATCCAAAAAAAAAATTCAAAAGCCTTTTTCTTTACGATTATCTGTTTAATAAACTCTTTTTTTTCCCTTCGCTCTGTGGCTTGTCATTCATTACTATCTTTTGATCCTTTTTTCCACCCTAATTTCCTATAAACTCTTTTGATTTGTAAACCGTATTTTTTGGGTTTTCCACCGTTGAAAAATACTAGCTTTTTTTTTAGAACCATTAACCCATTTTCAAGTCCCCAAAATATAAGGTAGGAACCTTGCAAATTTTTCCTTCCCATACAATGCGGCTTTAATCTAAGGCCCCACTATCTGAAATAGTAAGTTTAATTTAAAACCCTAATATTATATAGTAAAAATTTATTCCAATCCAAATCGTAAAAGACATTTTCCCAAATCACCTCCAAAGTCCCCTAAAACCCAAGCCTTTATGTATTAACCAATATCTTTCCTATAGAGTTTTTGAAATAGTCAAATTTCCCTGTCCTGTCCCCCCATACTAATCACCCGTCTTGGAAAAAAACAAAAAAAAAAAGGATGAGTAAGTAAGCACTAAACTAAAAATTCCCCAAACTTGTTGCCCATCCCAAATCTATTTTGTAAAAACTTTTGTCAAAATCGACAACGTAAAATCTTAGGGATTCTCCGACATCCTAACTCCCTATTGTCCCATAGGGACTTATTTGTTTTGTAAGAACGTAAACTACCTTCCCCTTGCATAAAAAATTCCCACACACGCTAACTTTTCTCCATTGAAAAAATCTAATGTTTTTGAAAAATATAGGGCAAGAACGGTGGAGCCCACAATCTTTGTTAACTGATCAATTACCCAACCCCATAATTGAAATTTCCTTCCCCTATAGAAGTTTTCTTGGTAAAAGCCCTGTTCTATGGAAATTTCCCCATAGATGAAAAATACTTCCTAAAATGTTCCATTTCTGGAAAATCCGGTAAAAGTTTTCAAATTTCATACCAGCTAGTTCTTTTGATGTTTTCTTTACTTTTACTTACCTGAACACAACCTTGACACTTGGAGACACTTTTGCCTACAAAGTTATGCCGACAATCTCCTTCTTTAAATTCCTTTTCCCCATCAAAACTTTTTCCCTTTAACTCATGGATACAAATTTTTGGTTAAAACTTTACAGAATATGAAGCTCCTTTATAATAGGGTGTCAACAAGTGAGGCTTCCTCTCAATCCAAATCTTTCCTTATCAACTCCTAGATTTCGTTTAATTAGAATTACCACCCCCTCCTTTTTTTTCTATAAAATACAATAATCCATTTACTCGAGATCAAAATCTAATTTGTTGGGGGGGAAACCATTTTTTCCTTCCCAATAACTGACTTTAGGTGGCCAGTTTATATCCTTTATCTTTTTCAAACATAACCAATCCTTTCTGTTTGTCTTTTCTCTAAATTTCTTCCATCATGTTCCCCCAGAGGGATAATTATCTATGAAATTACCCAAAATCCCACTTTGGATTTCCCTATTTTTGGGCAGCCTGTTTACAGAGAAAAAATACACGCATGTATAAAGGTTAAGTGTATTCTGGAAAAATTCTTTCCGCATTGATTTTTATTCTACCATAAGGCCTACGGTTACAACATAATCACCTTCTGCTCAGGGGAAAATGGTAACTTTAAATTTCACAATGAGAAAAGTCACTTTTCATTTAGGTTTTTTCATCGCCTCCCACTTCCATCTGCCCTCAATAATCAGGAAAATTTTTTTTCTAATCAAATAGATACTTATAGACCCCTTTTTAAAGGTCCCAGTGAGGCTTATTTTTTTCACATTGTTTTCCCCTCCCATATAAATACAGTGTGCCCCCTCCAAAAATTTTTAAGTCCAAACACAATATTTACTAACTGAATTTCTTTTCCCAATCAATTGAGTTTGAATGAAAATTTTTGCATCAAGATCCACCGAGAGGCCGTAAACCTGCAACAAACTAACTATTTTACCCTTCTTTGCAAAATTAAAATTATACAATCAAAAACCCCAAATAAAAAATTAATACATATATTTTTTTTTGGAGCCCCATCACTAAAACCTTATTCAACATATGGTTTTTTATGAGGTTCCCATTAATGGCCCTAAAAAATTTGGGTGCCCCTGATGAAGACAAAAGTGGTCCCATTCCCTCCTTTATGAGCTCCTTGGAAAAGTTTTTTGTTCGACATTAATTCCCCACTAGGTCACTCAAAACATACTTTAAGATTCCTTCCCCCCTTGCTTAATTTGCGAGTTTAAAAGGGGTGGAGAAAATTTTTACGCGAATCCTTTTTACAAAAAATCTTTTTTGTAATATCCAGCGGCTGAACCCTAGAAAAATAGCCATACTATTTCCATGGGACAAAATTTTTAAGTGAGGTTTTTTGCTTGCCCGTATCCATTCAACTGCTTCTTTATCTTAAACAAACTGGTTCACACCGAAACCTCGTCTTCCCTTTGAAAATTTACAATGAACCTAGAAATTTTTGACTTCTACCGTAGTACAAAAACCTCACCAACTTAACTGAGTTTTATGGGCCGTTAAAGCTGATGCCTTCTGCTAAGGTCCCTTTCCAAATATAAATCCTTTAAAATGCTGCCCCCCTTTTTAATGATTATTTTCCCCATCGGATTCCATTGAGAGATAAAAATCAGAATAATCCCGTCAATGAAAAACTTACCCAACAAAATTATCTAAAATCAAAGAATCTAAAATTAAATCTGATTCATCCATATAGTTCCAAATGTAAATAATAGCGCTTGGTGGCATATTTGTCCCATCCCTAAACCTGCAAAGAATTACCAAAAACTTTGAAATGTCCCCCCCCCCCTATCGAGCTTCAATAAAAAGCTAGTCCCTTAGATAAAAACCCAAATTGCATCCTCGATCTTTCAGCCTGATAATTTTCCCAGATCCAAGATCTATCTTAAAGAATACTGAAACTCCCCTCTCCTTCAACTGAATCCTAGTAGATCCCAAATCTATTCTGAGGCAAACAAATTGGGGTCATCATTATTCATTAATTTTGGGGACCTTTTTATTTTCAAAGCTATCATCGATAATCTATAAATCACAATCCCCCGCATCGTCACACTCCTTTTCCTTTCTTATTAAAAACAAAAACATACAAACTGTGGGGCCCTAAACGCCCTCACCAAGAAAAAACTCACTCCGGATTCCCAAGAGATTTAAAGTCCGAAACTCTCCCCTTTGGCATAATAATACCTTATACTAACCAAATCCATGCCCCAAAGAATTTAAGTCCGAAAAACTCTTTATCAAATGGAATTACAATTCAAAGTTTTGGCAGTTATAGCCCTTTGTCAAACCCGCAAACTTCTATTAGATAACTTTTTTCCTTAACAATATCTCGATTTTTGGACCCAATTCCACCATTATATTTTACTCATATAGGTATAAGCCACCAAAAATCCCTTTTTTGCACTAAGGGTTGTCACTTCTAATTCGCTCCTCTGGAGATATTCAATAATGAAATAAAAGATTTCGTCTCTCTCCTCAAGTCCAACAACACTGTATAAGCCATATCTTTGTTCAGATTAATAACCTTACCTAGAATAAAAATATCGCCTACTGTTATTTTCATATTCAAGAGACTCTCCACACATGCTCAATACAAGAGAAGGGAATAGAAATTAACTACTAATAATACCGGCATTGATTGCTCTCGTCAATCTCCACATCCACTTCTCTCCATATTGTGATTGCATCAAACTTGAAATTTCACGGAAAGCTTACTGGCCTTTTCCTCTAGATGGTCCTTCTAACTACTAGAGGACGTGTTGAGGACGAATCTTAGCCAAGTGCCCTAGTTTGGCCGCATCTGTAACAAGTTCCAGTATTTATTCGACAATCTCCCCTATGCCCGACGTCGACACTTAGTACACAAGGAACTCAAAAGAACCTTGGGTACAATTTGCATCAGCGTACCAATTCATTTTCGCGCGCGATTCGCTAGGGAAAAAAACTAGCTCTTCTTTCCAAGTATGTCTTTCAGGGGAAAATTCTCCTTTGCCCAACAACTTGAGTGTGCATTGAGTAGGACTGTCTTTTGCTTCAGCGATAGACGCTACGATTCGCTAAACGTCGCTGAAAGATGTTCTATATTCATACACGCCACTTAATCATGGTGAATGACATGGCTGCAACCCTTCTTAAGATTTCTGCGCCCTAATCTTCTGTCAGTAGCTACCAGGTGCGAACCCTTGCTAAACGATAAATCATACTGCAGTACTGCTTCGACCTTCATTCTTACCGCTTGCACTCATAACGCGCGGATAGGGGAAACAAAATTCCTAGGCTTTCTGCCGCGTTACCGACTTCAGAAAAGGGAAGGATCATCAAAGCGTTGCTTTAAATCTGTTTTGCCAAGTGTGCACATTATGTCTTTGCCCGCTCTAACTTCATACAAAAGTTTCCCTCTTTGTGTCCCCACCATAAGCCAGCTGTCTCCGCCTATACAGACAGATGTTCCGCATACTGACGTTTGGCGTTTCTAATACAACTCGCTAATTTCGAAATCTATGTTCTAAATCTATAATCCACTTTCGCAAAAGCTCATGGTCGCGAGTTCTTAGAGAATGTAGGTAGCGATAAGAGCCTAGAAAATCTTTCGCATACAGATGTCCTTGAGTTTTTCCTCTATTTGTCAAGTTCATGTGACGAGCAACGGACTCTGCTCCAGTTTGACATCGTGACCACTTCTGTCATCTATCAAATGGCTTCAGCTGGATCAGATCGTATCCCCCTTCAATAGAAGTTGGGTTGTGCCACCACCTGCTCCTCTCGGTCTTTGGGAGGGAGGGTAACGCAGAAGGGGTACCTTGAGTTGCCGTGTCTACATGTCTTGAAGAAGGAGCATGCCTCTTGTCATCCTATCTTCCGTAAAACAATAACCCAACACTTCACCCATGAGAGTTTACAATTTAGCCTTAAGTAATCTCCAAACTTCTCAAATCCTAACGCATTCACTAGTAGTCACATTAACTCCATTCTTATTAAGATTCAAGCATCTTATTATAATTACAATTAATTTTTTGTCTTTGACCTTTCCTAGGACAATGTGGCATATTTTA
Source organism: Platycarya longipes (assembly GCA_036559045.1). Taxonomy (NCBI): domain Eukaryota; kingdom Viridiplantae; phylum Streptophyta; class Magnoliopsida; order Fagales; family Juglandaceae; genus Platycarya; species Platycarya longipes. The sequence continues at coordinate 26,705,111 of CM071798.1, forward strand.
TCCCAGAGATCATGAATTGCTCTGATTGATAGACCACTCTGTGACGTCCTCAATCTACGGTGCTATGAGAGTTTTAACGTAAATTGATAAGAAAATGTCATGACGTTAAGATAACACTCCGGTCTAGACTTACCCCCGCATACGTAATCGAAGAGAATTCAATGCGATGCACACCTAACATTGTGTACTATTAATCGTGCAATGAATTCGCCGGAGGTAAAATGGTCTAACGAATGAATAGACTTCAATACGAGTAAGCTAGAATTGATCGACATAGTTAGAAAATATCAATTCTAACAAACATAGGCAAATTGAATATCTACATCATCCCACATTGCCGTTTAACTGTACATCTATAAACCTAATTTAGTTTTAATTTGTAGTTATACATTTGACTAATAAGTTTTTCTAAAAATACTAAACTTTTAATAGCTCACTTAGGCTCCTTCTCTTCTTAACTCCGAAAAAAATTCCCTCCCATAACGCCCATACGATGTCCAGACTATATAACCAGTAAAAAATGCTCGAACGGAAATTGTAATATGGTATAATGGTCCAGTACGGGTTGTTGTGTTAGACTCCGCGGGATGGGACAACGAGCCGCATCTTAACCTAACGTCAAACAGCCATGGGCGACGATTGCTTGCTCCTGTTTGTGAAAATAGCGGACGCCCTGTATGGCTCCAAACCCCCAATCTGGACAATACATTAGTGTCATAAATGGGAGAGTCAAAAGTATCAAAAAGTGTGAGTAGTCAGAGGGCCCTCAAGGCTCCTCTGGGCCTCCTGAACAATCGAGGGCCTTTCCATTTTTTCATCATCAATCCCTGCAATAAGAATTTGTATGCCCAAGACGTATGGAATTACACAAGAGTGAGATTTCCTTGAAAATCTCAGTAAGTACACAACTAACTTAAAGAAGCATAGACAAGGTAGAATATTAACAAACTTAACAATTATCACTACATATAACTTATGAACTGCGTAATGAGACACATGCATGATTCACATTTTCATTTCCTATACCGACTTTATACCTTTCATGGACACACCATTATATACTTAAGACTTTTATTGTCTTTCTTAATCTCATGGATTTTACTTGTTTCATAACTTCGAGGGGCGTTACGTATCGCCGTCCACGCTGGATACTCTTAGCATCATGCGGAGTTTGGCCATATATCTCGTCAGTCATCCGAGCATTACATATCACTGTCTCCGTCATGACAAGTCTTGTGTTAGTCTTCCAGGCGTTAGTATCGCTGTTCTCATCATGTAGAGTCTCATGTTAGTCTCCCAAGCGTTACGTATCGTCATCCCCATCGTGATATGAAAAATACTCAACATAGAGGCATGACATATCGTCATCCCCGCTAGTCATATCAGTTGTCTGGGAGTTACATATCACCGTCCCCATCGGTCTCGACTCTTAACTTATCAAATCATGTCAGTCGTCCGGGCATTACGTATCACCATCCCCGTCGTGACACGATTATTATTTTTACGATGGGCATTATGTATCACCGTCCCCATCGGCTTTGTTAGTGATACAGGCGTTACGTATCGCCGTCCTCGTCATGACGTGACTTTAGGCTTATTCTTAGTCTTGTCATATTCTTATAGAATTTTTCCTATCTTGTTTCCTTTGCCTCAAGCATCATAATCTTATGACGACACGTATGTGACGAAATGAGACATGAACATAACCTTAGACTTTTAAGTGCATATTTCAATGTCCTCATGAATCTTATGATATGTAGAAATATATCACCATAACATACGTCTTGTGCATTCACATGTACGTCACATAATCTCGTAACGTCAAAAACATAACAAACTATGCTTAAATAATTAAATAAAATAACAGACTATTACCTATTCAAAGCTAGCCAAACACTATAAGGGTTCATAACTTATTTTTCTTTTATTTTAACTTTTTCAAACTCCTGATTCATGAATTACTAAATTTTCCCTAACTTTCAAAAATAAATTCAAGCCTAAATCTTTTATGTTTTCTTAGGTAATTCTTCACCAATTTCTTGGATGATAAATCTTGAATTCTTTTCAAGTAAACTATGGTCCTTAACTCATTCAATATCATCCAAATAACTAAAATTAATTAGATAAGAATTAGAATAAAAAAGTTCATCCATAAATCCTAGTTAGGCCGCTACCTTCTAGGAGTTTTTTTTTTTTTTATCAATTAAATGCTTCCTATTATCACATAAGTTCCTTATTATTTCATAATAGACTATATTCTTATGTTCTTACAATTTTCCTTAATATTTTTCTATAATAAAAACTAGGTTAAATCTTACTTGATTTTATCCAAACACTTGAACAAAGTTCACATTCAAAAGAATAACAAAACATGCTTTAACCTTCCAATAAATTATTTTAATTCCAACATTAAGTTAAATAGCTGTACTTACAGATTTTTACTAAACTTGAATTGGTGTTTGGATTATTAAGCCCTTGCAAGTTCTCATTCAAAAACCCTCAACCACTCTCCTTTAAAGTTTAGGTGATGTAGTGATCTTTGGAAATGGTTTTCTCTTCTTTTTCTGTTATGGGCGTGTGTTCTCACTAAAAGAGAAGTGTGAGAAAGTTTCATCCACCTATTTATACAAGAGAGGGGCGACTCAATGGATGCTTTAGGTGTGAAAAAGGCCAAGGGAACAATGGTTACCCTTTGCCGTGTATGGGTGAGGTGTCTAACCTCACTTAGTCCTCATGACCACTCTAATCCTTAGGCTTGATTGATAATATCTTGATCCAATGGTTAGTTTTGAGCCACCTAAAGACCTATCTTAATCAATGGCTTAGAAGAATTTCATCACATGGACGGTGTATAGCTGGACACATCCCCCACCATGCATGCATCGACCACTTGAGCTCTCCAAGGGTTATCCGACACTTCCAGAGCTTCATTCCCCCATTTTGCCACTTGTTTAGCCTCCTAGGAAAACACTTGTATCAATCTTTGAAGATATATTCAAGGACTTGGTTGGGTTAAAATCCGATACTAGCTTGTTTAGTTAGTTCCTAACATATGTCCTTCCTCTTATGGTTCCTTCATGTTTTTTGGTTAACCAACCTTCTAGATAAACTTTATCCACCTGCCACATACCTCCTTACACCTGTCAAGATGCCAAAAATCTTGAAAAAACAATAAGATTTCATCCCCAATAGTAAGGCGGTGCTACATGTACAATTCGGGTTCCAATTTTAGCCTATTTCAGTCCTTGTCACTTCTTGCCCAAGTAAGTCCTAGAACCAATTCGATTAGCTAAAAACTCATAACATGAAAGTTTTATATCTGTCTCTTAGTTTAGCTATCAAATTTTAAATCACCTCATTCCGAGATAAAATGATAGAGATATGCTTATTTTACCAAAACTGGTTGGAGTGACTTGAGAACACCAATCCTAGCTTTACATGTGTTCCTTTCTTCCAATTTCGAATTTTCTAAATTTTCTCCAAAAATAATTTTTTCTAAATTCAAACTAAAATATTCTAGTTAATACCTTGCTCAAAATTCCAAGAATTGTCCACAATTCATAATTTTTCATCCAATAAATTAAATATCTTAAATTGGATTTTAATACCTAAAGACCATATGTTTCTAAAATTGCCATAAATTGCTAAAATGACTTCAAAATAAATATTTAACCTAAGGTAGACTTTTAAAAGGAAGGGTTTTTACACTGGAGTTTAAACTCTCGCCTCCGTAGTTTCTTTGTGGTCAAGTCTTAAGGAATTTGTAAGCTATTTTCACATGTAACGTTCATCTAGAGATTCCCCCCACATCAACTTGTCATCTTGGACCCTGGCAATACTTGGATCTTGAGAATATTGGACACCATTTGGGGGTTAAACACAGCACTGACCCGCTCTACATCCCACCACTTTGTAGCTTGATCAATTAACTGAATAACCCAAGACGGAAAAGAAGGGAGAGACTCATTTGTCATTTGGCTTGGAGATCAAACACCTTGGATCCAATAGTCTAAGATGAGGTCGATTGAGCAGCCATCCTCCACTCACCAAATGCATTCCTCCTTTATGACTATTAGTGCTTCCCAAAGACCATGCCAAGCAAAAGAGGGATTCCTTCCTAGGCCAACTTTGAACAACTGAGATTAAGGATAATACGAGCCTTATAGATGCGCGCCAACAATGTTCCAGGTTCCTTTAACATGTGCCACATTTATTTGGCAAGGAGGAACATGTTGAAAGTGTGGAGATCCTTAAATCCAAGACCACCTTTCAACTTTGGTGCACACATCTTGGACCAATTTAGCCAGTGAATCTTACGCTCCTCTCCTTTTGCACCCCTCCAAAACCAAACCATTAATTGTTCTAACTCGGGACATAAGGAGAGCGGAAGGCTAAAGCAACTCATGGAGTAGGTGGGGATTGATAGAGTGACGGCTTTGATTGGGATCTCTTTTCCCCCCTAGGGGAGGAGCCTTTCCTTCCAACTTTGTAATTTTGACCAAACCTTCTACTTTATGTCTGAAGAAACCACTTTTCTGGACCGGCCAAACATGGAGGGAGATCAAGATAGTGATCATAATTACGTGTGTCTCTGATGCCCCAAAAAGCTTGGATCTCTCGTTGTTGGGCTGCCTCGACGTTATGGCTGAATATCAAATCAGATTTCTCCCAATTGATCTGTTGTCCCTCTCCCTCTCATACTTTTCCAACAAATGTTGGATGTTGGCACATTCCTGTACTGTTGCTTTCCCAAATAGAACACTGTAATTAACGAATAGGAAAAGATTCAAGCAGGGGGCTCCTCAGCAAATCTACACACCTGAAATAGCATTTGTCGCTTGTGCTCTCTTGAGCAAAGAGATAAAACTTTCAAATCACCGTAGAAAAAAGTAAGTTGATTAGGGATCACCTTGTTATAGACCCCTCGAAGGTTGTACTTTCTGTACCGATCACTGCTCCGATATGATACGTACCAGCCATACTGGTACAGTACAAAATTTAAAACTATGATTTTATTACTTTAATAGGCTTCTCAATTTTGCTGAATTGGAAACATGGTCGTTACCTATTTTGTAAATACGATGGAGAAACTTAATAAAAATTGTAATTTACCTCATACAAGTTTGAGCTCAACCATTTATACAGGATTGGTTCGAGTTATATAAAATAAAGATGTTGTATTTTAGGAATGACAAATCAAAAAGATATTTATTGCACGGATTTATTTGAGACTTTAATCTACCGCCGAGGATTTAAATATTCTTAAAGATTGAAGTTTTCGTCTGTCAGTCCAAACTAGTTGCTTATTTTCATTCATGTAATTTCTATTTTATTATGGTCATGTATTGAAACACTCACAAATGTCACTCTCCAAACGTCATCCCTAGTTGGACAGTCGAAGGGTTCGAAAGTGTCCAAACAAGCTTAAACAAGTCATTCACGAGAATTCCGGCCAAGGTTTGGAGGTCAACCGGTATCGTCTACCTTATCTGGCTTAAGAAGATTATAAGATACGTGCACGGTGCATCAATCCATGCCCTGCAAAATAGTCAAGAAACAATGAAGCTGATCTCACGTATCATGGCTTGTCACTGGTCTTGGGCTCCGGTATTTTTCAACTTTCATTCTGATGGGGCCTGTTGTTTTTTTTTTATTGGAGAAAAAAACCTTCCACACTTTACTCAAAAAGCAAGAGGATTATAAAGATTTACAAACTGGAAAGACACCAATTCGATCATATCCGCAGCTAGCAAGAGAAGCTTCCTTTGCTAGACAATAGGCTAACTGATTACCATTTCTTTTAATAAAATGGAACTGCCATTGATCCATGCTATTAAGGATACATTTAGCGTCATTAACAATCAGACCAACACAATCGAGCCTTTCATCTGTTGTAGTAAAACTTTTACTATTTGCTGGCTATCACCTTCGAGAATCACTTGTGTGATCCCCATTTCTCTTGTCATAATTAATTCTTCCATTGCTCCTATTAGAGGTCGGCAGCAGGGCTCTGCAGCCCGCTTCGCTGCCCCCGTCCCCCCCTCCTCCGCAGGGCGGGGCGGGCAATCCTGTTCCACATATGCCTGCTCTGCCCCCACTTATATATTATATATATAGATTTTTATTTATATTTACAAATTGTGTATTTACAAATATATATTACAATTTGTTAGATTTGTTCACAAAGTGTATATTAGAAAATTTAAAAATTACATAGTTTAAAAACTAAGGTTACATTTGAGTGTTGAGAGTGTGTGAGAGTGTTTGTGAATAGTAATAAAAAGTAGGTAAAAAGTAATAATAAAATATTAACAAGTAATGAAAAAGTAATGAATAGTAATAAAAGTAGCTAAAAAGTAATAATAAAGTAATGAATAGTAGTGGAGAATGTTGGAGAATATTGAAAAACTTATACTTGCCAAACATGCCCTACTTATATAAATTATGCACTAACGAATTTAAAAATTACTACATTACAACTTACACAAAACATGCATAGCAAATTTAAAATCTATATAATTTTTAAGTTATAATCATATTTACAAATTTTAAATTTACAATTTGGCCCTAAAAATGTATTTCTAATCACTTTTAGACTTTATATAATTTTTAAACCTAATAAAATGTAGTACATTTTTTTAATAGACATGAAGTGAGACAGATTTTAAATCCGCGTTGCACCCCACCCCCACATCGTCAGGGCAGGGGCCTGGGTGAAAACTCCATCCCTTGTCCTCTGCGGGGCGGGGTGCAGGAAGGGGGCTACCTTGCACCGTATGGTGCAAGTAACACCCCTAGCTCCTATTAATTAAACTAGGAGAATATCCATAAATCCCATTCTTCATAATTTATTTGTTTGCTTGATAGCCCCTGTGTGATCCCTTGCAATAAGTCCAATCCCAAAACGATTTTGAGAGACATTCAAGGCAACATCCCAATTTATTTTGATGAAGCCTTGTTGGGGAGGGTCAAGCTTGCTGGTTAACTCCACTATGAACACCTCTACGCTGGTTGTTGTTGCTCCTTTGGGCTTCCTGATATTCCTGTAAAGAATTAATAGCATTTGAGGCCACTTATATTAAGGTGTACAAAGGATTGCTCAAATATAAGTTTGTTCCTTTTAAGCCAGATTCCTCTAGCCATTACTGCAAATAATTCCATCTGTTGTTGGCCACAAAAATTTAGCAGATATTCAAACAGGTCCCTGAATGATCCTACACTATTTCTCCTTTTCTGTAACCCCCTTGGACCTTGACTCCACACGTCCTTTGCTAAGTAATAGTTCCATACAGCATGAGTGATTGATTCCTTTTCTCTTTTACATATAGGACATAGTGGATATTCTTACAATTCTCTTTTTATACAAATTCACATAGTAGGTAAAGATTCCAAACATGCTCTGGAAAGGAATACTTTAGATGCATTTGGAATATTATATTTCCAGCAGCATGTCCAAGCCACATTATTCTATGTTCAAGAGGAGGGTTGACCTTTTTCTTGTTCCTTCACTTCCTTATGGTTGTGATAAGCGCTTTTAACCGTAAACACACGATTCTTTGTAGCTATCCACATCATTTTATCTCTAGCCCCTTGTAAACTGATGGGAATTTTCTTTATAGATTCTACCTCCTCCCTTTGGAAAAACAGCTTCAATTAACTCATGCTTCCACCGCTTTGTTTCATGATCTATCAATTCCACCACTTGATCTTGTTCTTGTAGAACCTGAATAGGTGATTGGACTTTATAGCTTGTAGGCTTTGGAATCCATCTGATTTCCCATTTTTTGATATCTCTACCATTACCTATTCTCCATTGATTGTCCTTTTCAATCAATTCTTTGGTAGCATAGAGACTTCTCCAAATCATTAATGGTCTCCCTCCTATTTTTGCTTTCAGCAATTCTAATTGTGGAAAATATTTTGCTTTTAGCACTTGGACTACTAGTGATTCAGGAAATTGTATTGTTCTCCAACATGGTTTAGTCAACAATGCTAGATTAAAGCTTTCAAAATCCCTAAATCCCAAACCTCCCATTTCTTTTGCCTTTCCCACTTGACTCCATGCCACCCAATGTAGCTTTTTCTCCTTATCCATATGGCTCCACCAAAATTGGTGCATGATTCGGTTTATATCATTTAACAAAGTCTTTGGCAGCTTAAAAACTCCCATGCAATATGTAGGAATGTCTTTTGCTACCGCCTTTAACATAATTTCTTTTCCTACTTGAATGATAAATTTTGTTTTCCAATTACTAATTCTACCTCTAATTTTGTCCAATATCCCTTTAAAAGCCACTTTGTTCGATCTTCCTACTGGCAGGTAGTCCCAAGTAATTTTCATAAGAGGAAGTTGATCTGGTCCCAACTATGTTGAGAAGATATTCCTTTGTTTCTCTTCTTGTACTAGCACTAAAGAAAATTAAGGATTTTAACTTGTTAAGTTTCTGTCCTGAGGCAGATTCATAGAGGTTGAGGATTCTATTAATGGCTACCCATTCTCTTACATTTGCTCTACAAAATAATAAGCTATCATCCGCAAAAAATAAATAATTACCACTGATCTTGCCTCTACTGATTCGATAGCAATGGATTTCCTTTAATTCTTTAGCCTGATTTAGCAAGGAGCTAATGCTTCTACCGCTAACAAGAATAGGTATGGAGACAATGGATCTCCCTATCTAATATCTCTAGCTGGTTGGAAAACTCATAAGGAACCCCATTTATCAGTATTGAATAAGAAATCGATGTGACACAGCTCATGATGAGGTCAATCCATCTTTTATTGAATCCCAATTTTTCTATCATTTTCCTCAAAAATATCCATTCTACTCTATTGTAAGCCTTGCTCATATCGAGCTTAATGGCGATGTATCCTTGTTATTATTTTCCTTTTGAATTCATTAGAATGAAGGATTTCAAAAGCAACAATAATATTATCTTGTATCATTCTCCCGCGTGTAAATGCACTTTGAGTAGGAGATACTATCTCATCCAGGATATTTTTGAGTTTGTTTGCTATGGCTTCTGAAGCAATTTTGTATATAATATTACAAAGAGAGATTGGTCTAAAGCCCATAACTGTTTTTGAATTCTTTAATTTAGGAATCAGAACAATAAAGGTTTCATTCAAGGTTTCAAAATTACTTGTTTGGTTCAGCACCTCTAGGACAACCTTGGTTCAATCATGCCTGACTGTGTCCCAATGTGTTTGATAGAAAGTAGCTAAGTAGCCATCCGGCCTTGGTGACCCCAACGGATTGATTTGGAATAAAACATTCTTCACTTTCTCGACTGTAAAATTTTTGGTTAGTCTTCTGTTCATATCTTCAATTACCTTTGGTCTAACATATTGTAAGCATGCTTCCATGTTTGTTACTTAAGAAGATGAGAACAACTTTTTATATTGTCTGTAAAAAGCCTCTTTTTTTCTCTTGGTTACCCCTAATTTTGCTTCCATCCTCCTGCTCCAGTTTCTTGATCTCATTGTTTTTCCTTCTTTAATTTGCACATTTATGAAAATAACTTGAGTTTCTGTCTTCATTCTTTAGCCACATTTGCTTTGCTCTTTACTGCCATTTTGTATTTTCCTCTTCTAAGTGATTGTTTATCTCTTTTTGGCATTGTGGCCTGTATTCGAGCTCTGCAAGTTAGCTAGGTTTTCTAGCTTTCTTTTAATAGTATTTGCCTTCTTTCTATGATTATCTCTATTCCATTGCTCTAGAGAGTTCCTACATTTATTGAGTTTGCTTTGAACATCATTCAAAAACTGACCCTGATTAGCAGACTGATGATCCCAATTGGATTTGATAATCTTTCCACATTCCTCATAAAGATTCCAGCTTGTTTCTAATCTGAATATGTCATCTCCATTATACATCTCTTGTTACTGAGCACTCCCTCTATTTCTGCAAGTAAACAAAATAGGACCATGGTCTGACGTAAGTGCTGCCACATTACATATGGTATTCTCAGAAAGTACTTCAATCCACCTCTTATTCCCAAACACCCTATCTATTATTTTCTTTGTAAAATGATTGCCTCCCCTCTTGTTATTCCAAGTGAATCACAACCATAAATTAGTTTAATTTCGACAATTGTGTTTGTGTTAGTTGAATGGGAGTAGATAATTAATTATTTGTGAAGGAGAGTTAATTAATTATTTATGACAAGTAGTTAATTAATTGTTTGTAATTTCTCTAACGTCAGGAACATTACATGAATTACATGATTATCAATATATTAACAAAAATAATTTTAAGAAGTAAAATAAAATATAAAAAAATTAAAATATATATAATATATAGTGTAGGATGACAAGCAGCATATATTCTTTCATTATTAAAAGGAAAATTTTATACACTACATTTTTTTTTTTTGAAATGATTATATTCTCTTAGTTTTATTATATTATATAATATGTGACACATTTATTATTATTAGATTATTTTTTATTGAATGATTCTTTATTATCTATTGATATAAATATGCAATATTTTACATAATAAAATAAAAATAAAATGATGATGGAGTATAACATTACCCTCATGGAATATAATATAATTGGTCGTGGAGACGACAACGCATCCTAACAGTCAACATTGTGAAGTGAAATTACCCAGCTTTGCCGCGGTCACCTGTGGCGTCTTCTAAAAGCATTATATATAGCTCACAGATGTCACTCTCCTAACATGGACGTCCCTAGTTTGACAATCGAAGGGTTCGAATTGAAAGTCTGATCCACGCGGTTTGAATTCATGATAGTTTAAATGTAGAAAGCTCTCGATATATAGAAATATCGGAGAAGTATGATTAGGCTATGAAGCAAACGTATCAATGACGCTCCCATCGCATCAAGGTTCTTCATTTTCACGAGCAAGAACAACTTCATAAGTTATGGGACTTGTTTGAAGCATGATAACCTTATGAGAAAATCTTTAAAGCGGTCAGTCCGCTCAAGCTTAAAAAACAGCCATCTAGTAATATATTGCCACATTGCTATTCCATTTCTAATTACTATAGACCTATCTGCAGATGATAACTGAAAAATCCCCAAACTGAAAAACTTTTCCATCGAAGCTTCCGCCCTTTTTCACTGAAATCTCTCTGAAAAATATCCTCCTCTCCGATCTGCTCACCTTCTTCGGCACGGCCGGATCTCCAACTGAAACTCTTCTCAAGTCCAAGTCTCCTCCTCTCCCTCTTGTACCGAAATCTTCCCAAGTAAATTTTTTTTTTGGAATCTGGGAGGGAACTAAAGCAATGGCGTCAAAAGCTCTTCTGCAATGTATTGGCTTTGGTTTTGAGCTGTTGGGTGGTTGAAAACACAAATAATAAATCATTTTGGTTATATTTTTAAGGTGGGAAATTTACTGCCAGCGTTATTTGTTTGAGATGCGGAGAAATAGGACATGGAAGACCGTGTGAAGTAGATCAGGAAACCGTGATGCAACAAGCACAATGCTGTCCTCCTATATTCTGTGTTTCTGATTAGAAAGCGCCCACTTTTCTTTCTCTTTCAAAAATTATGTTTCATTTCTTTATTAATGGTGTCGACGGACTTGTGTTCTTCGAGTTCCTTTTTTGAATGCATGGGGGCTGAAATCGATTGCTGAATGAGGTTATAGAAACTTAGAAAGATATGTTGCATTATCCAGTACAATAAGTATATTATAATTGCTGTGAGATTCCCGATGTGTCCGAGTATTATTAAAGGCATTAAGAGCCTTGCTTTCGGATTGACCGCTGTAAAGCGGCTCTCTAAACTTCCTTTTGTTTAGAGTTCGGTCTTGCCACAAACACAATCCCAGCACTTAACTTTATTAAAGATTCTGAAACCATAATCTCCAATAGCGGTAGGTTCGTATTGGGATTTTTTAACCCTACGAATTCTACTTATCACCATGTTGGGATATGGTATCCTAGAGATCCCACGATTGGTGCCATATGGGTTGCTAACAAGGACAAGTCCCTCAAGACCACCTCTGAGATTCTTACTACATCTAAAGAGCCTGTCGAGGCCACGCCACATTAAATGCAAGAGCTGCCCAGACCATAGCGCATTTAATAAGAAGCCAAGCAGAAGCATCTGAAGCTAAAGTCCCCCGCATCGCATTAAATACGGGTCAGGAACTTAGGCATGCCCTTGGGGTAAAGCAGGGACTGACACAGTACAGAATAGGAGACATCTCGCTGTCAGTCCACTATGGTAGGAAATTTTCCCATACACGACAAAGGGAATGATGACCTGACGAATTGACAGGACAACGACCATGCCCTTCGGGAACGCACCTGGAGCACACCAACTCTTATAAATAGTGACTCCATGGTTCATAGGTTCATCTATCTCTCTCTACTCTCGTATTCGTCCTCAATATTCTCTTTATAATTCTACTGACTTTGGCATCAGAGTGATCGCAGGGCAACCACTGCCCCACCCATTCAATCCTCGTGCAGAACTGGTTTGTTTGGATATTGTCGAGTAGCCCAGACCACGGAACACAACTTCAACAATGGCGCCGTCTATGGGATAGAAAAATGTGCATTCTATATGCCGACTGCGATGCTATCCTAAACAACCCTCCGAGAAGAACTCAACGACAACACTATGGAAGCCAGATTCGCAGCAATGAAAGAAACCATTAGGAAGCTGACTAAGAAAAATGAGATGTTGTGGAAGAGCAATGAGGAACGTACCGCCCACCACGAGCCGTCCGCCAGTGAGCATGTGAGCTCCTTTCAGAAAGAGGAGTCTGACCAAGTCGAAGAAGAGCAAAACAAGTTGCACCTAGAAATCAGGGAGCTCAGGAACAAGTATGTAGAGCTCGGGAACAGCTCGGGCATGCCTTACAACACGAACGTAATGGTCGTATCGCTCCTACCAAAGTTCAAAGTACCCCAGATGAAGCTCTATGATGGGAGCAAGGACACGTTTGAACACTTAAGAGGCATTTATGACAGATATGAGTCTGCACGACTACTCAGATGAAGTGGCGTGCAGGGCGTTCCCCCTCACCTTGAAGGGGACGGCCCAGGGGTGGTTTGGGACCATCCCCATGGAACAATCAACAACTTCAACTACTTCGCCTACCTATTCCTAACCCAATTCTTGGTAGGCCGCAAGAGGAAATGCCCAGCCGCCTATTTGCTCACAGTCAAGCAGAACGGCTAGGAGAGCTTGAAGAACTACCTTTCTTGGTTCAACCGATAATGCATGACCACTGATGACAAGAAGGAGAAGATCACCCTGGCCACGAATGAGGTTATAATATTGATTTAGTTTTTGGGAATAATTCAAGAGATAAGTGTTATGGGTTAAAATAAAATTTAGTTCTTATGGTGGAAGTTGATAAATAAATAATAGGTCTAAATAATACTTAGGGTTCAGCCAATCCCTTTATGATTTGATGATTGATTCAATTATTTATCTAAAAAGATGTAGGGATTAATACAAGAAAAAAGGGAAGACAATAACCAGGTGTTAATCTCCTTATGTGATCCGGCTTTATTCTTTTAGGTTAAGATTATTTGAATTATTTTCTTCGTTATGGATAATTGTCGTTTTATATATATATATGTTATGGCATGAACAAATTGGGGTTTAAAATCTCCACATGTGAATTGGCTTCATCTTTGTAAATTAGGGGTGAGTTGTCGCTCCTTTAATTTGAATGAATATGATATCCTTGAAATATAGTTAGATTTACATGATGTGATATGACTCAGATGAGATTTGGAAATACATGTCTCATATTATTTCATGGATTACATACTTTGCATGGAAGTTACATGTCACATGCATATCTATTTAAATGATAAGTTCCATGTCCTTTGAATTATTATGTTTTTTTAAAAGAAAAATAAGAAAATAAGTAAAACTTATTTTTATAAGAATCCCAAAGGCTGAGACGGGGTATTACCCTAGTGTAACTTCTTTGTCCACTCTGGAGTGTTTAAGAATAGAGTGGTAACCTTAGGTCGGTGAATAACAATCGGCATATCACAAATGGTTCATTTTTAAAAGATCTCGGAGCATGGTCGTACCTAACACTAGTGAGTGCTAAGGATGGTGAGGGTATTACAACCTGCTGTAATGATTATAATTATGATGCAATTACCTCGACTAAAGTAGTCGCAACATGATGAGATAGCCGGCAAGGGACACACGGTGCATAGGAGAACCGTGATGTATCTATTATAGAAAAGTCATAACAAGAAAGACTATGAGCCTAAGAATGAAAGTAATAAGAAAAAGGATATGTAAAGTTATGATTAATCGAAAAAAACATGAAAAGCTTACGAAAAGTTTATGAAGAATTTCAAGATTTTATGAGTCAATGGTTATCAAAGATATATGAAAGTCTTTTATGAAAAAGCATCGTACATAAGTCACGTATAAATTATGTCATAAGTCTCAATATGCAGTGCCTGATTATGGAGCATTTTGAAGAGGGTTAGAAAGCCAAGAAGCACAATGTGCAGAAATCAAATAAACAATAAACGAAATCTACAATTCAAGAATCTCTTTTTTTAGAAATTAAATTATGTATGACAACATCCTTTGCTAATAGGGTTTTGTGTTTCGGAAGCCCACAAACCCACTTTTGTACAAACTCTTTCAGTTCCTCTACATCAAGATCCTCAAGCCTGAATATAGAAAATAAGAGAGAAAAAAAAATTCAATCAAATTTGTTCCAACATTCTCAAAACAACGTAGTCATTCCAAAACTTCCCAAAGAAAACTTTCCAAAATAATGTTTTTTAAAGAAAGAAACTTGGCCCATTTTTTAGCCTAAACACGGCTAAAAATACATACATATTCTTATTTGATATATATTTTTTTAGATAGTTCATTTCTTTAATAATGCTTCACCTAAATTATGTAATCTAGCAATATAAAGTAGAATTTAGCCGTGGAAAGGAAACCCATCAAAAAGCGATTACAAAAACTTAATGAGCTTGTCAAAGAAAAAGCTAATGGATTCATTCCAGATATTGTTTTCCAAAGTTCCTTATTACTGCTCTATCACATTACCCAGCAATGCATAGAGAAAGAAAAACTAAATTCAAAATTTTTAATGGCATATTTTTCCTAATTTGATGCCAGTAAAAAAGTCCCACCTTACAAAACCATATTAGGAACATACCCACTAATCCAAAACAGAGTATTATTAGCAAGAGATGCGTACCTCCACAACCGCAAAGCGATATCGTACGTGACTTGTGATAGGCTTCCAGACCATGCATAGATTGTTAGGGCTCGAAGAAGAGGGCTGGAACAAAGAAGCAAGGGCTGAGGCCAGGGTTAATCCTATATATATGTACTTTCACGAACATTTTTACTTGCAAAATCAATAGAATTGTTGCGAAAAAACAAAATGGTTCAAAAAATTTATAAATAGAGAAGAAGAAGAAGAAGAAGAAGAAGAAAGAAGATATTGATTGGGGTCGCCTTTCACCAGTGAATGGTGGAGATGGCGTCGTTTGGAGGAGTCATCATCGTTGTCATCACCTTCTTCTTCTTCCCTGATGCCTCTCCATCAGTCCAATAACGAGACGAAAACTCAAGAACTAGGTAATGGAACTAGTGAAAATAGTGAAAACAGCAAAAACAATATAATGGGAAATTGAATGGGAAAACAATATAAACCATTTTTTACTTATTAGAGAACACATTTATCATAAAGAAAAGTGTGAGATACAGAATTAACATAGGCGCCTTGCTCCTGTATCCTCATCATATTACATTCAAAGAAAAATTCAGGGCGAGAAATATACACATTCATTTCATATATGGGAGGAGGAACCGAAGCTTTCTCAGATTTGGATCAACACCGCCAACACCCAGATTGCCATCAACTCGAAAGGTTTTCGAAAATGCAATGGTTGTCGAAACACACACTCTTTCCTTCATATCAGCCTCTTAAAAGTCTGAATATGCTAATTTGAATCAGTGTTCCATCGTATGATTGTCTTGTGATCCCTGTGCTTACTTTGTTTTTAGAACCCAAGAAACGCTCTATTTTGGGTGCTTGAACAGGGACTACCGTACTTGTTCACTCCATAGGCAAGATTGTTATGAGCAGAGACCACCTTCTGCAAAACATTTTTTTTAAAACAATCATTGTCGTGTAAGTACATGCCAGCTTTGCGAAAAAATTTTATCGTCGTCGGTGTGGATGCCAGTTCTTCCTTTTATCTATTTAGAAAGAATCTTTTTGTGGTTCTCTTCCGGGAGATTTGGACGGGGGCATCTAGCCAAGGTGTTTGAGAGCGGATGAAATTCAATCTTTGTAAGTATTGACGTTTGAAATAGAAAGAAAACTACCAATTAAAATCGTTTGGGGTAAGTGGTTTCTTTTCAGTCGTACTTTTCATTTGCGGTAAACTGTTTGTTTTCTTTTTGAGCTTTACAATTTGATTGATAACTCAGATTAAATGATTCGGCTTTTATATAGATAAATAAATAGCTCACAAATTAGGCTCCGTTTGAAATCCTAAGTGTACTTAGTTCATCTTGAGTTAAGATGTGCTTGGACATCCAAAGGCTTTCAGGCTCGCTTGGATTTAGAGATGAGATGAGATGAGTTATGAATAGTAATAAAATGAGTGATTGAGATGAATTGAAATTTAAAATGAGTAGTTAAAATGAGTTGAAAGTACAAAATAAGATGAGATGAGTTGAACCCATCTTTCGAAACAATCCGCCAATGGCAGACAATTTCAGTTCCGCAGGTTGGTGCCCAACACAAAATGTTCCACATGATAGCGGTCAACCCCTCCTTCTCTCTGTATCTTACCAATTTTGTGTCATTTTATTATTTTTATTTCTCATATCCGTTCGCTGGGCAACAATAAATGCAGTCGGTCAGTAAATTCTAGGCGACAATAAATGCAGTCGGTCAGTAAATTAAATCGAATGGTTTGAATTGATCAAAGTCCAATCCACGCGGTTTGAAGTCATGATTGAATGCAGAAAGCTCTCGATATATAGAAATATCGGAGAAGTATGATCAGGCTATGAAGCAACGTATTAATAACGCTCTCATGGCATCAAAGTTCTTCATTTTCACGAACAAGAACAACTTTATCAGTTATGGGACTTGTTCGAAGCTTAAACTTGTCATATTTCCTTGTCTTCCTATCTTCCTTTTGTTTACAGTTGGGCCATGCTACAGACACCATCACAGCATCTCACTTTATCAAAGATTCAGAAACCATAATCTCCAATGACGGTATGTTCGTATTGGGATTTTTTAACCCCACGAATTCTACTTATCGCTATGTTGGGATATGGTATCTTAGAGATCCCACGACTCGTGCCATATGGGTTGCTAACAGGAACAAGCCCCTCAAGACCACCTCAGGGACTCTTACTATATCCGAGGATGGCAATCTAGTCGTTTTGGGTGGAGAAAAGAATATTATTTGGTCATCAAATGTAACAGGTTCTGTTCCTAATCGACACGCCGAACTTCAAGATTCCGGGAACCTTGTCTTGCAAGAAAACACAACTGGGTTAATCGCATGGGAGAGTTTCCAACATCCTTCTGATTCCTGGTTGGCAAAGATGAAACTGGGTACTATTAATGCGATAACTGGCAAGAACGTTCGGCTCACATCATGGAAGACTCCATCGGATCCAGCCGTTGGAACCTTTTCTGCTGGTACTTACTCTTTTAATCTTCCTGAAATTTATATTGGGAATGGTAGTAGCCCTTATTGGCGCAGTGGTCCCTGGAATGGTACGATCTTTATTGGAATACCATATATGATAACTGGATATCAGTATCAACTTAATCTTGTGGAGGTCAAAGAGGGATCATTCTATTATGCTTTTGAGTTTTTAAACAAGACCGCACAATTCCATTACGTCTTGAATGCAGAAGGAAACATATTGGAAATCTATTCTAGTAACGGGAAGGATTGGGTGGTCGTGTGGTCGACTTTGATGTTCTCTGAGTGCGATGTTTACGGCAAGTGTGGAGCATATGGATACTGTGTCCCAGAAAATAAACCAATCTGCAGCTGCTTAGAGGGGTTTGAACCAAAGAATAGAGAAGAATGGAATGGAGAAGATTGGAGTAGTGGATGTGTGAGGAGGAAACCCTTGCAGTGTATGAGAGTGAGCATGACAGGTGGTAAAGAAGACCAAAAAGATGGGTTTTTGAAGCTGAAGATGATGAAAACGCCAAGTTTGGCAAATTTGTCATCTGCTCGGGAGGATAGATGCGAATATGGGTGCTCGGAAGACTGTTCTTGTATAGCTTATACATACGTAGTAGGCATTGGGTGTATGTCATAGACCAGAGATTTAATAGACTTGCGGAAATTTTCCAGCGGCGGAGATGATGTTTATGTTCGTTCGGCCTATTCAGATCTCGGTAGGTTACTTTCCTTTTACAGTCCAAGTCTATTCAGAACTTACAAATATAAAAGAAAAGAAAATGTAGTTTGATATTTCTGATTTACAGATAAAAAGGAAGAAGTGAAAGATAAAAAGGAAGAAGTGAATGTAATCGTCATAGTCCCGATGGTCATAGGAATATTAGTCTTCATGGCCGTGTGTACTTTATTCTTATGCCGGTGGAGGGCTAAACGTAAAGGTAAAATGCACATTTATTTACAGGTAGACACTAACTAGTTTTATCTATTACCATGTATTTATTTTATTATTATCTTAATTAAAATATTTTATTTTTATAATTATATATTTTTTTTATCTAATCTTTTTGTATTTCACTGTAAGTAGGAGCATATACTTTATATGTAACTCATTGACAATATATGGTCCACAAAGTTTCTCTCTCCCTCATTCTCCTTTTCTTTTTCGATCTCAATCATTTGGAATTTTTTTTTCCTAAGGTGGCCAGTGTCACATTATCACCACATTATCTTCACCAACTTTACAAGGTGCATCAACCTTGTTGATGTTGTGTTTCATTGCCTGGGCAACTTCCCATTGTTGGGCTCGGTCTGAGACCTGTTGCTATAGAAAATGATGGGCTCCGAGTAGCCAAGGTACCTCCTATGCTTAAGTTATATCATTTAGAGAGTATATTAACTTGAACGGAGAATAAAAGTAGGGAATGAATTCCAAGACAGAGAGACCCCAACGAATGAGAAGGGGTATTTAATACCTGGCCAGGGTGGTCTCTTGACAAAGGAATTCGAGGAGGTGTCGTCCATACCTATGAGTTGGATCATGGTGGTGTTGCCTGTACCCCAGCCGCGCCTTATGCTAGTCTTCTGTTAGGCAGGAGGGACACCCACTCCTGATCCTGGCAGGTACCCCTGACATCCTACTAGTCTCATTCCATGCCGTGTCATGCTCTACGTAGTCTCCCATTCAATGCGGCGTGGCCATGGTCAGACGAGTCCATGCCAGTCAGGCCTATCCATCCTCGAGGGCAGGGGTTGCACTTGATATCCTACGCCTATGTTGTTGGTCCTTTGTTTGGCGCCTCAGTCTGCACTATTGTTGGTACTTGGGCATCATGGTTGTTCCTGAGACCTTGATCATGGTTTCCTACTTCTCCTTACCTCTAGATGGGCCTCATGCTTGGATCATCTTTTGTCCTCTCCTAATATAGGCCTCCATGGTAAGCGCGACCCTCTTTTGCTCATCCTCAGTGTACGATACTTGAGCTCCCTGGCTTAGGTCCGCTCGACCCAGCCTAGGGCTCAAGGACTAATCCCCTAAAAGTACCCTACAAATTCCTAACATACGAGTATAGTGAGAATTTAAAAGTTGAAATAAAGGAGTTAAGGGCCTTCATATCCTACATGACCACTCCCCCCGATATTGAAGCCTTTATGATGCTAAGTTGCTAACAGTTTTATCCATCCACATGTGGTGCTAGATTTGAAGTGTAGGGTCCACATGCTTATCTCTTGGCCGTTCAGATTCATGTAGACACGTTGTTCGTCAAAGCATCATGATTGACCCCGCGACGGTTTGGTTGTCCCATAAGGTTTGGAGCATTACCTCCACTCTTCCCACTCAGGCTACCTGATCGACGGATTTCCTGCCAACGTACATCTTCTGTGATTGGTCTGTGCCGACCACATGCCCAATTGGTGATGGCTTGTGCCATGATGTCACCTCATCCATGATTGCTTCATTATTCCTTGAATACCAACCGTCACCCTCTTCATGCTTAAACCTTCATCCCCCATCTATTTTTCCATTTTTGTCACTAGTTCTTCATTACCGAAACTCTCTTGTCCTTTCTTTCTCTGCTTATCATCCTCTTGTTTGCTTTACCATGGCCTCCCATAATGAGTCTAAAGCCTGTATCCTTTCCTTTGATTGGTGGGACTGGGAGTCAATGGTGACTGTCGATGACCTTTATGAGTTATGAACCTCATACAACATCCCCCCAAAGGTGGTTATAAAGATTCCTAGTTGCCACGTCCTGTTGTAGACGCTGATGGGATGGCAACGTGAGTTACCCTCTTCCCGTTGATGCTCACGAATGGGTTGCAGTTGCCATTTTTGCCGCCCCAACCAAGACATCCTTGACCTTTTGGAGTTGGCCCCTTCACAATTTCATTTTAATGCTTGGCGGATCATGGTGCCCAATTGTATCAACTTCTGGCAAGTACTAGGCGAGGGATTGGAGGAGTACCCTGGCCTGACAACTCATGAGTTCTTGTCTGTGTACCATATCCAGTACCTCGATGGGAGATTGTACAGCTTCCAAGCCCAGAATGCAAAGATGTGCTTTGTACTCTAGAGAGGCATTTTTCTTCAATCAAAGAATTGTAGTGAGACCTTCTTCTTTGTCTCTGGCTTGGACTAGGAGGACCTTGAGGTCCACAAGGAGTTACCCGTCCAGGCCATCTGGGCAAACGTGTCAACCAGCAAGTCCTTCTCGCTCAAGCTATCCGTGAGGAAGGAGCTCTAGATTACAGCCATATTTTCTTGGGCTGCTGCTCAACCCATAAAGTCTGAGATTGAGGCGTTGTTGATGGAGGCCAACATCGGGCAACACCTAATGCTTTCAAATAGATCTTTTGTGCTCGGTCAAGAGTTTTTTGTTGTTCCCCCTTCTTCTCTAGGAAGAGACCAACAGTCTTTCCCTCCACCAGCTGACGATCAGGGCAAATGATACTGGACTATTGATAGCTCCACTAGGCCATGTCCAGGCTAGGGCCCTCACCTCCATGCCCACATATGTTCTTGTGTTTTTCCGCCAAGTTCCTTTCATGGGGCTTCTATGAGTTCATCACATCAACCCCCAGCTAGATGCCTCTTCAGTGCCTTAGACTTTGCTACTCATCCGGTTTTGTCCAAAGTTTCCCGTAGCACCTTCAGCAGCACTTCTTACCTAATCCCAACGAGCTCTGCTTGTAACATCTTCAGGTGTAGCTCTCGTCCAGCATCGACAAGGACCTCCCATTAGGACCTAGCCATCTATTCTCATCAAGTCCTTGCTACTAAGCCCCATTACCCTTTGTCCATGCAGCTTATGATCCCGTTTCCATGAGTAGGCTGTATAAATGAGGATGAGGAGGACAATGTCACCATTGATGCAATCTTCTTCAACACCTTCATTAATTTCACTCTATGTGGGTCCATCTTAGTGGTATGGCCTCTTGCATTCTTTGAAGAGATGCTCACCCAAGTGGAGGTTGCCCTACCTAGCCCTCGGTAAAAGGATGGCTCCCCCAGCATCTTTGAACCCCACTGGCTGTGGTGACGTTGTGCCTAGCTCTCCCTAACACCGGAGCGTAGTGACAACTGGGTGTCTATTCTGTCGCCTTCAATGGGGTACTCTCTCGAGCTCAATGCCGAATCTTACTTGATCTCGAATAATGAAGTGCAGCATCTCATTTCCTTGGACCTAATAGGACCCTAGGCAAAGGAGGTTGTTCCTCCAAATGGAGAAGTTTATGCTTGGTAGAGGAACTTTCTTCTTTGTTGCTCATCGTATATGAGGATGACGTGGATCCATAAGTGGTGGGCATACTAGGTGGTTTAGAGGATCCTTAAGTGGTGACATCTACTTGAGGAGTGCCAGAGTTGGGGGAACCTGAAAGTAGGCTAGAGGAGTGAGTATGTTTCCCGTAGTATAGCCCAACAGTCAGAAAAGCCTATTCACACTAGCAGAGCTCAAATTGGCTCAGGTACCGTGCCTACTCTAACTGGTCCATGGGGTCCTAGTCTACTTTGGCACTAGGAAGCTGGGTCCATCCTCCCATCTCGGGAGGAGAAGCGGGCAGGCGATGGGCCCAAGTTTCAAAAGGATCCAAGATGTGCCGATTGAGCGGGAGGCTCAAAAGCTTAGGCCCATGTTTGCTTAGGTAGTCCTACTCCTAACACTTAACTTATTTTTGGATTCTTTTCTTTCTAACCTTGCCTTTGAATTTTAGGCCATAGACCAACTAGTAGTAATGGTTGCAGCGGAGCGGGAGGATCTCGACGAGTAGCATAGTACGCTTGGTGGCACGGAAGGCGAACCAGGAGGTTAAGGAGCTAATTCTAGGGTACGATAGCTTGTTAGATGGTGTTGAGTCCCTGACGATGTCTAACCAGATTCTATGCAAGGAGAACCATGACCTCCATAAGTAGAGGAAAATAAAGGACTAGGAGCTGGTATACACCAGGGAGGAAATATCTGAGCTCAATTTGGGGATCTAGCACCTCGATGTAGAAAGAGGCTGGCTAGAGGGAAAATCTAAAGGCTAGAGGGTGTGCTGCAATCTACTCGAAGGGGCCTTAAAAACTATCATGAAGGCAAAGAGTTAGGGCATAAGGAAAATGCCTCAGATGTTGTGTTGTGCACATGGTTGCTTTTTTGATACTTCATACTGAATCGACCTATCTGAAGGCTGAGGGATCTTGTGTAGCTATGTAGAGACCAAGCCCATTCCTTTGAAGGTGATCTAGCTCATGAATCGGATACATGGTGAGTCCTACATCCAAAAGACGCCATGTGATATCACATATTCCCAGACTTAGGGTATGTGTTATATAAGATCCCACGTTGCTTGAGAATAAGAAGATTTTACCCTTTATAAGGTTCTAATGGGGTTCTAATTGTATCATTGACTAGTCCTTTTGGAGTATAAGTCATATGATTTGGGCCTTGCATTGGGTTTTACACACTAGCAAATTTTGACAAGGCGTAGGGTTATGGCTATAAGAAATGCCTTGAGCATTTAAGGCACCATCTAAAGGAGGATCTTCTAGCCGACCTCAATACCCTCAAGCTTTCCTCCCACAAGCCTGACCATAGAACCTACCAATTTTTCAAGAATTTAGGAAGGAAAGATATGTCTTTGGCCTTCCTTAGACCTCCTCCTCCATCTTGATTATGTTATTTCTGCATTCTTATTTTCTCTTTTCCATGCCCGGTTGGGCTATTAATGTAATTGAACGACAATGAATGTTAACATTTAGTCACTTTCGTTGCAGTTGTATTTTCTCTATCCTTGTGCATGTCCATCGTTTCCTTCCTTTTTGTTGTTTTCTAAGGATTTCTTTATTTTTAAAATGAGATGAAATAGGATGAGATAAAAGTTAAAAGAAGAATAAAAAATTATTGTAAGATATTTCTTTAATATTATATTTGTTTTGGGATTTTAAAAAGTTATTTTGAGATTTTAAAAAGTTGAATTGTTTATTTTATTTTGAATGAAAATTTGAAAAAGTATAATAATGAGCTTGAGATTAAATGAGATGAGGTGAGATGATTTGTAAAAACAAATCAGGCCTAAGTCAAGCAGGTCATGGCATGAAGGTCGGCACGTCAAAGGACTTGTGCCCGACTTCTTGTCAAGGCAGAACTTAGGAGGATCTGACCCTAACCTTACTTCGTGATAAATCTAGGGACTTGGTTTATAGCATGAAGGTCACCAAGTTAAAGGACTTGTGCCTAACTAGTTGGTTGTTGGGACAGAGCTTAGGATGCTCTGGCCCTAATCTTACTTAACGACGAATTCAATGACTTGACTTCTTGCATGAAGGTTCACAAGTCGAGAGACTTGTGCCTGACTAGTTGTTGGTGGGGCAGATCTAAGAAGGCTCTAGCCCTAACCTTACTTCCCTTCGAGGCCGTAGACTTGGCTTGTATCACAAAAGTCAACAACTCAAGAGACTTGATCCCGACTGGTTGTTGTTAGGGTAGAGCTCGGGAGGTTTTGGCCCTAACCTTGCTTCGTGGCAAGTGCAGGGACTCGGCTTGTAGCACGAAAGTTGGTAGGTCGAGGGACTTGTGCCCAATTGGTTATAACACAGTGGTCACTATGTCAAGGGACTTGTGCCTGACTAATTGGTTGTTGAGGTAGAGCTCGGGAGACTCTAGCACTAATATTACTTCACAATGAGTCCAATGACTCGGCTTCTAGAATAAAGGTCAGCAAGTTAAGAGACTTATGCCCAGCTGGTTGTTGATGGGGCAGAGCTCATAGGCTCTAGCCTTAACCTTACTTACTTCACGGTGAGTCCAAAGACCCAGCTTTTGGCACAAAAGTCCACAAGTCAAGAGACTTGTTCTGATTGTTTGTTGTTAGGGTAGAGCTTGAGAGGCTTTTGGCCCTAATCTTGCTTCATGGCATGTGCAGGGACTCAACTTGTAGCATGAAGTCGGCAGGTTGAGGGACTTATGCCCAACTGGTTATAGTATGAAGGTCCTTAAGTCAAGGGACTTGTGCATGACTGGTTGGTGGTTGGGGCAGAGCTCGAGAGGCTCATGCCCTAATCTTAATGGACGATGAGTCTAGTGACTCGATTTCTAGCATGGAGGTTAGCAAGTCGAGGGACATGCCCAACTAGTTATTGGTGGGGTAGAGTTTAGAAGGCTCTGGCCCTTAGCTTACTTCATGATGAATCCAAAGACTTGGCTTGTAATGTGAAAGTCGGCAAGTCAAGAGACTTGTTCTCGACCAGTTGTTGTTGTGGCAGAGCTTGGGAGGTCTTGGCCCTAACCTTAATTTGCGGCGAGTCTATAGACTTGACTTGTATCACGAAAGTCAACAAGTCAAGAGACTTGTTCCCGACTTCTTGTTGCTAGGGTAGAGCTCGGGAGGCTCTAGCTCTAACCTTGCTCATGGCGAACGCAAAGACTCGGCTTGTAGCACGAAAGTTAGTAAGTTAAGGGACTTGTGCCCAACTGGTTATAGCACGGAGGTTACTATGTGAAGGGACTTATGCTTGACTAGTTGGTTGTTAGGGTAGAGCTCGAGAGGCTCTGACCTGAATCGTACTTCACAACGAGTCCAGTGACTCAGCTTCTAGAATGAAGGTCGGCAAATCGAGAGACTTGTGTAGACTGGTTGTTTGTGGGGCAGAGCTCGAAGGCTCTAGCTGTAACCTTACTTCACAATGAGTCTAGAGACTCGACTTGTACCGCAAAAGTCAGCAAGTTAAGAGACTTGTTCTCGAGGTTGTTGTTGGGATAGAGCTTGAGAAGCTCTAGCCGTAACCTTGCTTCAGGATGAGTGCAGGGACTCGACTTGTAGCACGAAAGTCAGCAGGTTGAGAGACTTGTACCCAACTAGTTATAGCACAAAGGTCATTCAGTCAAGGGACTTGTGCATGATTGGTTGGTTGTTGGGGCAGTGCTCAGGAGGCTCGAGCCCTAATCTTACTTGACGGTGAGTCTAGTGACTTGATTTCTAGCATGAAGGTTGGCAAGTCGAGGGATGTGCCTGATTGGTTGTTGGTGGGATAGAGCTTAAGAGGCTCTGGCACTTACCTTAATTCACGATGAATCCAAAGACTCGGCTTGTGGCATGAAAGTCAGCTAGTTAAGGGACTTGTTCCCGACCAGTTGTTTTTAGGGCAGAGCTCGGGAGGCTCTCGCCCTAACCTTACTTCGTGGCGAGTGCAGGGACTTGACTTGTAGCACAAAATTCAGTAGATCGAAGGACTTGTGCCTAACTGGTTAAAGGTGGGGAAGAGTTCGCGAGGCTCTGGCCCTAACTTTACTTCGCGGCTAGTCCAAGGATTCAATTTATGGCACAAAGGTTCAACTCGAGACACTTATGCCTGAAAATTTATGGGTGGGGCTGAGCTCGGGAGGCTTTGGCCCAAACCTTACTTTGTAGGGAGTCCAGGGACTCGACTTGTAGCATAAAGGTTAATAAGTTAAGGGACTTGTGCCTGACTGGTTGTGGGTGGGATAGAGATTAGGAGACTCTGCCCTAATCTTACTTCATAGCAAGTCTAGGGACTCGACTTTTGCCATGAAGGTCGATAAGGTAACCGACTTATGCCCAATTGGTTGTTGCTGGGGTATGCTTAAGAAGCTCTGGCCCTAATCTTGCTTAGCAGGAGGTCAAGAGACTCAGTTTATAGTATGAAGGTAGGCAAGTCAAGGGACTTGTGCCCAATTAGTTATTGGTGGGGCAAAGCTCGGGAGGCTTTCCCTAACCTTACTTTATGGTGAGTTCAGAGACTTAACTTGTGTAATTAGAGCTTGAATACAAAGGCAAATGAAGACAAAATACTAGGTGCTTTCTTATTCATAAATATTGGTTACATTGGTGGGCAAAACTTTGGCCTCAGGTGACATAATTTCTCAATTGCTTGACATTCCATGGGTGGGAGATTTTGCGGCCTTCTTGGACTTTCAGGTAGTAAGAGCCTGGTCTTCTGCTGGCCATTACGACAAAGGGTCTTTCCCAATGGGATCCTAACTTTATTTAGTTCTGGGTGATGAGCCATGTCTGCTTTGAGGTCAGACCCGTTTGTTAAAGTACTACTTGACTTTCCTCTTGTTGTTTGTTGTCTGACTCGTCGCTTCCTTTCGCCATTCCTCTATGAGGTTTTGGTTTTCCTTCAATCCCTCATCGTTGTGATTCGGGTTGAAGTGTTGGACTCAGTAAAAGGGTATTCCCACTTCTACTAGATTCCCATAAGAATTTTGCAATGTCCTAGGCTGTGATAGGTGCCAGTGATTCCGCTTACACCCACTTCATGAAATAGTCCACTGTCATTAATACAAACTTCACTCCTCCCTTGCCCGTAGGAAATGGGTTGATCAAATCGAATCCCCATTCCTACTTCACCATCAAGAGATAGGCAGTTGGGCAACTCCTTTCATGCTTTCCATGAACTGCATCAGGAAGAGCCTGGCAAGCTCGACTATCGATGGTGCCAAGCAGTAGGGATCCAAACCACGTTCTCGCCATTCCTTTCAAATCGAGATGAAAGACTCTACATGCCACTTCTTTTGGGAATATGTGTAGGGTCATTTGTGCCTTGAACATTTCCAGATGTTCAAAAGGGTCCTTGGATTCGTCATATGCTTCTATCTTCAGAACCTTGAACCTTAGCACGTCAAGGTTGTTCCTGACACCTCGATCGTGTTTCACCAGTTCTCCCAACCCTTAGCTGGTCCTCACGCTCAATACATATTCTTCCCTTTCCTACTATGGGCATCTTGGACAAACCCGGCCTTCTTTAGCCCATCCTCGATGTATGTTACCTAGGCTCCCTGGCCTATGCCTACTTGTTCCAGGCTAGGGTCTAGGGATTAATCCCCTCACAAACCCAATCTCTAGAAGTAGATAAACTAATATTATGATCCATTGTCATGACATTCTTTTTAGCATTTTGTCAAAGTAACCTCGAAAGCCAAAACCTCCTAGCTATATACTTAACATCATCACCTAAGCCACTGAAATATATCTCAAACGCCTCTTATCCACCTCAATTTTAAACACACCTAAAACTTCAATTCCATCTCCTACCTCTACACAATCTTCTATTAACTTGGCTTATACCACATATTCAATATCTTTTACCTTTCTCACGAAATCATTTTTGTTT
The DNA here is from genome assembly GCA_036559045.1 of Platycarya longipes. Lineage (NCBI taxonomy): Eukaryota > Viridiplantae > Streptophyta > Magnoliopsida > Fagales > Juglandaceae > Platycarya > Platycarya longipes. Next base: position 26,732,889 of record CM071798.1, read on the forward strand.
TCCAATACTTGACCAAGGCCTTACTTAGCGTTGACCCTAATGTTAGCCCTTGATTGACTTGGCCTATTATAAACCATTTGCCAACCTTAGCTCCAAAACTTAATGCGTTCACTACTAGTCATTGTCTTACTTTTTTTGAGTATCACTTTATACAATCGATATAATTATTATCTCTTCATCAATTATAATCAATGAACTATTACGGGGCTACGTTTAAATTTCAACATTTTACCTTCAATTGAGGAAACCTATTAAATATAATATCAAATTTTTATAATTATTTACTTATTTACCTTATCGAAATATTTGATTTTTGAGAGCTTTATCTTACAAATAGAGACATATACGATCATATTCAATTCATTAAGAATTATAAAGATGTAATCCTTAAAGCTCCTCTCCCTCCCTGGTTCACATTCTTCTCTTTTATATATCAATTTGTATAATATTCTAAATTCTATCACTATGACTGGATAAACTTGAAGGGAAAAAAAACTAAGCAAACACTATGGTCGTACATAGGGGGAAGCTACCAAGGATCTCAATGTGAAAAAAATCTTGTAGACAACATGAACAAAGATAAACTCCATGAGCTACCACTATTCAGTCTTGAGGAGCTAGCAAGCGCAACGAACAACTTCCACCAATCCAACAAACTTGGACAAGGTGGATTTGGTCCCGTATACAAGGTAATTAATGTTGTGATTGTACAGGGTTATTGCCTAATAATTTGAATATGTAGTCAATGAGTTGTTGGTTATTTCTAGGGAAAATTGTTAGATGGACAAGAAATTGCCGTAAAACGACTTGCAAGATCTTCAGGGCAAGGACTGAAGAATTTATGAATGAAGTGGTTTTGATTTCTAAACTCCAACACAGAAACCTTGTTAGACTCCTTGGTGGGTGTGTTGAAGGAGAAGAAAAGTTGCTACTCTATGAATTCATGCCAAACAAAAGTTTGGATGCATTTCTTTTTTGGTTAGTTCATTCTAATGCCCTACATTAGCATCCTCAAATATATATCTTACTTTATTATGACTATGATCGTTACAAATATTACCTTCATTACCATTATGAAATTCAACTTCCCTTTTCTTTTCTGATTTGTTTGAATGAAATTCATGATTAGATCCAATCAAACAAGAACTACTAGATTGGAAAAAACCGTTTCAACATTCTTGAAGGAATTGCTCGTGGTCTACTCTACCTTCATAGGGATTCAAGATTAAAAATTATTCATAGGGATCTAAAAGTAAGTAACATATTGTTGGATGAAGAGCTAAATCCAAAAATATCAGACTTTGGATTGGCCCAGGATTTTTGGAGGCAATGAAGACCAAGCCAATACTAAAAGGGTTGTGGGAACATAGTAAGTACCTTTTATTTGTTGAATTCAATCAGATACTAATGCTAATATTAGGGATAATAATGTTTCGATGTATTCAAATGTTGAAGTGGCTACATGTCTCCTGAATATGCAATGGAGGGGCGATTTTCAGAAAAATCGGACGTTTTCAGCTTTGGAGTGTTGTTGCTAGAGATAGTAAGTGGAAGGAAAAACACTCACTTTTGTAATGACGAGGGGTGCCAGAGCCTTTTAGGACTTGTAAGTCTCCCTTATCTCATTGCCTCGTTTTTTAGATAGAAAATATTTTAGCTATAAAATGATTATATAAGTAAACCTACAAACTGATTTAGCGTGATATGTAGGCATATTAGATTTTATAAAACCATATCATTTTGTGGATTTACTTTGTGTAATTTCTTTGTGTTTGTAACAGTTCTCTTTTTAGATACTCAATTGCATTTTTCCCAACTTGATATTGATAGTAATCGAGCATTCAAAGCAAAGATTTATACAAAACAATTAATGAATCTTCTCCAATCACATTTTCATCTTTCCAGGCATGGAAAATGTGGAACATTGACAACTTGGCAGCATTAGTAGACCCCAAAATATCAAAATCTGGCTTTGAAAAGGAAATCTTGAGATGCATCCATGTCGGGCTGCTGTGTGGACAAGAATTTGCTAAAGATAGACCAACCGTATCTACTGTTATTTCTATGCTAAAAGGTGATATTGTTGATCTACCTTACCCAAGGCAGCCAGGATTTATTGTAAATCAGATTACCTCAGAAAATGAGTCCTCTTACACCAATCAAAGAGTTTCCTCTATCAACAATATCACAGTTTCAACAGTTCATGGTAGATAGATGACATGCTTTTGAAATCTAAAGCTGTCATTCTGTATTGTACAAAGTAGTAGAATTTAAACACACTTTAATATATTTGCGGAACATGCTTCTTGTTCTTACTTAGGAATTCTAGCTAGGATTATGATAACTATTAGAGTCATCGCTACAATAGCATTGATCCTACTTTTAATGTATTAATGTCTGATCCATTTAAAGAATATTCTAGCCAATGAACTTTATAATTTTATCCAAACCTTTTAATAAATTTATAGAATGCCTTATGTTTTATTTTTAAAAAGCAAATATTGATGCGAAGCAATATTACCATTAGCGGCAAATTTTTAGTTAGTAGTTATGCAACACCCGGCCCAGGCCCAAGCCCAAATCAGTTCAGCCCAGCTTCAGATCATGAAACGGCATCGTTTCTTCTTCCTTCAGGTTAGTTTCCCTTCTTTCCTTTCCCTTCTTTTCTTTTTTTTCCCAGCTTCTTCACCTGACGGTTTCTAAATCTCCCAACTTCCATTTCCCTTTTTCTCTTGCCAATCTTCACGTAGCCGACGGTTTCTTCTTCAAGATGGAAGTTAAATTTTATTCTCATCGGTTTTTTTTTTCTCTCTCCCTCTCCTCGGCATTTTATTCTTCTGTTTGGGTCTTCTCCCCGCCGGTCTCCCCTATTTTTTTTCATCTACAATTCTCGCCGGTAAGCTTATGTAAATCCATCATTTCTTCTCCTGTAGTTATGCTATCCATGCAAGGTGCGGTTGTGGAGTTTCAATCACTAAATTTTTGTGTTTCCGGTGGGAGAAGTCTAGCATAGAGGAAGCAGGAATTCGATCCCTTGCTCCCTGTTTTCGTGCGGTTTGCTCTTCTCTTCAGGTAAGACTCATGGGTTTCAGATGGAAGCTCGTTCTAGGAATATTGTTTAAAGGAATTTCTTTTGATTGCTAGATCGGTTTTGGAAAGTATTTCGATGGCTGCCTAGGGTTTATGTTGACATTCTTTTTGTCGTGTAATGCTTCCCTATTTGTTGCTTGGTAGTAGTTTTGGGTTGATGCAAAATAAATTAAGGTGATTAGCAGATGTTGGAATTTTGTGGTTAGTGAATTTTTGTTGAAATGTATATAACAATATTTTTGTTGGTGGCTGATTGTGTGAATAAAGAAATTATTTTTTCCAAGGTATTTTGGGGTTATTTGAGATGAATACATAGTGAGCTGGATTAATGAATTTATTAGAGACATTATTCATGCTAATAAAGGATTTTGGATGGCTGGTTGCTGGGGTTTTGTCTGCTGGAGATTATGAATTTAGGCAGGCAGTGTAGTTTAGCTTATAATTTTTCAAATTAAAGCCTTTTGGGGTGGTCATTAACATCAAGGAATATTTTTATGATAGGTGATGAAATTTTTAGAGGTCAGACTCAAAGCATTGATAATTCGCTGCAGGAGTCAGGTAAGTGGGGTTCATATGTTTGGTTTTATACCAAATATAGACTGAAGTTGACTTTCTAAAAATTCGTGCACGTTTGGTTATGAAATGAGAACTTGAGAAAAACCAACCTCAGTCAATTATTTGCATTACTCATGAAAACTTATATGAAAGAAAGAAAAAATATTTTTGTCATGCGTTGTGTAGACATGAGTTTTATTTTTGTCATGCTGTCTTTGAAATGTGAAAGAGTGATTTTTGAGAAATCGATTATTTGTTCTTTTATTCATAAAGATAGTCGGACTCTGTTTTGTTTTGTAAGATTGATCTGAAAATATTTTGGAATTTCGTGTATTTAGTGTGACTCTGAAAACCTTTGGCATGGTATACTGGTTTGTATCTGACTCTGTCTCTGCTTTGCTCTGCTCTGCTTGCTCTGTCTCTGCTCTGTTTGGGTTGTGATGAGTACACAAAAATTGGTTTTTGAGTCTAATCGATGCGCTTTGGACTTACCGTACAGCTTTCAAAACACCTTTAGGAATGTCACCTTATAGACTTGTTTTGGAAAATCTTGTCACCTGTATGTGGAGCTCGAGCATCAAGTATATTGGGTCATTAAACATTTTAATTTTGACTTGGAAAAAGCAGGAAAACTTAGAAAATTTCAATTGATGAAATTAGAAGAATTGAGAAATGATGCTTATGAAAACTCCAAGATTTATAAGGCTAAAATGAAAGCATTTCATGATAAAAATATTTTGAGAAAAACATTTAAGCCTAATGATCGAGTATTTTTATATGATTCAAGACTCCATAAGCATCCAGGAAAACTTTGATCTAGATGGACCAGCTCTTTTATAGTAAAAAACATTTTTACAAAAGGGGCGGTAGAAATAGAAAATCCAAAAGATGGACGTATATTTAAAATAAATGGTCAACGCCTCAAAATCTTAATTGATAAACAAATTCCGGAAGTGGAAGACATTCCTGTAACATCCCAACCCAAAATTTGAATTTATTTTAAATTATTATTATTATTATTATTATTGTTATTATTATTATTATTATTATTATTATTATTTAACTGTTACTATTTTTATCTAAATATGTTTTGGATAAGTCCTAATATAGTGATTTAAATTTGTTTAAATTCTCTCCTAGCCGTATCTCACCTTTTAGATTGATAGATTTACCTTCAGCAAATCATCATCACCTTAAAACCATTATCATCTCATCCATTATCTTAGTTTTAAACTGACTCAACTCAACCCAAACTTCATCACTATTTCAAATTTCAAACCAGTTTCATAATCAAATTCAAACTCAAATACTTCAATAACCCCAACTCGGAAATTATCACCAGCGAAATAAGCCCCAAACCTATTTAAACTCAAACGCGTAAAGCTTCCTGTCCTTCTTCTATAAATACATGCATGCATAAGAAACAAACGCAAGCTGCAACTTCTCCTACCTCCATTAGTACACGCGAAGCCTCCCAAGCCACCCACTGCACTGGAAATCAACCAAGTTGTAGCCTCACCTCCATGCAAACCACCTCCCTTCCTCCTTCAAGTTCACTACATATAGCCACCGAAGGAATAAAGCCACAACTTCACAGTCACCTCCTAGCCTTCGGGTACCTTGAAAATTTGCTCAGCCCCTCTCACCACCCACGACGCTAGGCCGAGAAACCCACTGCGGCCACAAGCCACCCGTAAACCACCGAAAACACCCTGTTTTCCCAACCAAAAAACGGAGCTTCGCCCAGCAAACTGAAACAACCATCTGCCACCAAAAGCTCACCTCGCCGGAAACACCACACTAGTTCCTAGAAAACTTCGACTAGCCCTATATCGCCGTCGAACGTCGAGACCCCCATCGAGTTTTCGCATAGCCCCCTGTTTTCAGATTCGCAGCTTTTCCTTGTTATACAAAGAGCCAGCTTTTTCGGCCACCGTAGACCACGCTGAGACCGTCAGAGTACTTTTCCCGACCACCTAGAAACTACCCAGTTGCCACCATAACTCAATCTCCTCTCGATATGCATCATGCGACCCTCCCTCTCGAGCTCCTTTGTTTTATGTCATCTTCCTCATTATATTGGTCTTCCGTAAGCTGCAATGCCAAATACTCATTTTATTTCCTTCATATTACCTTTAGTTTGGATCTGTGTTTTAAATTGGGCTTATTTTATTCAATTGGACGTGTCTTCTAAAATTATTATAAGCCCTAAAGAATTATTTCTTGCAAGTATTAAGGTTTTTAAAGTGCTTTTAAAATATATTTTTTTATAAATTATTTATTTATGATTTTATAGAAGTAGAAGATTACGACACGATTATTTTAGAAAATTAATGATGCTTAGCATCTCGTATAAGTTACGAGCTACAACGTGAATTTGAAAGCAGCGCTAGGAGGTAAGCAACATGATCGTACTTACGGTAAACATGTTTTATAAAAATATTATGTAGGTATGGCCATTATTTGAAAGCCCCTTTTATATACCCAGTCATGATACAAAAATTTATGAGAATCCATGCATGATTTATAAGGAAGTTTATGCATTAAAAATATTTCTGAAATGTCATGGTTTTATGCATTAAAATCATTTATGAAAAGCCATGATTTTATGTGAGAGTATGCATAAAATTATTTATGAAAGATCATGAATTCATGTGAGGAAGCATGCATCACGACATGTTATAAAAGTATGTGATTTTCTTTGAAATCTATGTTATGATAAGAATGCAAGTATGATAAAATATATAAGTGGCCTATGTATGATATGAAGTCGGTACCTATGTATGGGTATATTGTATTGCCAGGTCGTACATGCTGGTAGTGCACCCAATATGTCTTTCTTATGTATAAATTCCACAACTCATGGCCATGGGCGGAATCAGAATCTTTTAGATTTGCTAACCCTAACTCACGGGGGTCAACAGTGGATAACGGCCTATGATACGAAACGATATGATATAATAAGATAAGTTCAAGGTCATGGTCATGTTTTACGAAAAGCTCATGATTTATGAAAAGCTCATATGTTCAGCATTTTTAAACAATTCATGCTCATGTTATTATGTATGTAGCTATGAGTTGCATGTTTTGAGAGAACCGATGAGTATTACTTTTACCGTATGATGTGTTACTTATTGAGTATTCAACTCATTTTATTTTTATTTCTATATTTCTATGTTTTCTTTTAAAAATCATCACAGGAGATGAGGATACATAGTTGGCAGGATTTGACTCAGGGAGGCAATCCAGAGGCCTAGGCAATGTATTAGTTTTATTTTATGGTTTTCAATGAATAAAATATTTGTTGTAAACATAGGAGATTTCAACGTTTTTAATTAAATGCTTCCGTTGACTCTCTTTATTTTTAAAACTGTTTCATTTATTTAAAAACATTCGTATCTGGTGCGTTTTTATAAAGGAAAATTTTAGTAGCATACTGGCTCTCTAAAATATTTTTTTAAAATGCTATATTCGGGAGCAGGGTGTTACAATTCCACTTATGGACCCAGTCTATCAATCTTGACCATCTCCAGGTATGTTTTTCTTTCATTTTCTTTTCGTTCCTTTTCTTTTTGTTTATTGTTTACTTTATTTTGTGATAGTTTAATTTTGTTTTGACAAATACCATCTTTGATGCCAAGCAAGCCACCCACATCCCACATCAGGTGTATTCTACCCTATTTAGTTATTCAATTCTGATTCTTAAATATTGAGGACAATGTCTCATTTAAGTTGGGGGGTGGGAATGCGAATTTGTTATTTAACTCTGTGGCATATTTCAATCAAAATAACAACAATTGCAAAACTTTTTTCACACATGATATTCATAACCATCTTGGTAAATTCAACAAATCTATTTTAATTATTTTGCTAAGGCATCCACAGAACCTTTTATGCACTTATCCAAACTTTATGGTAATATGGTGATTTGACACATGTAACTAGAGAATTATTTTGTTTAAGTATTCATGTAAATTTTGGTAAGAATTGAGGGCTTACAAATAAAGAAATTGTGATAAGTGTTTATTGATCTATTGAATTGGACACTCCTTTTGAGAATATTATTACATGGTTTGTAGTATGATAGCGGATATACTTGAGATATGACGAAAGTTAACTTAAGATTAACATTTGAGCCTTTCAAGCTGACCTTTTCATCATAGACCCCTAACAACCAATTTTGAGTCAATAAACACATATGACCTTTTCTTTTCATACCTACACCACCCATACTACTCCACATTAGAGTATAGCTTATATACTAAATTTTCCTACCCTTTTACTTCCAAGTGTGTACTAGGTGTGGAATTTTTGTTCAAAAAAAAAAGCAAGAATACCATGACAAAAATGATATGGTGCTAGGCGTGTCCATCAAATTATTCATCAAAGTGTTCATCAAATGGCAAAAACAATAATGGCGAAAGCAAAAAAATATCATTCTTGGTCAAAAATCTGAAAAGTTTTAAAAATACATTAAAAGGAAAGTATGATCTACTGAGATATTTAATAGATTCCCTTTTGTGTACACTTGGAAGTTTTGAATCCTTTTCACCCTTTTCTTCTTAGCCCCAAACCTAAATCACGTTACAACCTTTTGTGTTGATTATTTAGATTCTAAGTATACTTGTGGAAAGAATGGAGAAATGGATGAGTGCACAAAAATGCACTATAAATACCCTATTTAAATGCTAAAAGAAAAAAGAAAATAATGATATAACTCATTTAATTTAATTTAATTTCTATTTATCTTGAGATGGATATGAGCATGATTTAATATATTGAAGTCTCAAATAAATACAAAAAGAAATACATGAGTTAAATCTATTAAATAATGTCCAATGAATTTTCACTAATTGCCTTACATTTTAATTGAGGCCACTTGAATTTCCTTGCATTTTAAAGAGTTAAGTTTATTAATTGTTTTATTTTATTTTCTAGTTGGCTATATGAGGTAGGCGACAACTCAATTAATTTGCCACATTTTCATGGAGCATTGCACCTCATACACTTCTTAATTGGACCTAGTGCACGGCAAGACTTGGGAAGAAAAAGCAATTAGAGCACAAAGTCAACAATTCAAGAGAATTACAAGCCACATGAAGGATTGAAGCAAAGCAACCAGCCACAAGTTATTCGGTTGAAATCAAGGAGAGGTCCATCCAAATGTGATACATTCATATTCGGTTAGCTCACTTGAAGACAAATAAAATTATACTTGCAAGTGGAAGCATTTCAGCCGAAAGAAATAAAGAGAAAGCAAAGTCATACACGGCTCATTTGAATTCAAGCTGAAATTATTGACCAAACAAATAGAGAAGCAAAGTAGCCACCACACTCAATCACATGCAAAGACAAGATTGAAGCAAACTGAATGATCTCAAATGGATAGGAAGCTAATACATGGCAATAAATGGGAAGGATGGAAGACAAATCATACACGGCACTTCAAGTCCAAACCAGATTCGGTGCTTCCAAATTCTCTCCAGACCGACAATTTAAATTGAAGCACAAGACACTTTAATTCTACAAGAAACCAGCGCCTACTTCCATTCCAATTCACTTCTAGCCAATTGTATCAAGTCATCATAACAATTTCCAGCTTTACCTCAAGCCAATTGACGCCACTTGTATGTACACTTGCATGCCAACTCATTTGATTTAATGCCACCCAATGCAAGTTATAGCTGGACACATACACAGCACCTCCCATCTTTCACTACATGCTTTGTTCACTTGAAGACAAAAGATGACAACATTTAATCATCACAAACCAACACATGCATAGCTAAAAAAATCAAGTGGCATCTAGCCACCCACACCAACTTTGAAGATAGATCATACACGGCAAAGTAACTTGTTTTCATGATGAGTTTAGCTTGACAACTTGTAATAACAAATCTATAAATAGAAGGAGCTGGGGTGCGAAGAGGAATGCCTTGGAAGAGCCATTGTGAGAGGTTGAGAAAAGAAAAAAAAAACCAAAGAAGAGAGAAAACAATGACCGGTTCTTCCATATTTTTCCTTAGAGAATTTTCGTTGCATATTTTCAATATGTGTAACTAAATTCTCTAGTAGAGCTAGGGATGAATTTATATATATTATGGTATTTGTAATTGTTTTTTATTCATATATGTGTTCTTCAATTATTAAAACTCTTTTGTTTAGTCAGTCGAAATTTATTATAAATACTTTCGTCACCAAATAATCTTAGAATTTATTTCATTTATAGATTCAGTCATGCTTTTTCTATTGAATGGAATAATCTTTTGATTATGTTTGGTTCAATTGGCTATCAATATTAATTTAATTATCTGCTACAATATTGCTCTACAAGTATATTGTCGACGTTGAATTTCCTTAATATCAATAACAATTGCCGTTTCTTATATTGCAACGAATGATCTTTCGAAAGATTACATTTGATTTAAATCTGGTTATTAATATTTTATCTTCCTATTGAAAATTTGGACATAGAATTTTCAATTGAGTTATTAATGAATCGAAAATAATTAAAATACCGACTATATACAAACGAATTTCCATACGCTCTACTTTTCGTCTTATTTTTATACTTTTCAAATTACTCATTTAGTTTGAGTTTACGTCACACTTCAAAAATCACTTTTCCCACTCTTCTAAATCTTTTTGTTAATTTCATTACTATTTTTCAATTTCTCAATCCATCTCCCTATGGAATCGACACCCCAAAGCTATATTACAAAAGACCGCGTTATTCTTTACGCGTAATCAGGTTGGTACCAACTTTTTTGTCTCTGAGTGCACCCATTTTGGAAACAAAGTGGTTTACTGTGGGCTTTCCTCTGTGCACACTTGGGGCTCCAAGAACGAATAAGGGAAAATTTCACCTCTGTCTCTCCCTGGTTTGGCCACCGGGGTTAGCAACTCTACCACGGTGGTTAAACATAGTCTTTACTTTGCGAGATGCTCTGTTTGATATAGTGATGATGCTCAGTTTTGTTATGCCAAAGTAATTCATGTTTTATTTGTTTTGAAAATCATTTGCTCCTTTACGTATAAATATGCTTGTGTTCCACACTCTATTACTTGGTAAACGCTCATGTTTACACGCTTGCATAAGTCCTCCGCTTACTAAGTTATGGTTAAACTCACCCCCTTATCTATATATATATTTTTAGATGATGTGGATGTCTCAGCTGAGGACCAAGAATAGTATTTCTGAACTAGACTAAACTATTAGAGTACCATTGTTGATGTGAAGATTGTAGACATTGAATTGATGTAACGTTTTCAGTATTATTAGATTCAAGTGTTAGTAGCTCATTATGTTAGGATTATTGGGAGATTGTAGACCATTTGTTATGGTGATACTTTAAATTATGATTTTGTGGATATGCTTATATGGATTTGGAAATGGGAATTATTTGTTTATTTTAAGAAAATCTTTGGAGACTTTGCTTGTATTCGGAGATAGGTTATATCGAACAGGTGGTTATCTCGACCCTACAGGTACGGAGTGTTACATTTGGTATCAGAGCAAAGGTTGTAGATTCTGCAGATTTTATGCAATAAGGTTTTAGGAATTTGAGGTTTTAAAATTTGCCAACTTTAGGAATCTTTTGAGGTGTAGAATTATATAGGCTTGTGAGCTGATTTCTTATTGTTGGAAATTGAATAATTAGATTTTTGTAGTATATGATTTTGTTTGTGGTGGATATCTCAATTATTTTGGGAGTATTATATAGTATTTTTTTGACTACTAAGACTACCCATAGACGTTTATATAGCTTTTGTATATATGTTTTTAATGAACAATTAGTTTAATAGCTCAAGTGTTCTCAAGATGCCACCTCGACGTGAGCGAAGTGTGTCGGACTTGAATGCGGCCAGAAATGAAAGGGAAGCAAATCCAAAAGCTTTTGAAGTACTTCGAGTAGCAGCGCATCAGTTGATAGATGATCTTGCACAAAATCCTTTCGGCCGTCATCACAACATGAATGAAAGGGGTTGCATAGTGGAAGATTTTAACAAATTGTATCCCATGTCTTTTGATGGAAGAGGCGATCCGATACTGGCAGAGGATTAGGTGCAGGATATTGAGGAGATATTTCGAGTCTTGCCTTGCACGGATGAACAAAAGGTGGCGTTTGCTACATTCAAGCTGACTGGGAAGGCGAAAAGATAGTGGATCTCTGAAAGGACCATCAGGGAAGCTGAAAAGAAGGAAATAAAAAGTTGGTCATTGTTCAAGGAAGTTTTCCTAGAGCGTTTCTTCCCAGTCGCGGTTAAAGAAGATAAAGCTATGGAATTTGTCACCTTGGTTTAGGGGGCGATTTCAGTACACCAATATGCAGCCAAATTCATCGAGCTGACACGTTTTGCGGCATATCTGATTCCAGATGAAAAGAAGAAGTGTCGCAAATTTGAACAAGGGTTGAACGAGAAGCTTTATGAGCTAGTGGTGGGCTTCCAAGTAAAAATATTTCACAGAATTGGTGAATAAGGGCGACAGTGTTTGAAAGAAGCCTTCGAAGGAGTGCAGCTTTATCTGATCAAAGGAAGAGGTCTACCCGATCTGGATACCACACAAGCATCAATCAAGGATCATGGAAGAAGAGGAATGATGGGGGTAGCTCCGGTAAGAGGCCGATTCAGAGCAATCAACTGCCCTATTAGTGTAAGACATGCAACCAAGTGCATTATGGGGAGTGTAGAAAAAAGGCAGGGTTATGTTTTCGTTGCTGCAAGCCAGGACACTACATCAGGGATTGCCCTTTGCAACAGGACAACAATAAGGCGAGCATGTTGCCACCCTAGAGAAATGAAGTTACAGGACGAAGTAACAACCAACGTGCAACTACACCTACTCGGATTTTTGCTTTGACACCAGGAGAGGCCGAAGCCAGGGATGATGTGATCACAGGCATTCTTCCTTTGTTTTCTAATTTTGCTACTATATTATTTGATTCTGGGGCAACGCCTTCCTTTATTTCTAGGAATTACGCCAAGTTTCGCACTTGGGAAGGTGAAAGGTTGGATTATAGCTTAGTAGTCTCGACACCGACAGGGACTTTAGTATCTTGTCACAAAATTCTTTATGGTTGTCCTATATCTATTGAAGGGAGATTGATGCCAGCGGATCTTATAATTTTTGATAAGGTTAGATTCGATGTAATTGTGGGAATGGACTGGCTGGCGTCATACCATGCCAGTATTGACTGTTTTAAAAAAGAGGTAATGTTCAAGCCTCTTGAGAAAGATGAAATTCGATTTGTGGGGTCGAAAGTGAGATCACTCCTATCAATTATATCAGCAATTTAGGTTGGGAAATTATTGCGAGATGACTGTCAAGGATTCTTGGCTTGTGTTAAAGATGTACCAAAGGAAGAGTTGAGTCTAGAAGAGATTCCTATTGTGAGAGAATACCCAGAAGTGTTCCCTGAAGACTTGTCTGGATTGCCACTCGACCGAGAAGTAGAATTTGCTATTGATCTGGTTTCGAGCATGACACCTTTGTCTAAGGCTCCTTATAGAATGGCACCATCAGAACTCACCGAACTTAAAGAGCAGTTGCAAGATTTATTGGACAAGGGTTTTATTCGACCCAGTGTATCCCCATGGGGTGCTCATATTTTATTTGTGAAAAAAAAAATGGGACGATGAGAATGTGCATTGACTATAGAGAACGCAACCGAGTAACTATCAAGAATAAATATCCTTTACCCGGTATAGAAGACCTTTTTGATCAACTACAGGGTGTTTTCTCGAAGATTGATCTTCGGTCAGGGTATCATCAACTGAAAATAAGGGCAGAAGATGTATCCAAGATCGCTTTCAAGACCAAATACAACCGCTACGAGTTTCTGGTCATGCCTTTTGGTTTGACTAATGCCCTAGCGGTATTCATGGACTTGATGAATAGAGTATTTCATGAATTCTTGGATAAGTTTGTGGTCGTCTTTATTGACGACATCCTAATCTATTCTAAGAGTAGGAAGGAGCATGAGGATCACTTGAGGCTAGTACTCGAAACACTTAGGGATGAAAAGTTATTTGCTAAACTGAAGAAGTGTGAGTTTTGGTTGGATTCAGTTACCTTTTTGGGGCATATAGTTTCAAAAGAGGGCATTTCAATGGACCCAGGAAAAGTGGAAGCAGTAGTTAACTGGTTGGCACCAAAGAATGTTCATGAGGTTAGGAGCTTCTTAGGATTGCCGGGATACTATCGTCGATTCATTAAGGACTTCTCCAAAATAGCAGATCCTCTCACACCCTCACCAGGAAGAATAACAAGTTTGAGTGGACAGAAAAGTGTGACGAAAGCTTTCAGACTCTGAAACAAGGACTAGTGACTGCCCCAATTTTAACAGTTCCCACAGCGAGAGGTGGTTTTGTGGTGTATAGTGATGCTTCAAGATTGGGTTTGGGGTGAATATTAATGCAACATAGAAAAGTTATAGCTTATGCTTCACGGCAATTGAACACATATGAACAAAATTACCCAACACATGATCTGGAGTTGGCAACAGTTGTATTCGCACTTAAGATTTGGAGGCATTACCTTTATGGGGAAAAGTGCGAAATCTACACAGATCATAAAAGTTTGAAGTACTTCTTCACTCAGAAAGAATTAAATATGAGATAGAGAAGATGACTCGAGTTAATAAAGGATTATGATTGTACTATAAATTATAACCTAGGCAAAGCGAATGTTGTAGCTGACGCCTTAATTAGGAAATCAATGAGTCCAGCAGTTGCAACCCTTACCACTCGGCACCAGTTGTTAATGGACTTAGAGAGGGCCAGTATTGAGGTCATCACTAATGATACGAGCACTTTCGTGGCCAGTTTAATAGTGCAACCAGATTTGTTAGAGAGAATCAAAGCAGCTCAAAAAGCGGATCCGGGGTCGATAAAGCTAGTTGAGGAAGTTAAGAATGGGGACAAAGCTGGTTTTAGTGTTTCTGAAGATGGAGTTTTGAGGTTTAGAGATAGATAGTGCGTGCCGGCAGATGATGAACTAAAAAGGTTGGTTCTTGAGGAGGTACACCGCTCTTTGTACACTGTCTACCTGGGGAGTACCAAGATGTATCGGGACCTGAGAGAGTCTTTTTGGTGGAATGGTATGAAAAGAGAGATTACTAAATTCGTAGAACAATACCTAACTTGTCAACAGGTGAAGGTAGAGCATCAGAGACCAGTAGGATTGTTACAGCCACTGTAAATTCCAGAATAGAAGTAGGAGCATATATCTATGGACTTTGTGACAAGTCTACCAAGAACTTTGAATGGACAAGACGCAATATGGGTGATTGTAGATTGCTTAACGAAGACTGCTTGTTTTGTGCCCATTAAAGTTTCTTATAAGTTGGAGAAATTAGCTGAGTTGTATGTGCAAGAAATCGTGAGACTGCATGGAATACCAGTTTCCATTGTGTCAGACAGAGATCCCCGTTTCACTTCTAGATTTTGGCAAAACTTATAAAAGGCGATGGGTACCAAGTTGAACTTCAGTATGGCTTATCACCCTCAGACAGATGGACAATCAGAAGGGACTATTCAGATTTTAGAAGACATGTTGAGGGCATGTGTGATGGACTTCAAGGGAACTTGGATAAGACATTTACCATTAGCTAAATTTGCTTATAACAACAATTTCAAGGCTAGTATTGGGATAGCACCGTATGAAGCATTGTATGGTAGAAGGTGCAGGTCTCCATTATATTGGGATGAGGTTGGTGAAAGAAAAATCTTGGGGCCGGAGATCATTCAGAAGACTACGGAAAAGATTGACATCATTCAGACTAGAATTAAAGCGGCTCAAAGTTGACAAAAGAATTATGCCGATAACCGACGCCGCCCTGCGCTTTAGAGTTTGAGGTTGGAAGTGAAGTATTCTTGAAGATAGCACCAATGAAAGCGGTTATGAGATTTGGAAGAAAGGGCAAGTTGAGCCTTAGATATGTTGGGCCCTTTGAGATTCTTGAGCGAATTGGACCAATGGAAGTTAGCACTTCCACCGAATTTTGCAGGAGTGCATAACTTATTTCTTGTGTCCATGCTGAGAAAATATATTTCTGATCCCACTCACTTTATTCATTACGAGCCGCTGCAGATTCAGGAAGATATGACATATATTAAAGAACCAGTGCAGATCTTAGAAAAGAAAGCACACACGTTGCGGACCCGTAGCATTCCCATGGTTAAGGTGTTGTAGAGAAATCACACAAGCAGAGAAGCTTCTTGGGAACTCAAGGAAGAAATGCGAGAGAAATACCCACACCTCTTCGATGAGGATTATGAGCTCTTGTAGCAATATTCGAGGGCGGAAATTTGTTTAAGGAGGGGAGGGATGTAACACCCGGCCTAGGCCCAAGTCTGAATCAGTTCAGCCCAGTTTCAGATCATGAAAACGACGTCGTTTCTTCTTCCTTCAGGTTAGTTTCCCTTCTTTCCTTTCTCTTCTTTTCTTTTCTTTTCCCAGCTTCTTCACCCGACGGTTTCTAAATCTCCCAACTTCCATTTCCGTTTTTCCTTTGCCAATCTCCACGTAGCCGACGGTTTCTTCTTCAAGATGGAAGTTAAATTTTATTCTCATTGGTTTCTCTCTCTCTCTCTCCCCTCGGCTTTTTATTCTTCTGTTTGGGTCTTCGCCCCGTCGGTCTCTCCTGTTTTTGTTCATCTACAATTCTCGCTGATAAGTTTATATAAATCCCTCATTTCTTCTCCTGTAGTTATGCTATCCATGCAAGGTGCGATTTTGGGGTTTTAATCACTAAAATTTTTGTGTGTTTCCGATGGGAGAAGTCGAGCATAGAGGAAGCAGGATTTCAATCCCTTGGCCTCTGTTTTCGTGTGGTTTGCTATTCTCTTCAGACTCATGGGTTTCAGATGGAAGCTCGTTCTAGGTATATTGTTTAAAAGAATTTCTTTTAATTGCTGGATCGGTTTTGGAGAGTATTTCGATGGCTGCCCAGGGTTTATGTTGACATTCTTTTTGTCGTTTAATGCTTCCATATTTGTTACTTGGTAGTTGTTTTGGGTTGATGCAAAATAAACGAAGGTGATTAGTAGATGCTAAAATTTTGTGGTTGGTGAATTTTTGTTGAAATGTATATAACAATATCTCTCTTGGTGGTTGATTGTGTGAATAAAGAAATTATTTTTTTTCAAGGTATTTTGGGGTTATTTGAGATGAATACATAGTGAGCTGGATTAATGAATTTATTGGAGACATTATTCATGCTAATAAAGGATTTTGGGTGACTGGTTGCTTGGGTTTTGTCTGCTGGAGATTATGAATTCAAGCAGGTAGCGTAGTTTAGCTTATAATTTTTCAAATTAAAGCCTTTTAGAGTGGTCATTAACATCAGGGAATTTTTATATGAATAGGTGACGAAACTGTTAAAGATCGAACTCAAAGCTTTGGTAATTCGCTGCAGGATTTAGGTAAGCGGGATTCATATGCTTGGTTTTATACAAAACATAGACTGAGGTTGACTTTTTAAAAATTCATGCATGTTTGGTTATGAAATGAGAACTTGAGAAAAACCAACCTCAGTCAATTATATGCATTACTCATGAAGCTTATATGAAAGAAAGAATAAATGTTTCTATCATGCATTGTGTAAACATGAGCTTCATTTTTGTCATGCTATCTTTGAAATGTGAAAGAGCGATTTTTAAAAAATTGATTATTTTTGCTTTTATTTATAAAGATATTCAGACTCTATTTTGTTTTGTAAGATTGATATGAAAATATTTTGGAATTTCATGTTATTTTAGTGTGACTGAAAACCTTTGGCATGGTATACTGGTTTGTATCTGACTCTGCCTCTACTTTGCTCTGCTCTGTTTAGGTTGGTACTAACTTCTCTATCTCTGAGTGCACCCATTTCGGAAACAAAGTGGTTTATTGTGGGCTTTCCTGTGTGCACACTCGGGGCTCCGAGAACGAATAAGGGAAAGTTTCACCTCTGTCTCTACCTGGTTTGGCTACCGGGGTTAGCACAATCCTACCACGGGGGTTAAATATAGTCTTTGCTTTGCGAGATGCTATGTTTGATATAGGATGATGCTCAGTTTTATTATGCCAAAGTACTTCATGTTTTATTTGTTTTGAAAATCATTTGCTCCTTTATGTATAAATATGCTTTTGTTCCGCACTCTATTACTTGGTAAATGCTCATGTTTACACGCTTGTATAAGTCATCTGCTTACTAAGTTATGGTTAAACTCACCCCCTTATCTATATATATATTTTCAAATGATGTAGATGTCTCAGTTGAGGACCAAGAATAGTATTTGTGAACTAGACTAAGCTATTAGAGTACCATTGTTGATGTGAAGATTGTAGACATTGAATTGATGCTACGTTTTCAGTATTATTATATTCAAGTGTTAGTAGCTCATTATGTTGGGATTATTGGGGGATTGTGGACCCTTTGTTATGGTGATAATTTAAATTATGAATTTGTGGATATGCTTATATTAGATTTGGAAATGGGAATTATTTGTTTATTTTAAGAAAATCTTTGGAGACTTTGCTTGTATTCGGAGACAAGTTATATTGAACAGGTGGTTATCCCGAACCTGCAGGTACAGGGTGTTACAGTTGATATCAGAGCAAAGGTTGTAGATTCTACAGACTTTAGGCAATAAAGTTTTAGAAATTTGAGGTTTTAAACTTCGCCAACTTTAGGAATCTTTTGAGGTGTAGAATTATATAGGCTTGTGAGCTGATTTCATATTGTTAGAAATTGAAGAATTAGATTTTTGTAGTATATGATTTTGTTTGTGGTGGATATCTCGATTATTCTAGGAGTATTATATAGTATTGTTTTGACTACTAAGACTACCCATAAACATTTATATAGCTTTTGTATATATGTTTTTAATGAACGATTAGTTTAATAGCTCAAATGTTCTCAGGATGCCACCTCGACGTGAGCAAAGTGTGTCAGACTTGAATGCGGCCAGAAATGAAAGGGAAGCAAATCCAAGAGCTTCTGAAGTACTTCGATCAACAGCGCATCAGTTAATAGATGATCTTGCGCAAAAACCTTCCGGCCGTCATCGCAACATGAATGAAAGGGGTTGCACAGTGGAAGATTTCAGCAAATTGTATCCCACGTCTTTTGATGGAAAAGGCGATCTGATACTAGCGGAGGATTGGGTGCAAGATATTGAGGAGATATTTCAAGTCTTGCCTTGCACGGATGAACAAAAGGTAGTTTTTGCTACATTCAAGCTGACTGGGGATGAGGTCTACCCCATCTAGATACCATACAAACGTCAATCAAGGATCGTGGAAGAAGAGGAATGATGGGGGTAGCTCTGGTAAGAGGCCGATTCAGAGCAATCAACAGCCCTATCAGTGTAAGACATGCAACCAAGTGCATTCTTGAGAGTGCAGAAAAAGGGCAGGGTTATGTTTTCATTGCGACAAGCCAGGACACTACATTAGGGATTGCCATTTATGGGTGAGGATGGATTGGTGCAAGGTAGCGGGGCCCTATTAAATATTAAAAAAATTAGAAATGTTAAATCAAAAAATATTTTTATTTAAAGAAGTTTTGAAGTACAGTAATTTAATATTAAAGTTGGATAAGCTAACATTAAAAGAAATTGAGAATAGAAATTTGAAAGCAGTAGATACATTAAATAATATTGTCCATTACATATATTGAATACCAAATACAAAATATGATTAGATTTTTCAAAAACTCATAAGTGTTGGTTTACAAACGATCAAAACTCCTCAGTCAATGCCTCAACCTTATTGTTTAGGAAATTTACATGAATGGCAAGCTGACGCAAAGTTTCGAACTAACATCTAAAAGTTATACATGTTATGTTTGAATACTTCTCCTATAACATTCGAACCGACATCTGAATATACAAACATTCGAACGTAAAAATGTTCAAATGTAAATATGATACATTCAAAACGTAACTTATGAATGTCAACTTGTGCAGTTTGAATGTCAATCGATCGGACTAAGATTCGAACATTCAATTGGATGTTCGAACGTTACTTTTTGTGACAGATTTCAGCCGTCACAAAAAAATTGCAAGTTCAAACGTCACATCACATGGAAGACGTCAACCATCACTAAAAATCTTTTTGTGACAGTTAAATAGTAAATTATCACAAATTGTTTTCTATGATGCACTTTAGTCAACAGTCGTGGTGACAATTAAGTTAATAAGTTAAGAATATACAATTAAGTCTAGGTGCATGCATTGATTTATGATAAGTACGGGGGTGAGTAGCCTAATATTACTTACCTGATACTTTAATTTGTGTTGATTTATGAACGAAAATTGGGGATGTCACATATTATATGTTAGTAGTATTAAATTATGATTTCAATAATAGGTTATACAGATATGAGTTTTAAATATAATTAAGTTAATTTTTTAGATGAATTTAAGTTGTTTTGCTATAGTTGATAAAACTATATGATAATAAGTTAAGAATATACATTTGATGATGATAGTATTTATTAGATTTTTGATAACTATATAATTATTAAAGCTATTTCCGTTGTATAAATTTAAGTAAATTGAGAGTTTTTGCTAGTCATTTTAGAAGTTTTGTAAGGTTTAGAATTCCGAATAGGTGAGGATTGATATTCATTTGGCACGGTTGTGGAAAGGTTAAGAAAAGTAAAAACTCCAAGTGAGCGAGGTTTCTATGTTAGAATTTGCATAAAAAGAAAATGAAATGATGTTGATTTGTGAAAATTTGTATGATATCTTTTGAAAAAAAATATGAAAATAATCTCAATTATGTGTTCTACATTACTCATGAAATGCTTTCTGGCATAACTGGTGTAGACATGTCCAATATTTTGAAATGTTGTTTATGAAATGTGCAAACAACAAAATGAAATCTGGAAATTTTGTACATGTAATATGAAAATATTCTAAATCCATTTTTGATTATGTAAAAATGATATGATTATGCTCAACACTTTGTTTGATATGATATGCATATGAAAAGAAATTGGGATGACTTTTTAATTCTGTTATGATTCTAATGCTGGTTCTAATATAACGATTCTGTTTCTATTAAATGGTTGGTACCAAAATCTCTAATATAAGTGCACTCATCTTGGAAACAAAATGATTTTTCTACGTGTTATTTCTTGTGTTCACATTCAAGATTTCGAAAATGAATAAAGTAAAGTTTCACAACATGATACTGTCTGGTTTGGCCATTGGGGATAGCATAACCTTACCACGAAAGTTAAACAAAGTATATGATATAATACGATACAATATAATAGGATATAAAACAAAATGATATGATAAGATGAAGATGAAAATGAAAATGTTTAGTTATGTTATGCCAAAGAGTCTTTGAATATGAACAATTTGAAATGTTGCTATGATGTTTTGATAACATATTTTTGTTATATGCACTCTGAAGTGAAATGTTTTGCTTATACATACTAAACTCTCAAAAAAGTCTTATACTTATATGCTAATATAGGCTCTTTGCTTAGTGAGTGTTTGATATATTACCCTTATTTCCATAATATTTTCAGATGTTTTAAATGTTTTAGCTATAGATCAAGAGTAGAAAGCATGTATACGGCTATGATCACAGTGAATTAAGTACAATGAGGGTACTTTGGTTATTGGATTATTTTATTCAATAGTATTATTTTGCTCGATCGACTTGGTATTTTGGAAGGTTGATGTTTATTTTGAAAATTTGTGATATTTAGATTAATCATATTAAAATAGTTGATTTGAAACAGTCCTATGCATAATAAAATTTTAGAGTCCATGACTCTTGATAAGTATAATTTTTACATGAATTTATTACCATTTTTGTTAATAGAATTGCTAGTTTTCTTTTATTTATTTTATCTTATCTTATTTATTTATGTTTACTTATATTCTTTTGTTGAAGGAAAGAGAAGAAAATGGAAAACATTTGGACTTTAAACCCAATTGAGAGCCACGGCATTTGCACTTCAATTTGATGGACCGCAACATAAACGGACCCCATTAGATTGTTACATGTGCCACACGTCGTTCAGCAGCACATTAAGAGACATGGGCCGCAACATCCCTTCAACATATATATAATCGGCGCTGGGCAAGGGACTTCAATGGGCTGCACTCAACTTCACTTCAGGAGCACGTTAATTTGCAATTTTCTTGGGCCTTCGACTCAAAACACAGGAGCTGAACTTCATTTCATGGGCCCACTCTGAATTAGACACAGCACTTAACATGGACTGTGATATATATATATATATATATATATATATATATATATTGAGGAGAAGAGTTTGATCGACGCACGTAATAGCATATATAAAGAGAGGGCCGAACGATTGAGCGCCGCAGACTAGACTATGAGAGAACAAACCGAAGTGCCGGATTTTTGAGGAGATTTTCTTTAAAGTTTCCTTGAGGAGGATAAAGATTTATAGGATAGAGACGAGAGTTATATATTCATCAACCGTCTTTGATGAATAACATAAGTTTTATTTGTTTTTTTTTTAAATTTTATTATGAACTAAATTTTATTTTCTAGAGCGTTGATATAATCTAGCATTGAACACACAGTTTATATTCTGAGTTATTTTATTTTTAATATTTCCATGATTGAGTGTTTAATTCTTATTCTTAATGCTTATAATTTTTTACGGATTATTATTTGATCAATTGAATTATAATGAGATCGAGATGTGATTTGTGGTTTTAGTTTTAGAATTAAATATCATTAGTTCAGTGAAAGTAGAGATGCTTTACCGCAACTAGTGTGATTTTTCAGAAAATTCAAAGTACGTAATGAGTCTCTAATTAATTAAATTCACATAGAGATATAGAGTTATTATTTGGAAATATTTTTTATATTATTCGAGAGAAGATCTATTCTTATCATATTTTTACATTTTTAGATTTTAAGCTATGTTATTTTTTATTCGTAGATTTATTTTTGTTAAGTAGTTTAATTTAATTTAGATAGTAACAACGTTAGACTTAAATTTGATTTTTGAAATAGTTATTTATTTAGTGAATTTCGGTATTCAATAACATAGTTAATCTCTGAAGGTTCGACATCCGTTTTCTATAAAACACTTTACTACTTGTCACGATTTTGTACGCTTGTAGATTATTTTACGCGAACAAGTTTTTGGCGCCGTTGCCGAGGATTAATTTTTGTTATTGATATTGATACTAGCTAGATTTTTACTACTTTGAATTTTATTTTAGATAAACAAAAAATAGATGCATTTGAGTTTGTTTTCTTTCTTTTTAGGAATTAGAATTACATGTCCCGATCTAAACAATTAGATGATACACTATTTGATCCCAAGATTGAAAGAACCTTACGTCAGATCAAGAAAGAGAAGAAGCAAGAGGCCAACACACCCCCATCTAATATGGCTGATCAGGAGTACAAGGCGTTACGAGACTATGCTATACCCTCGGTCAATGTAGCTACATCGATCATAAGGAGGCCGGCCATACAAGCCAATAATTTTGAGATCAAGCCGGCCATCTTTCAAATGATACAGCAGACTGTCCAGTTTGGGGGGCTGTCACAAGAGGATCCTAATGTCCATATTGCAAATTTCTTAGAAATTTGTGATATTTTTAAACATAATGGAGTGACAGATTATGCGATTCGAGTAAGGCTTTTTCCCTTCTCACTTAGAGATAAAACAAAAGTTTGGTTGAATTCTTTACCGCCCGGCGTTATTACTACTTGGGAGGAGTTGGCACAAAAATTCTTAACAAAATATTTCCCTCCCGCGAAAATAGCAAAGTTGAGGAATGACATTTTTACATTCATCCAATTTGAGGGTGAATCATTATATGAAGCATGGGAAAGGTATAAAGAGTTATTGCGAAGATGTCCTCATCATGACCTTCTAGGATGGCTTCAAGTGCAAATATTTTACAATGGTCTGGGAGCTACAAACAAGTCTATGGTTGATGTAGTAGTTGGTGGAGCTTTAATGAGTAATACTCATGAAGCAGCCTATGAACTTCTGGAAGAATTAACATCCAACAACTATCAATGGCCTACGGAGAAAGCAATGCCAAGAAAGACAGCTGGAGTTTTAGAACTTGATTCTATTACCACATTGGCGGTACAAATGACAACTTTGTCACAACAACTAGGTAAGATGAACGTTAATGCTATTTACACTAATGTTGTTTGTGAGCATTGGACAGGAAATCATTCAAGTGTAGACTGCCAAGTGGGGAATCCTTTTGCCCATTTGAGTTATGGACAAGCAAATTACGTGTCAAATTTTCAACGTCAAAATAATCCATACTCGAATACATACAATCCTGGATGGAGGAATCATCCAAACTTTTCATGGAGCAATAATCAAGAGTTGACTAGACCACCTCAACAACCTTCACAGCAAGAGAAGAAGTGTGACGCCCCCAACTTACGTCTGGGATTTAACGTAAATTAAGGTGTCTGGATGAGCAACACTTGGCTACTCACCCTCGTACTTAACAAGGATAAAAGCATAAATTACTAAATTCGCAGCGGATTAGGTTTTTCAATATAAGACTTTCTAAAGATCACACGGAAGTTATATACACAACATTCATTAAACTTAAACATTGTACTTTATACATATACACAACCCAACTGTAGCAAAACATATTACATTCATCCCAAAAGAAACTTTCCTTCACCTCACTCTTTTTCCCTCTTAACCTCGGGATATTCTCTCCCATAGCGAAACCTATTCATGCTAATACTAAAGTCTCGCTGGAGCTGTTGTCCCTGTGGAGTCACACAAACTCCACACATGGACAACGAGCCGTCTACTCCTAAGGTTAAGCAGCATCCAGTACGTCTCCTCTCCTCAACAAAAGTGGACGCGTCAAGACTCCCAGCTCCAGTGGGTCTGATAGGAGGTCCGAAGGAAACAAAAGAAATATCCAAAAGGGACTGTAATCGGAAAGTCCCTCAGGACTCCCCGAAGTCTCCTGCATCGTCGGGGCTGTCCCCCTGCTGGTCATCGAAACCTGTATGAAATAATATGCACAAAATATATGGAGCCACAAAAGAGTGAGATTTCGAATGAAATCTCAGTAAGTACATAAACAGCTTAAAGGAAACAGGGAAAACACCTACAAAGTTATTACCACAACTGACAAGGGAATTCACCCTAACATACCCCTCACAGGGAAAACACTCACAAAGTTACTACCACAACTGACAAGGGAAATTACCCTAACATACTCCTCACAAGACCACTGTCTAACTGACACTTTCTCAACTCACCCATTGTCTTATATTAAATTACATTATTTTCCCTTTTAAAATTCTTATTCTTTCATATCACTGATGGGCGTTACGTATCGCCGTCCCCATCACATACACTCATCAATCATCCGGGCGTTACGTATCGCCGTCCCCGTTATGATGAGTCTGGTGTCAATCATCCGGGCGTTACGTCTCGCCGTCCCCGTTATGACACGAAATATATAAACACATAGTACTGCGGGCGTTACGTCTCGCCGTCCCCGCAAGGATCAATCACACGGGCGTTACGTCTCGCCGTCCCCGTGGAGATCACAATTTCATATCACGACAGGCGTTACGTATCGCCGTCCCTGCCGGCACGTCAGTCATACGGGCGTTACGGATCGCCGTCCCCGTCATGACGTGACTAACTCAATCTCGACAGGCGTTACGTATCGCCGTCCCTGCCGGCACGTCAGTCATACGGGCGTTACGTATCGCCGTCCCCGTCATGACGTGACTAACTCATCTTTTATATATTATTTTCTTTCTTTATTTTTCTTCTCTTATACACGTGAGTCATCTCACTCATAACCCTTCCCATTCTAAACACCACTTCTATTCCAAGGAAACCCTAAGTCTAGGCAAAACAGGGTATCTCGCTCGAGCGGCTTGTCGAGCGAGAATCGAGCGAAGTCTCGGGTTGGGACTCGCTCGAGCGAGTGTCGAGCGAAACTCTAGCGAGGGTTCAGGTTTTGCCTTCGCTCGACTCACATGTCGAGCGAGGGTCGAGCGAACTTACGGGTCTATGGGTTTTTCCACTCAAAACACACCAATCTTTTTCATACACTCCATTTATCTTCTTAAAAACCTAAATCTAGGTTCCCACAATTTTATTGAACATAAAAACAAGACAAATACCATCAACCCTACTCATGTGTTCAATTTACACTTAAACATGTTCTCATGTGTTCACTACTATGAAACATAACTCAATCAAGCCAATAAACTAGTTCCATGCTTAATTTAAGCTAGAATATGGACTTACAAGTTCTTCCAAGCTTTAGGGAATTGATCCAACCCACTTTCTCCAAGTTTGCTCCCACACACACTCACTTCACTCACAAGTGATCACTTTGAGGGTTTGGGGAGGGTTTTCTGATTTGGCTTCACAAGGCAAGTGCTCTCTCCTTCTAAAGGAGCTTAGGAAGCTCTCAAGGTCCTATTTATAGGGTGGTGGTCGACCAACATGAGGGAGAGAAAAGGAATTGCACCCAAGGTGCCCTAGTTGGCAGATTTGCATGTGATGAGGTGTCCATCTAGGCAAAATCTAATGATGAGGATTAAGCCTCCCAAATCCTAGGCTTTGCAGCTGGATTAGTCATCCAAGGGCTCACAATTGAGGTGGTTTGGCTGCCCATTTTGATCCATGGCTGAGAAGCAAGCTAAAGGGATAAGAGGTGAGGTGGCACTTCACCTAACCATGCATGCATCTCTCATCTCCAGCTCTCCCCTAGTGTCACACGCCCATCATCAGGTTTCCCCCTCCATTTGGTTCCTTCCCAACTCCCTTAGGTCTTCCCTCAACAAGTCCTAGAAGGTCACTTCATAGTTTAGTTAAGGTAGAGCCAAGTTTGATCCAATTAGTCACCAATCAACCAGATTTTGGCTCCCTTGAGTTCCCATCACACTAACCATTCAATTGACTTCCAAATCAACTTTCCATTCATTCCTAACTATCCCTACACATGTCCTAATCCCAGAGAATCCTAAAACCAGTTGCCTATTTGGTTACAAGCCCCAATCTAGTTCAATTGCCCAACTCGGGTTCCATTTAAGTCCATTCCCAAGCTGCCTACTTGATTCCCAATTAAGTTATTGATTCCATCCGAATCGCAGGAAACTTCAAACACAAGAGTTTTAGATCTATCTCTTAAGGTTCTATACCAATTGGAATCACCTCATTTGGACATCATATGGATGACTTATGATCATTTTCCTAAAACTCGACAGATTGATCCGAAAGTGCATAATTCTCAATACTAAGTAAAATCACACATTTCCTCAACTAAATCTCCCATTCTAATTTCCTAATAAATAAATGCATTAAATGAATCTCCTTAAAATAATTTCTATAAAATAATTTACCTTAGAAAATTTGGGCTATTACATCCTCCCCCCCTTAAAAAGGATTTCGTCCCCGAAATCGCTAGGACATAATATTTAAGGGTTTAAGGAATCTATACCTCGGTTACTAGCAGTAGATTCTTCTGAAGAGGTGGGTACTTTCTCCTCATTAATTAGTGAATCCTGAGAGTGATAAAATATCATGTCAACATCGGGATCATAGTACATATTCACACTAATCTCTTGCAACATATGGAATCTCTCTTCCTCTGTCCTTTCTATTATAGGTCCCTCTTCACACTGGCGTTTACGCTCTTCCAATCCATCAGATGACTCTATCATGACAGCTTTTCCTTTGTCCTCTCTTCTCAAAAATCTTTTCTCCGCTCTCAACCATTTTCTGGCGGGTTGTCTTTCCTCACCTGGCAACGCTCTTCTACTTATAGGGTCACCTTTTTCATCTATATCCATAATGTGGGTTCTGTGCTTCTCACTTTTATTTAACCAGCTCAATCTCTCAGCTTTCCACTGTTTCAATTTTTCTCTACGAAATCTCTCTCTAACTCTTTCAGATCTTTTCTTTAACTGATCTACTGGGGTAACCGACATACGTGCGGTTCTTTTAGGAGCCATAATCCTGTATAAGGTGAAATATTAATGAATATAAATATAAAAGAAAACACAAATGTCATACAAATGCAAGACAATTAATATATATTATTACAACTATGTGTCAAACAAGTGGGGATAATTATTTCTCATTACATCCTCACGTTCCCAAGTGGCTTCTTGAAAAACAGGATTGTTCCAAAGTACTTTCACTAACATTATGGTACGATTCCGAAGGGTTTGTTCTTTCTGATCTTCAATTCGCACAGGCCACTCTTCATAAGTTAAATTGGAACGTAAATTACTAGGACGCGGATCCATTACCGCCACTGGTTGATCATTCAAACACTTTCTCAGAGAAGATACATGGAAGACGTTATGAACTCCTTGCAAATCATCAGGTAAAGCTAAACGATAAGCCACTGGACCTACTTTTTCCAGAATTTCATAAGGTCCAATATAACGAGGACTCAACTTCCCCTTCTTACCAAATCGCATGACTCCCTTTAGTGGCGAAATCTTCAAGTATACCCAGTCTCCCACCATAAAATCTAAAGCCCTTCTACGATTATCTGCATAACTCTTTTGTCTACTTTGCGCCGTCTTTATCTGATTTCTAATCTTGATGATCTGCTCTTTAACTTCTTGTAAATACTCGGGTCCCAAAACACTACTCTCACCCACTTCATCCCAATAAATAGGAGACCTACATTTCCTCCCATAAAGTGCTTCATATGGTGCCATCTGTATAGTAGCTTGAAAACTGTTATTATATGCAAATTCAATTAATGGTAACAGACTTTCCCAATCTTTGTCAAAATCTAACACACAAGCTCGCAACATATCCTCCAAAGTCTGAATGGTTCTTTCTGTTTGCCCGTCCGTCTGAGGATGGTATGCGCTGCTGAAATTTAAATTGGTACCCATCATCTTCTGTAGACTTTGCCAAAATCGAGACGTGAATCTAGGATCTCTGTCTGATACTATAGTCTTGGGTATCCCATGTAAACGAACTATTTCCTTCACATAAATTCTTGCTAACTTTTCCATGGAATCCGTGTTGGAGATAGGTAAAAAGTGAGCACTCTTCGTCAGTCGATCCACTATCACCCAAACCGAATTCTTTCCCGTAGATGTTCTTGGAAATCCTACCACAAAATCCATAGATAGATCCTCCCATTTCCATTCGGGGATTGGTAAAGGTTGCAATTGACCGGCTGGTCTTTGGTGTTCAGCTTTTACTAACTGACACACTGGACACTTCGCTACAAAGGTCGCAATGTCCTTTTTCATTCCTTCCCACCAAAACTTTTCCTTTAAGTCTTGATACATCTTAGTACTTCCAGGATGAGCAGTATATGGTGTACTATGAGCTTCTTTCATCAACCTTTCTTTCAATTCTGGGGCATCCGAAATGATTTTCCTTCTTCCAAAGTACAACATTCCATCGCCTGAAATCATAAAGTGTGGAGACCCTTTTTCTTCCAGTATTTGCTGTTTTATTTTCTCCAGTTTGGCATCCTTTTGTTGTTCTTCCTTAATTTCTTTATCTGTTAACGGAATAATTTCTTGAATCTCCATTAACTTGAGGTCCTGTGATAATCGGTTTACCAGAATTTCTCGCATCGCTGCCAGCACTGAGAATTCTTCTGTTTGAACTTTCCTACTCAAGGCATCGGCTACCACATTAGCCTTTCCAGGGTGGTATTTGATTTCACATTGAAAATCACTTATAGTCTCTATCCACCTTCTCTGTCTCATGTTCAAGGTCTTCTGGCTAAAAAGATACTTGAGACTCTTATGGTCCGTAAATATTTCGCACTTTTCTCCATACAAGTAATGCCGCCAAATCTTTAGAGCAAACACTACAGCTGCTAACTCTAAATCATGCGTGGGATAATTCTGTTCATGATCCTTAAGTTGTCGGGATGCATATGCAACCACTCTTCCTTCTTGCATTAGCACACACCCCAATCCCATTTTTGAGGCATCACTATATATCACATAAGGTTTATGAGGTTCCGGCAAAGCCAAAATCGGTGCTGTAGTCAATCTCTTCTTTAGCTCTTGGAAACTCTTTTCGCATTGTTCACTCCAAACGTATTTAGCATTCTTTCTAGTCAATGCTGTCAGAGGTGCGGACAGTTTGGAAAATCCTTCCACAAATCTTCTATAGTATCCAGCTAATCCTAAGAAGCTTCGTATTTCATGTGCATTGGTTGGTTGCTGCCACTCCATCACTGCTTCTACCTTTGCTGGATCCACAGAGACTCCTTCACTGGAAATAACATGACCTAAAAATTTAACTTCTTGTAGCCAAAATTCACACTTACTAAGTTTGGCATACAATTGATGTTTCTGCAAAATTTCCATTACTATTTTCAAATGTTCTTTATGATCTTCGTCGGTCTGAGAGTAGATCAAAATGTCATCAATAAAAACCACCACAAACTTGTCCAAATATGGTCTGAATATTCGGTTCATCAAATCCATGAATACCGCTGGTGCATTCGTCACTCCGAATGGCATAACCAAAAATTCAAAATGCCCATAGCGGGTTCGGAAAGCCATCTTAGGTACATCTTGCTCCCTGATTTTCAACTGATGATAGCCAGACCGAAGGTCTATTTTTGAAAACACAGTCGCTCCTCTTAATTGATCCAACAGATCATCTATCCGTGGCAACGGATATTTATTCTTAATGGTAACTTTATTCAACTCCCGGTAGTCTATGCACATTCGCATTGTTCCATCTTTCTTCTTCACAAACAATACTGGTGCTCCCCATGGGGATGAACTAGGCCTGATAAATCCTTTTCTCAAAAGTTCCTCAATCTGCACTTTCAATTCCTCTAATTCCACCGGTGCCATCCTATACGGAGTCCTATGAACTGGAGTTGTGGCCGGTTCCAATTCAATAACAAATTCCGCTTCTCGATCAGGAGGTAGTCCCGGTAGATCATCGGAAAAGACTTGAGGAAAGTCTTCCACCACGGGAATTCCTTGAATATCTTTAACAACTTCTGAGGAGTTCAACATGATTACCCAGTAGCCCTTAGTTTCTTTGTTAATACTTTTCATTATTCGCTTGGCAGTTACTATGGAGGAAACTGCCTTCAACATTTCCCCCTTGTAACAAAATTTCCCTTCCTTGGGTAAGTCAAAAATTATTTCCTTTCTGCGACAGTCCAGTTTAGCATAATACTTAGCCAACCAATCTATACCCAAAATTAAATCGAACTCCATCAAATGGAATAGTATCAGATTAGCGACTAGCTGAGAACCTCCAATCTCCAAGGGGCAATTTCTCACCACTCGATGGCATCCTGCTACCTCTCCATTGGGCATGACTACTATAACTTTTTGGGTCAACAATTCCGTTTCTAAATCACACTTTTGAACACAATCATAGGAAATAAAGGATCTGGTTGCTCCCGAATCAAACAGGGTATAGACCATGCATTGCTTCAGCTTAAGCTTACCTAAAGAAAATTTTATTCTACTATTATTATATTACCACTCCCAAAGAATCCATTCATTAACTAAAAGAGGGGACTTGGAAATTTACCAGTAATGACATTTGCATCTATTGTCTCGTCTGCCTCCATATCTACTTCTCCAGGCGTGATAGCATACACTTTCGCTTTCGCAGGAGCTTTGGCTTTTCCTCCGGGTAGAGCTACTCCTTGAGAGGTATTCTGAGGGCAGTCTCTGATCAGATGTCCTGGCCGACCACATCTATAACAAATCCTATTATCTACTCGACAATCTCCCTGGTGTCGACGTCCACATTTTGCACATTGCGGAAATAAAATCGGTACATTCGGATTAATTGCTACTCCTTTTCCTCTATCCGTGGATCTAAAATTCGGTTTCCTCCTAGCATCTTTTCCTCCAGAAAATTGAAATCTTCTTTTTCCATATGTTTGAGTTTGCGCCATAACACTCCTCTGTTCAGCCTCTGCTATGGCTGCTACGTTCACTAGTTCTTGAAAATTCTCAATTTGTAAACATGCCACCTGCATACGAATTCGTGGCTGCAGTCCTTCCTGAAACTTCTGGGCTCTCATCTTTTCCGTAGCCACCAGATGCGGAGCAAATCTCGCCAGTTCCATAAATCGCGCCGAGTACTGTTCCACCGACATACTGCCTTGTATTAACATAGTAAACTCCAAAGCTTTTTGCCGCTTCATAGATTCCGGAAAGAATCGATCGTCGAACTCTTTCTTGAACCTTTCCCATGTAGGCACTACATTTTCTCCCAGTTCTAACTTTAGCAGCTTCCTCTTTGTGTCCCACCACAGTCCTGCTTCTCCTTGTAACAGATGTCCTGCATACTGCACTTTCTGGACTTCAGTGCAACTACTAATTTCGAAGGTGCGTTCCAAGTCTACAATCCATTTATCTGCCTTTAATGCTCCTTCCGTTCCCATAAAGGGCGGGTATCGATACGCTAGAAACTTCTCATACGAACACCCTTGAATTTCTCTTCTATTTTCATTCTGCTGATGATAACGGCTCTGTTCTATTTGGTTCTTCACCACTTCCGTCATTTGCCGAATAGCTTCAGCTATTGCCTGGCCTCCTTCCAATGGGGGGTTTTGTGCCATCGGTCCCCCTTCCAAGGGTGGATTCTGTGTCCTCTGCTCTTCTCCTGATAATGGATTCAGTGCCGTCTGTCCTTCTCCCAACGGTGGGTTCGATGGTGTCTGTACTTCTCTCAATGGTGAGCTTGGTGCCGTTTGCTCTTCAGTACGTGGAGGGGTAACCAGGGAAGGATTCTGGCTTACCACTTCTACTCGTTTCAAGGGAGGACGACCTCTTGGCATATTGTTTTCCTGAAATATACCCAACTTCACCATAAGCCATACTCACTTTAGAAACTTCCAAATTTCTAAAATCCAAACATTCATCCATATTACTCCAAACTCCAATCTGATAAAGATTCAAGCCTATACTAGTACCATGTGATCCATTTTTCCTAGGACACGTAGGTTTTACCCAGAGACGTAATCGCTCTGATACCAATCTGTGACGCCCCCAACTTACGTCTGAGATTTAACGTAAATTAAGGTGTCTGGATGAGCAACACTTGGCTACTCACCCTCGTACTTAACAAGGATAAAAGCATAAATTACTAAATTCGCAGCGGATTAGGTTTTTCAATATAAGACTTTCTAAAGATCACACGGAAGTTATATACACAACATTCATTAAACTTAAACATTGTACTTTATACATATACACAACCCAACTGTAGCAAAACATATTACATTCATCCCAAAAGAAACTTTCCTTCACCTCACTCTTTCTCCCTCTTAACCTTGGGATATTCTCTCCCATAGCGAAACCTATTCATGCTAATACTAAAGTCTCGCTGGAGCTGTTGTCCCTGTGGAGTCACACAAACTCCACACATGGACAACGAGCCGTCTACTCCTAAGGTTAAGCAGCATCCAGTACGTCTCCTCTCCTCAACAAAAGTGGACGCGTCAAGACTCCCAGCTCCGGTGGGTCTGATAGGAGGTCCGAAGGAAACAAAAGAAATATTCAAAAAGGGACTGTAATCGGAAAGTCCCTCAGGACTCCCCGAAGTCTCCTGCATCGTCGGGGCTGTCCCCCTGCTGGTCATCGAAACCTGTATGAAATAATATGCACAAAATATATGGAGCCACAAAAGAGTGAGATTTCGAATGAAATCTCAGTAAGTACATAAACAGCTTAAAGGAAACAGGGAAAACACCTACAAAGTTATTACCACAACTGACAAGGGAATTCACCCTAACATACCCCTCACAGGGAAAACACTCACAAAGTTACTACCACAACTGACAAGGGAAATTACCCTAACATACTCCTCACAAGACCACTGTCTAACTGACACTTTCTCAACTCACCCATTGTCTTATATTAAATTACATTATTTTCCCTTCTAAAATTCTTATTCTTTCATATCACTGATGGGCGTTACGTATCGCCGTCCCCATCACATACACTCATCAATCATCCGGGCGTTACGTATCGCCGTCCCCGTTATGATGAGTCTGGTGTCAATCATCCGGGCGTTACGTCTCGCCGTCCCCGTTATGACACGAAATATATAAACACATAGTACTGCGGGCGTTACGTCTCGCCGTCCCGGCAAGGATCAATCACACGGGCGTTACGTCTCGCCGTCCCCGTGGAGATCACAATTTCATATCACGACAGGCGTTACGTATCGCCGTCCCTGCTGGCACGTCAGTCATACGGGCGTTACGTATCGCCGTCCCCGTCATGACGTGACTAACTCAATCTCGACAGGCGTTACGTATCGCCGTCCCTGCCGGCACGTCAGTCATACGGGCGTTACGTATCGCCGTCCCCGTCATGACGTGACTAACTCATCTTTTATATATTATTTTCTTTCTTTATTTTTCTTCTATTATACACGTGAGTCATCTCACTCATAACCCTTCCCATTCTAAACACCACTTCTATTCCAAGGAAACCCTAAGTCTAGGCAAAACAGGGTATCTCGCTCGAGCGGCTTGTCGAGCGAGAATCGAGCGAAGTCTCGGGTTGGGACTCGCTCGAGCGAGTGTCGAGCGAAACTCTAGCGAGGGTTCAGGTTTTGCCTTCGCTCGACTCACATGTCGAGTGAGGGTCGAGCGAACTTACGGGTCTATGGGTTTTTCCACTCAAAACACACCAATCTTTTTCATACACTCCATTTATCTTCTTAAAAACCTAAATCTAGGTTCCCACAATTTTATTGAACATAAAAACAAGACAAATACCATCAACCCTACTCATGTGTTCAATTTACACTTAAACATGTTCTCATGTGTTCACTACTATGAAACATAACTCAATCAAGCCAATAAACTAGTTCCATGCTTAATTTAAGCTAGAATATGGACTTACAAGTTCTTCCAAGCTTTAGGGAATTGATCCAACCCACTTTCTCCATGTTTGCTCCCACACACACTCACTTCACTCACAAGTGATCACTTTGAGGGTTTGGGGAGGGTTTTCTGATTTGGCTTCAAAAGGCAAGTGCTCTCTCCTTCTAAAGGAGCTTAGGAAGCTCTCAAGGTCCTATTTATAGGGTGGTGGTCGACCAACATGAGGGAGAGAAAAGGAATTGCACCCAAGGTGCCCTAGTTGGCAGATTTGCATGTGATGAGGTGTCCATCTAGGCAAAATCTAATGATGAGGATTAAGCCTCCCAAATCCTAGGCTTTGCAGCTGGATTAGTCATCCAAGGGCTCACAATTGAGGTGGTTTGGCTGCCCATTTTGATCCATGGCTGAGAAGCAAGCTAAAGGGATAAGAGGTGAGGTGGCACTTCACCTAACCATGCATGCATCTCTCATCTCCAGCTCTCCCCTAGTGTCACACGCCCATCATCAGGTTTCCCCCTCCATTTGGTTCCTTCCCAACTCCCTTAGGTCTTCCCTCAACAAGTCCTAGAAGGTCACTTCATAGTTTAGTTAAGGTAGAGCCAAGTTTGATCCAATTAGTCACCAATCAACCAGATTTTGGCTCCCTTGAGTTCCCATCACACTAACCATTCAATTGACTTCCAAATCAACTTTCCATTCATTCCTAACTATCCCTACACATGTCCTAATCCTAGAGAATCCTAAAACCAGTTGCCTATTTGGTTACAAGCCCCAATCTAGTTCAATTGCCCAACTCGGGTTCCATTTAAGTCCATTCCCAAGCTGCCTACTTGATTCCCAATTAAGTTATTGATTCCATCCGAATCTCAGGAAACTTCAAACACAAGAGTTTTAGATATATCTCTTAAGGTTCTATACCAATTGGAATCACCTCATTTGGACATCATATGGATGACTTATGATCATTTTCCTAAAACTCGACAGATTGATCCGAAAGTGCATAATTCTCAATACTAAGTAAAATCACACATTTCCTCAACTAAATCTCCCATTCCAATTTCCTAATAAATAAATGCATTAAATGAATCTCCTTAAAATAATTTCTATAAAATAATTTACCTTAGAAAATTTGGGCTATTACAAGAAGCCAGCACTCGAGGACATGTTCATGCAATACATGCAAAAGACCGATATAGCAATCCAAAACAATTCGGCTTCAATCCGCAATCTTGAGATGCATATCGATCAGCTCTCAAACATGCTTACAGAGAGGACCGTAGGGACTTTGCCGAGTAATACTATCACCAATCCGAAAGAACATGTCAAGGCAATATCAGTGAGAAGTGGGGGGACATATGGGGAGCCTAAAGTAGAAAATGTCAAGCAAGATGAAGCTGTGGATAATGAGGAGTCCAAGATGAAGGAAGCCGAGTCAAAAATAAAAAAAGTAGAGCAAGCTGAGAAGACTAAGGAGAATCAAAGAGTTTCAAAATCAAGAAAATCCAGGGAAGTTACTTTTGATACTTATTTTCCTTCAATTTATGATCTACCAATTCCTTTTTCGCAAAGATTAAGAAAAAATAAGATAGATGATCAGCTCTCTAAATTTTTTAGCATATTTAAGCAATTGCACATTAATATTTCTTTTATTGAAGCTTTAGAGTAAATGCCTAATTATGTTAAACTTTTAAAGGATATTATATCAAAGAAGCGAAAGTTGGAGGAGCATGAGACGGTAATGTTGACAGAGGAGAGTAGTGCAATTTTACAAAAGAAGCTGCCGCCCAAGTTGAAAGATTCGAAGAGTTTCACTATCCCGTGCACTATAAGAAAATCTTATTTTGATATAGCTTTCTGTGATTTAGGGGCAAGTGTTAACCTAATGCCTTTCTCTATTTTCAGGAAATTGGGCCTTGGAGAAGTAAAGCCAACCACCATCTCTCTACAATTGGCGGATAGGTCTATTAAATACCCAAGAGGAGTCATTGAGGATGTATTAGTGAAAGTTGATAAGTTCATCTTCCCGGCTGACTTCATTATGCTTGATATTGATGAAAACAAAGAGATCACTTTGATACTAGGTCGACCTTTGCTTGCGACGGGGAGAACCTTAATTGATGTTCAGCAAGGAAAACTCGTTATGAGGGTTGGTGATGAGCATGTCACTTTTAATGTATTTAAGCCTATAAAAGTCCCTTCTGAGGTACATTTGTGACACCCCGTACTCGTAGGGAGTCCTGAAAATCAACCTGTTTGATTTGACCTATTTTCATCTACAAATACTATCTAAAAATATTTTATCAATAATCCACAAATAATTCCTCAATCTCCAAATCTTAAAACAATCAAATCCTAAATATCAACAAAGTTCATACACTAAACAAAATAATGTCATCACATAGGGTCCACAAACTCCCCATAAAAAAATTATCCTATTAACACTTGGATCTATTCATGCTAAATAACGTAACAACAAAACAATAGATGTCGTCTTCACTTCAACCAAAAGGTAACCGCTTATCCTGGTCCCAACATATTAACGTTGGTCCTCAGTCAAGACCTCCACTTCATCTGAAATGTATATAGATAAGGGGGGTGAGTTCATCCACAACTCAGTAAGCAAAACACCTATACTAGTATGTAAATTATGAGCATTTTTAATAAAACTCTTAAGCATGTAACGAAAAAAAAACTTTTATTCAAAGGAAACAACTCCAAAACTTATAATCCAACCAAAAACTGAACGAACCTTTATTTTTAATAAAGTATACACAAAACCAACTTTTTATACCAAAATACTTTGACACAAATAACTGTAACATCTCATCAACGTTTCCAAAACATATACCATGTTTAACCCCTGTGGTAGGGTTGTGCTATCCCCGGTGGCCAAACCAGGCGGTATCATATTGTGAGACTTTCCGTCATTCGTTCTCGGAGACCCGAGTGTGCACATGGGAAAGAAATACATAAAAAGGATCACTTTGTTTCCAAAGTGATTGCACTCCTATCATATCATATCATGGTAGTACCAACCATATCACGTGAATCCATATAATCATATCAGAACCATATTCAGAAATAAAGACAAACAGATAAGTATGCCAAAGATTTTTCCGTAAACATATCATATTAAGCCACTTGTTTTTCACTTCTTATCCATTTCCATTTAAGCCAAAAACACAACAAAACATATTATTTTACATGCACAAGATAGCATCAAAATTAATGTTCGCTCTTATGCATAGCTCAAAAACATGTCAAATATTGCTCATGTCTACACATTTCATGTCAAAAGAAAATTTTCTCTATCGTATAAATTTTCATGAGCGAATGCATAAAACATATACTAAGGTTGTTTTTCACATTTTTCTTTAAAAAGCAAAACATGCACATTTTATCGTATAAATTCAAAGTTTTGAGTCCAATCTCTAAGATTCTCGTCACCTACGCATAACATTTTCACTAAATATCAATGACCAGTTATACGGCCCCTCCAAGAATATCATTATAAATTAATGTTCCAAAAATAAGTTTTAGCATGTTTTATTCTTTCAACGCAATCAGCCCCTTATACACCTCCAGCCATCAAAAACTTTCTCTATTCCACCACTCATAAACTTGCAACATCTTAGTGATAAAATTTAAATAACACCACCAAGGACTTGTAAGAATTTTCTCAACAAAGGACTCAAAGCCTCATCAGAAAACAACAACCTGATATAAAACATACGATAAAATTTTTTGGAACTAAAAATCCCAATTCTAACAGCCACCAAATTTATTCAACTGTCGGTATAAGTCTCCTAACAAGAACACGACCGAAAGATCATTTACATCCAATAAAACTTTTATTCCAGCCCACTACAAAGCATTTCAAGTTTTACTCGATTAAGACCAATCAGTCAAACAACACATTTTACTCGATTAAGACCAACCAGCCAAACAACACATTTTACTCGATTAAGACCAACCAGCCCAACAACACAGCCATAAAAATTTTGAATCCTTCCAAAATCCATTAACACACTCATGAAACTCCTACCCTTATTCGCGTGCATTATAGAGTAGAAAGGCATTGAAAATAAAATACCTCAATTCACTTGTAGCTTTGGAACCCGAGAGTCATGCACTGCCAAAGAAGGAGAAATTGCTGATGTGTAATTTGGAGTTGTAACTACCCTAATCTCCATAAGAAAAACACAACGGAACAAAGAGAAGAGAAGTTAAAAATCCTACATTCTGCTATGTTGGCCTATCGGTACCGAGAGTATCTCCCCCAAAGCAATCAATGTTAAAACAAGAACCCCATATCGAAATCGTATAATGACGGAAGAAATTTAGAGCAAGGAGTAGATCATCAAGCTTACCGGTGCGAATTTGGGTGAACGAGAACAGGGCAAGTCGGCGATGAAGAGACCCAGCCAGAGGAATAAATCGCCGAAGGAAGAAGGAGAGAGCCTGGGTGATGTTGGATCCGTAGCACACAAAACAACTACTCGAGAAGTGGGCGGGAACACTTTCATCTTGTTGCAACAACCGCTGGAAAGTGGAGCTGGGTGCTGGAAGTGCGGACAGGAAAAACAGAGTAATAACCAACAGAAGCAAAAGGGAAAGAAAGAAAGGAGAAGAGCAAAACTGTTGAGGAAACGACGCCGTTTAGGCGTTTTAAGGCTGGGGCTGTCCAACCTGGGCCTGGTGGCGTCTGGCTTGGGCCTGGACCACGGGCTTGGCCCGGTGTTACAACATTCTTGTTTTCAAATAAGTGATTGAAACGTGGTCAATGAGACTTATGGAGCAAAATTCCCAAAGCTACCACCTGAAAAAGTGAAAGGACTAAGTTTACCTCAACCTACATCTCCAAGTAAGGAACCACCCAAACTTGAGCTCGATCCGCTTCCATCAAATTTAAGGTACGCTCACTTAGGCTAAGACTCTACTCTTCCGGTTATTACTAAAAATTCTTTGAATGATGTAAAGAAAGAGAAGTTGCTAAGAACTTTGCAGGAACACATGAGGATGCTAAACTTAGATTTACAAGTGGCTGGGGAAAGAAAATATTCCAACTCAACGAGATGGATGAGTTTCACAATGATGCTTATGAGGATGCTTGGATTTACAAAGATAAAACTAAAGGATAGCATGATAAAGATCTTCTGATGAGAGAATTTGAAATTGGGCATAAAATTTTATTATTTAACTTAGAAAAGTGTTCAATCGATCTCACCAATATTAAAGGATGAGGGGAAAACGTCTAACTACAGACGTTAAATAAAGCGCTTTTGGGAGGTAACACAAGTTTTTATATTTCTGTTTTATTATTATTTTTCTTCTTTATTATATTGTTTTGCTTTCAAATTTTTTAGGAATAAAGAGACTGAAGAAATCTCCAATGCATGCACAGCTACACCTCAAGGAAAAATATTAAGTTAGAAATCAAGGGAGTATTTATTATCCTCTCTCATTCTTTTCTTTAGTGTTTTTTTTCCTCCCATTGAGGACAATGTGAAGTTTAAGTTTGGGGGAAGAGAATTTATTTTATTTATTAAAAAAAAAAAATCGTTCTTTTTGGTTAAAAAAAAAAAAGAAAAAGAAAAAAAAAGTGTCTATGAATATGGTTTAAATTCCTTATAATTAATTCTTAGAAATCATTCTCATTGCTTAAGTTCAGCTGTTAATTTTTTACTTGATCTTGTTTAAATTGATATGATCATTAATAATTGTGTATTCCTAGAGAAGTTTTATGTGAATTTTGTGAATTTGGATGGTTTCTACTTACTCTAGAACTTGTTTTGATTATTTTTTAGGCGAAATCTTATACAAAATATTACTTGGAAAGTGATTTAGGCATTTTTAAATCGATTGAGCCTTTCAAGGCTACCTCTTTATTACCTTTATCCATGGTTACCCATTTGATTTATTCTTAAACAGGGTTGAAGAAAAAAAAAAGTGATATAAAAAAAACTATACAAAGTTCCATTTATTCCAATGTTTTAAGTTGCTTAGTAACTATGAGTATTTATTACCAATCTTTACTTTTACGTTAAACCGTGACTTGAAATATGAGTATACAAAAGCACTTTAAGTGTCTAACTTGATAAGTAACTGGGTGCATCCATCACAAATGCCTGCATTCATGTTAAAAGACGAGTGACACCGTGGAGTTCAAAAAAGAAAAAAGAGAGAAAGCACTTCAAGTTTGTGACTTGTTCAGTAACTGGGTGCATTCATCACAAATGTTTGCATTCATGTTAAAAGATAAGTGACAACTTGGAAAAAAAATTTGAAACTTTGAAAAAAAAAATGAAACGATGATGAAGAGTGCTGTGATTTGAGATATTCAAAGGACATAGAAAAGTGTACGTTTTAGAAGTGAGAGTGATTTATTTGCTTACATCCTATCTTTTCTTTATAGCCCTCACTCTAGCTATACATCACAAGCCTAATAATGACCTATTTATCTTGCGTAATATTTTGTTCTACATTAATAGAGAGT
This sequence comes from Platycarya longipes, assembly GCA_036559045.1. NCBI lineage: Eukaryota > Viridiplantae > Streptophyta > Magnoliopsida > Fagales > Juglandaceae > Platycarya > Platycarya longipes. The sequence goes on from CM071798.1 coordinate 26,773,879, forward strand.
GATTTGAAAAGCAAGCATATGGAGTTTTTAGAGGTCCATTTTTATTTACTTATTTGCATAAAATTATCCAAGGAGCTAATGATGAAGTGAGAATAATAATACAGTGGAGTTGAGTTTTGAATTAACATTTGGACTTGATTGATTTGGAATGATTCTTTTGAATTATAAATTTTATGCAAATCTTTGAGGCAAGAAATTGTTTTAAATTGTTTTTATTTGTCTTTGCTCGAGGATTAGTAAAGTTTAAGTTTTGGAGGAATTTATCTAGTTGAGATATGATTTTAAGTGATAAGAAGTAACTCTCTTATCCATCCGAGACCAAGGCATTATTGTTATTTTCAAAAACAGGTTTGTGATTTTACAGACTGTAATATTGAAGGTATTGGATATTTTTTTATTTTAAAAAATAATTTTGAGATTTGAGGTGGAGACATTTGCAGACTATAAGAGATATTGATTATGAGGACATTAGGGTTTAAAATTTTGCGGACTTTTTTTTTTAAGGAATAATTTATTTAGAGAAATAACTTTTACTTTTGGCAAATCTTTTAGAAAATGATATTTCTTTTATGATATGAGATTTTTTATGCTCCAGACTTGCAATAATGAATTGGATGAAATTTCGGGCTCTAGATTTTGCTGACTTTAAGCTCTAGTTATTTTCAGATTTAAAGATTATAAACTTAGCAAATGTTTGGGCAACCGATTATTATTTGAATTTGAGGTTATAGTTGCAATAGGTTTTAAGAAATGATTATTTTCAAATTTAAGGTTATTAATTGTAGCTAAGAATGAAATAGAGAATTTAAGAGTATAAATCAGGGTATAAGAATTTGGGAGACAGGAAGTTTGGTTGCTATCTAAGTGTGGTAAGGGTCATCTTGGTAGTATGGTAATGGATTAGACTCCTACGTTTAGACATTTTGGCGGGTAATCAAAGTGGCAGTGGAGTAACGGAAGCGTCGTTTTTGGTAATATGATGGTTTGAGAGTTAATTTGTAAATTGTATAAAGTTATTACTTTGTGCAGAGAGTCCGGAATTATTGTTAGGTTATTAATTGCATTGTTGACATTATAATTTTAGATTTAGTCTCGTTTAAATTCAGAAATGAGATGAGTTATAAATAATAATAAAATGAGTGATTGAAATGAATTGAATAAATTAATTAGTGGTTGAGATGAATTAAAAGTACGAAATGAGTTATAAATAATAAACCCTAAATCCTATAACCCATCTAAACTATCTTGGTCTAAATGGGTTGCGAAACAAGGAATAGTGAAAAAAAAAATTTCTAAACAAGGAATGGGTATATTTTAAAAATATACCCTAGAAAGTATGATAATTGTTACAATGTGCCTAAACATGCATGCCTAAAGGGTGGTAAGCAGTGGCACGTTTAGCTTCTTGTGAAAATTTTAAATTAGTCCTATGATTTTAAGATTTTATTCAATATAATTTTATAAATATAGAAAATAGTCCCCCCAAAAAATTTATGATTCTCATATACTTTTTTAAATTTTCTAGAAATATTTCTCTCCAATATCCTTTCTTATAGCTCTTAAATTTTATATCATTTTTATATAATATCTACTTTCAAGGATATGGCCTCATTAAAATTAAATTAATAAGAAAAATAATAAACTTATTAATATAGATTTCAAGTTTTTTTGGTAGACAATAATAGGCTTCTTAATTGTATGGAGTCCAAATTGAAATTAATACAAGAATAATTATTTAAGATTGATAATCTATATGAAAAATAATTAAGAGGTTTTATGCTCTATACTTCATTAAGTAAGAAAAAAAATTATTTAAGGTCACAATTATATATAACATTACATGTTTAATGCGATGCAAAAATATTTAGATTTTACAGAAAACTTAATAAACTAGCTTACATAATATAATAAAAGATGGCCTTCTAGAAGATCACTTGATAGCCTTTATGAAAAATATTAAATTCTAAATATTTTATTACACAAATAATTATGGATGTATATCATTTTATGAAAAATTATTGCGAGAGACTTGAAACATATAGTAAGTTGTATTTTTAGAATCTTATTTCTATGTGTATGTAGCAAATTATTGAAAGCTTATTTCATATATAATAATATTTTTATGATTTTTTTTATTTATATTTATTTTATCTAAATTTGTCATACCATAAAAAAACCAATCTCTCTTCAAGGAAATTGCTGGTTCTGTCACTCGTGGTATGTGAGGAACTAGGCTAAAATGGAGGATTCGAATCATGAAATCTTATGTTCGACAAGAATGATTTGAATGATTGAGGATTAAGATAGGATGCATTGAATGTGACGGTTAAGAGTGTAGGCCCCGCTTGAGATACTAGCCGATTTTAGGATGAATATTTTATAAGAGAGAGAGGACGTAACACCCACGCTTGAGGCCCAAGTCACTGACAAGCTAGTCGTTGAAGTAGGCGACACCATTTTGGTAAGAAATCCTTCCCCTCTCAGCTTCCCCTCTCCTACCCGTTACTCACCCACTCGAATTGTCTCAACTCTCTGTTACCTTCTCTGCCTATTTTCTCTCATCTCCGTTATTTACTTTGTCCATTTTCTCGACTCTCACAAATGTTCTGAACCCCACTTAAATCCACTCATTACAACACTCAGGCAGAAGAAAAACCCACAACCCACGTTCCCACCCCTCCTCACTCTCATCATTATTATTATTATTTATGGAAAGACCATGCTAACTTTCATTAAGAAACAAAACTATTACATAAGACTGTCAACCCAGCACTACAACAAGAAGTATTTTTTTTTCAAGAAATAATTTGTTCAAAATACTCCCTTCTGCTGCTAAAAATAATTTATTCTAATATTTCTTAATAGCAAGAAGGTTCCGAAAAATAACTGGTTCAAGAAGTCCTTTACTTACCATTCTTACTGCCAAAAATATTAGTATTTCTAACATTATCGTATCGTGAAAAATGATAAATTCTAACAATAAAATTGCATGAAATAATTTATTATGACATTATATTTTCTCGAAAAATAGTCTTTTAGGAAATAAAAAAACAATAGTAGTAAAACATTATATCTCTTCTCACAACCTTATAATTCCTAACACCCATAGATAAATCAATTCACATATGTATAAATAAATAAAATAAAAAATGCATTAAGAGAAAGAAAATAACACTTCAAATGATGATGAGTTCAATACTACTATGTATTGATGCCTTCAATTATTGTGAAAAATATTAGAGGAAGAGAGCGTTGAGTTGGCAATGCTTGTATATATTTTTTCTTGAAGTATTAGAAAAAAAAAAATAGGTTAAAAGATAAACTCACTGATAATGAAAGAAAAAATGATGAAGGAAAATGGAGATTTCCAACGCAAGATCATTTCCAGGGCAGAACCTGCTTCCTACTCCAAAGGGAAGGAAGGTTCCAGCTATGGGTGTATAGTTCTACCACAAAGTAAAGCAAATCAACATAATTCTAATCATAGCACAAAAAATTGTTATCATGCAATTGATGCAAAGTTGCAAAAGTACTGATTATCTGAAAAAAGAAAGATATTATTTTAAGAAATGATATTTACAATTATAATGCAAGATATTATTTTAAGAAATGATATTTATAGTTATCGTGTGATGAGTGTGCAAAAATACACTCTAAATATCTTAATTTTTAATTAAATTACAAAAAATGAAAATAGAAATAATTAGATTTTATTTACTTTATTAAATTAGATTTCTATTTACATTTACATTAAAGTGTTTTTAAGCATTATTTATCTTATTTTATTTTTATTCTTTATTTTCTTCTTCTTATTTTATTTTATTTCATTCTATTTTATTTTTATTTTTATTTTTATTTATTAACTTATTTTTATTTTTTTCTTTGTAGTTGAAAAAGAAAAAAAGTACATATATGAGCCTTCAAAGCAGCCACACTCATCAATTTGTGCTTCACTTCAAATAAATGGGCCCATGCATAGCCACTTACTTTGAACCCATATGAGATTTATTAAGAAGTTGACATAGAAAGGGACAGCACATGGACGGCACTTAATGGAGACCAAGGCGCAGCATGACATAGTAACATATATATATATATATATATATACACATTGAGACTTCACCTAGTGCCGAGGGAGCTACGGAGGGGAACGGAAATTCTTGGAAGGTGGCCGACTGCTTTATTGATTTTTCTTGGAGATTTTTTTGTTATCCATCATATTTATGGATAACTAAATTTTTAAGTATGACTAAAAGTGAACTTGTATATTAAATAATATTTTTAATTTATTTTAATTCATATATTTAATTTTTAATTTATTAAAATTCTTTATTTTATCATTCTTAATTTATTGTTGATGTTTCATTATCCAAATAATCGTAGAATTTATTTCATTTATAAATTCAGTTATGATTTTTCTATTGAATAGATTAATTCTTTGATTATATTTGGATCAATTGATTGTCTATATTGATTTTCTTCTACAATATCGCTCCCTGAGTATATTATCGTCGTTAGATTTTCTCAATGTGGATATCAATTTACGTGATTTAAAAGTGATGAATAGTTTTTTAAAAAGTTACATTTGGTTTAATTCTGATTTATATTTCTATATCTTCCAATTAAGAATTTTGGAATTGAATTCTCAATTTAGTTATCAATAAATTAAAAATAATTAAAATATTTGATATATGCAAGGGATTCTCGAAACTATACTATTCGTCAATTTGAGTAAATTTTTTCTGTTAATCACTTGTTTAATTTTTTTTTGCATTCAAAATCAATTTTTCTTTTCTCATAAATCATTTAATATTTTTTTAGTTTCTTTGTTCTTTCTACTATTCTTTTAATTTGTCTACTCGAGAAATCGACACCCCAAATCTATACTACAATTATTACATTATTCTTTGGGCGTAATCAAACAATTTACACAGGATAAATATGTGCCTATGCTTGAAGATTTCGGTTTTCACTCCCCATATCCATTTCCCAAGCTGTTTTAGAAATCCTAGACTCCTTTTTGTTGCAGTGAAGAAGACATTATCCAGTACTTCGCTCCCACAAAACCTAATAATGTGCAAGCTGCAAGAAGACATTATTCAAGTTAAAAGCAGACGAGCATCTTAATGGTTTATATCACACAAATTTCATTAGCCATAGGTCTAGAATGTTACATATGTATATATGTCTTGGCTACCATTTACAGTTCAACTACACCAAACTGGGAAATGGCCTAAAGACAGCAAAAACTCTTTTTTGTTGTAGTGGCTATAACTAAACCACCCAAACAATATTATTAGTTTACATAGCATATTTAAATTAAAACTAGACACAACATAAGCATAGTAAAGACTACCCATTTAATAGCTTTAAAACAATTGAAAGAAGTCGAGGCATGCTCTGTAGTTCTCAGGAAATGCTCTCATGTAGTTGATCTTGGGAAATTTTGGATTCCATTTTGTCGGGTGATCATCATTTTGTTAACATCCCACGTCGTGCTCATCAACAAGTATGCTTTCCAAAGAAACAGCAAAGGATCATAAGTCATACAGAAAAGAATAAAATCATATATTCTATAAGAGATCAAGTTTTTCAGTTACCTAGCTACCAATCGCTTCATACTAATTAGGGGATCATGACAAAAATATGATGTTTAAATTATGAGTTTCTTTTCATCTTAGAATTAGCTTAGCCAGGGAGCATATCACAAAGGTAAAGCCAATCTCTGCTACCATTTAAAAGGCAAAGTCAAGCCATTACTTAATAGTTTCACATATTTAAAGCCACTTGAGCCCTAAAAAATAACAACACTTTCATCTTGAGAGAGGGGAACAATTAATCCACGTATATGCAGTAAAATAATATTCTCAAGCGCCATCTTTCACTTTTTTTTAGTTATAAATAAATCATAGATTGAACTGCAACTACGAAAAATTGGGAGCAATTAATCAGTTAAAATAAGTAACATCCCGACCCAAAAATTTAAATTTATTTTAAATTACTATTATTATTATTATTTTATCGTTACTATGCTATCAAGTTATGCTTTTGATAAACTTTAAAATAGTATTTGAATTGTTTTAAATTTCTCTCCTAGCCGTGTCCCATTCTTTAGTTCTGATCAAAGTTTTTTTTTTTTTTAAAAAAAAACAAACTAGCGTAATCTTAAAACCATTATCCTAGTTTGAAACCATCTCCAATTTGAATTTAGTTTCTAGATTAAAAACCAATCTCAATCTCCTATCATATTTCAAACACGATTTCCTCATCACTCACTTTTGTTCTTTTCTTCTTCGTCTATAAATACACCTCACAAGACCCCTTCACGTCGCAACCTTCCCTCATGCATATGAAAACTCAAACTGCCGCAACCCTTCCTTAACAGCGCCAAAGCAGCAAACCCAGAAACAAAGCCCCACGTCGCCAACCAGCCACAACCCCATCCATGCACGTTACCTCATTCCTTCATCTATAAAATTGCAAGCTGAGACCTCTTCAGAAATTAACCAAAGCCTCCCACGCAGCCTCCCTCTACTGTGAAATCCACTGAACTGAACCGAACCACCATCATTCATCAAACAAACCTCTGTTCCGGCCTCTCAAAATAGAGCATCCCCAATAGCCACCCTAAGGCATCGGAGCACACACACCGCTGCCCAGAAACTTCCAGCCATTCTTTTCCACTGAACCCACTCCTTTTCGGTGAGCCTCGACGGAATTTCCCTCTCCATCTCAGTCTTGGCCTCTCTTTCTCTCTCGAACTCTCCTTCAACTCCTTCACACCACCACCATAAGAGAAGCCTAGTGACGTTGCCGGCCTCCTCCGACGAAGCTAGTTGTGCCGCCGGTCACCCCCCAGCTCCTGAGCTACCGCCAATCTTCTTCCTCCTTCGGTAAACTCTTTGTTCCGCCCTACTGCCCCTGGTTGGTTTCCTTTGACATTTATTTCAGTTCATCGAGCCATGTCGTAAGCCTTTTAAGGCTTTATTTTGGTCCCTTTAGCAACGTATTTAAATGTCCCAGATTTCTTATTTTTAAAACGGGCCTCGGGCCATAAAGCCTTTCTCCAAAGGATTTGGATTATCGTCCATTTAAGTTTAAATGTTTTGATGGGCCCAATTCTAGTTTATTTCATAAACTGTTCGGCTTATCTTGCATGAACTTGTGTTTTAAAATTTGGTATAAGCTCAAAGATTTGTTTTTATTACAAAGTAATATTTTTTTTATATTATTAATTTATTTATGATTTCATATAAGTAAAAGGTTACAATACGATTATTATAGAAAATTAGTGACATTTAGTATCTTGAATAGGTTACTAGCTACAACGTGAAATCAGGAAGCCACACTAAAATGTAAGTAGCATGATCATATTTTTCACGCATGTAATAGCCTAAATTTTTCTAAGGTAAATTATTTTATAGAAGTTATTTTTAGGAGATTTATTTAATGTATTCATTTATTAGGAAATTAGAATGGGAGATTTAGTTGAGGAAATGTGAGATTTTACTTAGTATTGAGAATTATGCACTTTCGGATCAATCTGTCGAGTTTTAGAAAAATGATCATAAGTCAGCCATATGATGTCCAAATGAGGTGATTCCAATTGTTATAGAACCCTAAGAGATAGATCTAAAACTTTTATGTTTGAAGTTTCCTGAGATTCGGAATAAATCAATAACTTAATTGGGAACCAAGTAGGCAGCTTTGGAATAGGCTTAAATGGAACCCGAGTTGGATAATTGAACTAGATTGGGGCATGTAACCAAATAGGCAACTGGTTTTAGGATTCTCTGGGATTAGGACATGTGTAGGGATAGTTAGGAATGAATGGAAAGTTGATTTGGAAGTCAATTGAATAGTTGGTGTGATGGAAACTCAAGGGAGCCAAAATCTGGTTGATTGGTGACTAATTGGATCAAACTTGGCTCTACCTTAACTAAACTATGAAGTGACCTTCTAGGACTTGTTGAGGGAAGACCTAAGGGAGTTGGGAAGGAACCAAATGGAGGAGAAAACCTGATGAGGGGCGTGTGACACAAGGGGGAGAGCTGGAGATGTGAGATGCATGCATGGTTAGGTGAATTGCCACCTCACCTCTTATCCCTTTAGCTTGCTTCTCAGCCATGGATCAAAATGGGCAGCCAAACCACCTCAATTGTGAGCCCTTGGATGACTAATTCAGCTGCAAAGCCTAGGATTTGGGAGGCTTAATCCTCATCATTAGATTTGGCCTAGATGGACACCTCATCACATGCAAATCTGCCAACTAGGGTACCTTGGGTGCAATTCCTTTTCTCTCCCTCATGTTGGTCGACCACCACCATATATATAGAACCTTGAGAGCTTCCTAAGCTCCTTTAGAAGGAGAGAGCACTTGCCTTGTGAAGCCAAACCAGAAATCCCTCCCCAAACCCTCAAAGTGATCACTTGTGAGTGAAGTGAGTGTGTGTGGGAGCAAACTTGGAGGAAGTTGAGTGGATCAACTCCCTAAAGCTTGGAAGAACTAGTAAGTCCATATTCTAGCTTAAATTAAGCATGGAACTGGTTTATTGGCATGATTGAGTTAGGTTTCATAGTAGTGAACACATGAGAACATGTTTAAGTGGAAATAGACATATGAGTAGGGTTGATTATATTTGTCTTGTTTTTATGTTCAATAAAATTGTGGAAACTTAGATTTAGGCTTTTGGGAAGATAAATGGAGTGTATGAAAAAGATTGGTGTGTTTTGAGTGGAAAAACCCTTAGACCCGTAAGTTCGCTCGACCCTCGCTCGACATGTGAGTCGAGCGAAGGCAAAATGTGAACCCTCGCTAGAGTTTCGCTCGACACTCGCTCGAGCGAGTTCCAACCCGAGACTTCGCTCGACCCTCGCTCGACAGGCCGCTCGAGCGAGATACCCTGTTTTGCCTAGACTTAGGGTTTCCTTGGAATAGAAGTGGTGTTTCAAATGGGAAGGGTTGTGAGTGAGATGACTCATGTGTATAAGAGAAGAAAATAAAGAAAGAAAATAATATATAAAAGATGAGTTAGTCACGTCATGACGGGGACGGCGATACGTAACGCCCGTATGACTGACGTGCCGGCAGGGACGGCGATACGTAACGCCTGTCGAGATTAAGTTAGTCACGTCATGACGGGGACGGCGATACGTAACGCCCGTATGACTGACGTGCCGGCAGGGACGGCGATACGTAACGCCTGTCGTGATATGAAATTGTGATCTCCACGGGGACGGCGAGACGTAACGCCCGTGTGATTGATCCTTGCGGGGACGGCGAGACGTAACGCCCGCAGTACTATGTGTATATATATTTCGTGTCATAACGGGGACGGCGAGACGTAACGCCCGGATGATTGACACCAGACTCATCATAACGGGGACGGCGATACGTAACGCCCGGATGATTGATGAGTGTATGTGATGGGGACGGCGATACGTAACGCCCATCAGTGATATGAAAGAATAAGAATTTTAAAGGGGAAAATAATGTAATTTAATATAAGACAATGGGTGAGTTGAGAAAGTGTCAGTTAGACAATGGTCTCGTGAGGAGTATGTTAGGGTAATTTCCCTTGTCAGTTGTGGTGGTAACTTTGTGAGTGTTTTCCCTGTGAGGGGTATGTTAGGGTAACTTCCCTTGTCAGTTGTGGTTTTGACCTTGTGGGTGTTTTCCCTGTTTCCTTTAAGCTGTTTATGTACTTACTGAGATTTCATTCGAAATCTCACTCTTTTGTGGCTCCATATATTTGTGTGTATTATTTCATGCAGGTTTCGATGACCAGCAGGGGGACAGCCCCGACGAGGCAGGAGACTTCGGGGAGTCCTGAGGGACTTTCCGATTACAGTCCCTTTTTGGACATTTCTTTTGTTTCCTTTGGACCTCCTATCAGACCCACCGGAGCTGGGAGTCTTGATGCATCCACTTTTGTCGAGGAGAGGAGACGTACTGGATGCTGCTTAACCTTAGGAGTAGACGGCTCGTTGTCCATGTGTGGAGTTTGTGTGACTCCACAGGGACAACAGCTCCAGCGAGACTTTAGTATTAGCTTAGATAGGTTTCGCTATGGGAGAGAATATCCCGAGGTTAAGAGGGAGAAAGAGTGAGGTGAAGGAAAGTTTCTTTTGGGATAAATGTAATATGTTTTGCTACAGTTGGGTTGTGTATATGTATAAAGTACAATGTTTAAGTTTAATGAATGTTGCATGTATACAATTTCCGTGTGATCTTTAGAAAGTTTTTACTGAAAAACCTAATTCGCTGCGAATTTAGTAATTTATGCTTTTATCCTTGTTAAATACGAGGGTGAGTAGCCAAGTGTTGCTCATCCAGACACCTTAATTTACGTTAAATCCCAGACGTAAGTTGGGGGCGTCACAACGCACGTGCGGTAAACCTATTTTATAAAATTATTATGTATGTATAGCCATCATTTGGAAGCTCATTTTTATGTATCCTAGTCATGAAAAATTATGAAAGTTATACATGATTTATGAAAAGTTTATGTATTAAAATATTTATGAAATATCATGATTTTATGCATTGAAGTTTTTTATGAAAAGTCATGGTTTTATGTGAGAGTGCATAAAGTTATTTATGAAAGATCATGAATTTATGTGAGGAAGCATGCATCAAGAAAAAATATGAAAGTATGCGATTTCTTTTAAAATTTATGATAAGTATGCAAGTATGATAAGTTATGTAAGCGGCTTATGTATGATATGAAGTTGGTACCTATGTATGGGCATATTGCATTGCCAGGTGGTACATGCTGGCGGTGCACCCAATATGTCTTCCTTATGGATGGATTCCACAACCCGCGGCCACGGGTAGAATCAGAATCTTTTTAGATTTGCTAACCTTAACTCACGGAGATTAACAGTGGGTAACGGTCTATGATACGAAACTATATGATATGATAAGATAAGCTCAAGTTCATGTTCTTGTTTTACGAAAAACTCATAATTTATAAAAAGCTCATATTTTTAGCATTTATGAAAAAGTCATGTTCAACATTTATGAAAAAATTCATGTTCATGTTATTATGTATGTATCTATGAGTATACATGTTTTGAGAAAATCAATAAGTATTATTTTTACCGTATGATGTGTTACTTATTGAGTATTCGACTCATTTTATTTTTATTTTTATTTTTCTATGTTTTCTTATAAAAATTATCACAGACGATGTGGATACACAGTTGGTAGGATTTGACTCAAAGAGGCGATGCAGAGACCTAGACAGTGTATTAATTTTATTTTATGGTCTTTAGTGAATAAAATATTTTTTACTTTTTGTAAACACATGAGATTTCAACATTTTATTTAAGCAAATACTTCCGCTAACCCTCTTTAAGTTTTATAAAGACTATTTCATTTATTTAAACACGTTCGTATCTCGTGCGTTTTTAATAAGAAAAGTCTTAGTAGCACACTGGGTCCCTAAAATATTTTCAAAATGTTATATTCGGGAGCGGAGTGTTACAATTCGGTATCAGAGCCAGGTTTGAATCTGTGATTTTTTTTCTTCAAAATAAAGAGAGGAAAACCTTTTTCCAAAGTCTTTGTAAAGTGGTAAAAAAAAAATGATGATGAAAGTCTAGGCCATCTCCTCTCCAAGTCAAGTTCTACACTGTGTAAGTATGTTATAATATTCACTTTTCGTTTCTTTTAAACTTCTTAAATACATTTTGTTTGTGCAAAAAAAATAAAAAAAATGCACACACACACATGCATGCTAGAATAGCACAATCACATCACATTGGCGTACCCGATAATGAGGAATAAGCAACGACCTGGTGAAGATCGGAACGAAGAAGACAAGGTGAAACCCTAGGCACTTTAGGACACATTCATTGCATTTAGTTTTTTGTTTTGTTCTACAAACTTTTTTTTTTATTTCACTTTTAAGCACATGAAACTTAGTATTTCTATAAGAGTTCCTTTAGTTTTTCCAGTAATAGTTTTTATAAAATTAGTATTTTCTTATTTATATATTTCAAATCTCGAGGACGAGATTTCTTTTAAGGGGGATGGTTTGTAACATCCCGACCCAAAAATTTAAACTTATTTTAAATTATTATTATTATTATTATTATTATTATTTTATCGTTACTATGCTATCAAGTTATGCTTTTCATAAGCTTTAAAATAGTATTTGAATTGTTTTAAATTTCTCTCCTAGCCGTGTCCCAGCCTTTAGTTCTGATCAAAGTTTTTTTTTTTTTTTTTTAAAACAAACTAGCATAATCTTAGAACCATTATCCTAGTTTGAAACCATCTCCAATTTGAATTTAGTTTCCAGATTAAAAACTAATCTCAATCTCCTATCATATTTCAAACACGGTTTCCTTATCACTCACTTTTGTTCTTTTCATCTTCGTCTATAAATACACCTCACAAGACCCTTCACGTCGCAACCTTCCCTCATGCATATGAAAACTCAAACTACCGCAGCCCTTCCTTCACAGCACCAAAGCAGCAAACCCAAAAACAAAGCCCCACGTCGCCAACCAGCCACAACCCCACCCATGCACGTTACCTCATTCCTTCATCTATAAAATAGCAAGCCGAGACCTCTTCAGAAATTACCAAAGCCTCCCACGCAGCCTCCCTCCACCGTGAAGCCCACTGAACTGAACTGAACCACCATCATTCATCAAACAAACCTCTGTTCCGGCCTCTCAAAACAGAGCATCCCCAACAGCCACCCCAAGGCGTCGGAGCACACTCCCCGCTGCCCAGAAATTTCCGGCCATCCTTTTCCACCGAACCCACTCCATTTTGGTGAGCCTCGACGAAATTTCCCTCTCCATCTCAGTCTCGGCCTCTCTTTCTCTCTCTTTCTCTCCTTCAACTCCTTCACACCACCACCACTGGAAAAGCCCAGTGACGTTGTCGGCCTCCTCCGACGAAGCCAGTTGTGCCGCCGGTCACCCCCCAGCTCCTGAGCTACTTCCGATCTTCTTCTTCCTTCGGTAAACTCTCTGTTCCACCCTACTACCCCTGGTTGGTTTCCTTTGACATTTATTTTAGTTCATCGAGCCATGTCGTAAGCCTTTTAAGGCTTTATTTTGGTCCCTTTAGCAACTTATTTAAATGTCCCACATTTCTTATTTTTAAAATGGGCCTTGGGCCTTAAAGCCTCTCTCCAGAGGATTTGGATTATCGTCCATTTAAGTATAAATGTTTTGATGGGCCCAATTCTAGTTTATTTCAGAAACTGTTCGGCTTATTTTGCATGAACTTGTGTTTTAAAATTTGGTATAAGCTCAAATATTTGTTTTTATTGCAAAGTATTCAATGTTTAAGGAATATTTTTTTTATATTATTAATTTATTTATGATTTCATATAAGTAGAAGGTTACAATACGATTATTTAGAAAATTAGTGACGTTTAGTATCTTGTATAGGTTACTAGCTACAACGTGAAATCAGAAAGCCACACTAAAATGTAAGTAGCATGATCATATTTTTCACGCACGTACGGTAAACCTGTTTTATAAAATTATTATGTATGTATAGCCATCATTTGAAAGCTCATTTTTATGTATCCCAGTCATGAAAAATTATGAAAGTTATGCAAGATTTATGAAAAGTTTATGTATTAAAATATTTATGAAATATCATGATTTTATGCATTGAAGTTCTTTATGAAAAGTCATGGTTTTATGTGAGAGTGCATAAAGTTATTTATGAAAGATCACGAGTTTATGTGAGGAAGCATGCATCAATACAAAATATGAAAGTATGCGTTTTCTTTTGAAATTTATGATAAGTATGCAAGTATGATAAGTTATGTAAGCGGCCTATGTATGATATAAAGTTGGTACCTATGTATGGGCATATTGCATTGCCAGGTTGTACATGCTGGCGGTGCACCCAATATGTCTTCCTTATGTATGGATTCCACAACGAGCGGCCACGGGCGGAATTAGAATCTTTTTAGATTCGCTAACCCTAACTCACGGAGGTTAATAGTGGGTAACGGCCTATGATACGAAACGATATGATATGATAAGATAAGCTCAAGTTCATGTTCATGTTTTACAAAAAACTCATAATTTATAAAAAGCTCATATTTTCAGCATTTATAAAAAAATTCATGTTTATGTTATTATGTATGTATTTATGAGTATGCATGTTTTGAGAAAATCGATGGGTTTTATTTTTACCGTATGATTTATTGAGTATTCGACTCATTTTATTTTTATTTCTATATTTCTATGTTTTCTTTTAAAAATATCACAGACGATGTGGATACACAGTTGGCAGGATTTGACTTAGAGAGGCGATGCAGAGACCTAAACAGTATATTAATTTTATTTTATGGTCTTTAGTGAATAAAATATTTTTTACTTTTTGTAAGCACATGATATTTCAACATTTTATTTAAGCAAATGCTTCCACTAACTCTCTTTAAATTTTATAAAGACTATTTCATTTATTTAAAAACGTTTGTATCTAGTGCGTTTTTATGAAGAAAAGTTTTAGTAGTACACTGGCTCCTTAAAATATTTTCAAAATGCTATATTCGGGAGCGGGGTGTTACAAAATATCACTACAACCGTACAATATAAATTAAAAATCAGGAGAGGAAAAAAACTAAGCATAGCTTGAGGTTTTAGGAGAGAATTTCTAAACCAAATAGTTCATATAAAAAAAGAATGAACCAATTAGAATAAGATATTTATGATATAAGTGATTGATCAATGATGAATAATGAATATCCATATTCACCCAACCTCTTATCAACAATAATAGGAACTGACCCAGTTAGTCAGCCTAATTCCCAACTTAAAGTATTGCAATTATGACCAAGCAACCTCATTACGACCAAGCAACCTTATCATGAGTTGTAAATAGTCAACAAAACATTATAATTACTTAGGAGTAATCCCTGAAAAGTCTACCTTAACCCAATATTGTGCTTTGGTGAATGACTCTGGGCTACTTATATCATTCATTGTAAACCATCTAAGAATCATGAAGCTGAAATATGTAACCAACAGCATAGAGCCAAGTATTTACAAAATTTATGCAAAGTTATTCTTATAATAGAATTTTTTTCTTTCCTCAACTCATAAAAACTTTCATACAAAGTAATTGGGGTCAACACCTCGCATCTCAAGAACCTAGGATAAAAATAAAATGTATGAAGAAAAAACCAGAATTAATGTGGCACAAAACATTAATCTGGGTTCAGAGCTTTTATAGCACTTCAAGAGATGAACCCCCAACTGCTAAACACAATAGCCTTGCCAAAGATCAATATAAGAACTCCAGTACTGAACACCAATAAAAATAAACCAACAGCTTTCCGAAATACACGTACACAACATACACCCATAAATTTAGTTTCGAGAAATTAAACAAGGAACAAATCAAGAAGAATAGCCCACAAGATTCGGATCTAGAGTAAGGAATATGGCTTACCAGAAATCACACCAGATCTGTGCTCCAAGTGGATGTACTCAATTGAGAGGGACAAAAATTCTACAGATGGATTTCAGTTGCTAGAATTACCAAAATATAAAAAGTAAACTCTAGGGTTCGCATTGATTTCAGAATTGGAAGAGGAGACAACACATTATGGGATGGTGAGACTTACCAAAAATCTGGAAGTACAGTTGACAATGGCGAGAACCTGTGAATATCGAATTCAAGCCACACGAAGAACTAAAATTTCTGAGAGAGAGGGGGAGCATTTGTGAGGGATACACCGCCGGATATGGGGAAGTGTTTGATATCGAACCCACCCAACAACTGCAGCAATGTGAGTGAGCGAGAATGCAAAATCATCTTCAAAGATTTTTAGAGTAGATGAAATCTAAAGAGAGAATCGAGTGCAAGAGAAAATTGAAATGGCCGATACTGTGAACAAGAAGGGTGGAAATAAGATGAGTTTTGAGAATCATTTTGTCGCCCCTCTTTCTTTTAAGTCTTAAAAATTAGTATTTCTTGTAGTATTTGGCTCACGAGAAAAGATTGTGGCCGCTAAAACCCCTTTCTGTTGTAGTGCAAAATGACACAAAATCCAGGTAAGAGTTTGACCACATAGTAATGTCTCAAACATGCAAAGCATATCGAGCAAGTTTGTGGGCTGCCATATTTCCTAGGCGGCCTACGTGTTGAAAATGCAGCTACTAAAACTATTGAGAAGTTGCCTTATCTCTTGCACAATATTGCCACTCAAAGACCAAGGTTCCCCAACTCCAGTAATCCGTTTAACAGTAAGGAGGGAGTCACTCTCCACTATAAGGTCAAAAATACCCAGGGGGCGACAGAATTGGAGACCCCATGGCAAGGCTATCTCGTCTATCTCAGTGGGGTCATTAACCGCCATTTCTTTTATGTTAACCACCATTAGTGCCTTGCCTTCCTCATCTTGTAGAATTGCTCCTGCCCTGCACTGTGCTGGTCTGCAAAGATGGCCCCATCAACATTCAACTTGAAAGTCCCTGGAGGAGGTTTGCACCAACTGACTCTGTTAGGCCTTGTTGGTTTCTTCAATTTTGAGCTCAACAGGTGTGTACTAAGGAGCAATAGGGCGTGGTCCACTGCCTGTTGTGGGGATGAGCACTTACCCTCATGAAAAAAATGGTTGCACCTAAACCAGATAACCCATACTACTGTCCTGAAAACCTCCTTTTTGTATGGCATTTTCCTTAAGAAAACCTTACGTATATTTCCTCGAAAGTGAGGTTGCTTTCCCATGCAGTTCCTTATGGTAACATGCCTGGCCAATTTTTCCAAATCATTCTAAGGTGGTGGTAGCTAAGCAAGGCATGAACAATGTTCTCCTTATTGTAGTGAAAAAATGGCGTCTCCTCTGTGATCACCTTCCACTTGAGTGAGTTACTTTTGGTGGGAAGGGACTCTCGACACACTTGCACAAAAATATTTTTATGAGCTGGGGAAATTGTAGTTTCCATATGCCTTTCCAAACCACTTGGTGCTCACTAGATGTGACGTCTTCAATCTACGCTTGGGGTTTTAACGTAAATTGAAGAGTCAGAGTAAGTAACACTCGGCTACGTACCCCCCCATACGTACCGGAAGTTCAATGTATGCACCTAAACTTACTATCAAGTGCAATGAAATTCACAGCAGTAAAAAGCCTAAATAAAAATTCCACAGAGTAAGCTAATGATCAGATGGTGAAAATATAACCACAAACATAACATAATATTTACCTTAGCACATTGTCTTAACTTACATCATAACCTAGTTAGTTTTTTTTGTCATATACATATACATAATTTATCAAAATACAACTTTAGAGCCACCTAGGCTCCTTCCTTACTTCAAGAAACTCCCTCCCATAACGAAATATGTCCAGACTAATACAAAAATCTCGACGGAGGTACTGTCCATACGGTGTCGTGTACACTCCGCATATGGACAACAAGCCATCTAAACCTAACTTCAAACATCTGGCACGTCGCTGCTTCTCTGAAAATGCGGACCCACCATGGCTCCCCCATCGGACAATCATAAGTGTATTAAATGGGAGAGTCAAAAGTATCAAAAAGTGAATAGTTAGAGGGCCCCTCAGGGCTCTTCTGGGCCTCCTGAAACATCGGGATCTTGCCTTTTTCATTATCAATCCCTGTAATAAGAATTTGTATGCCCAAGAAGTATGGAAACACACAATAGCGAGATTTTCTTAGAAATCTCAATAAGTACACAACTAACTAAAAGAAGCATAGACAAGGTAGAATATTAATATACATAACAATTATCACAACACATAACTTATGAAATGCGTAATGAGACACATGCATGATTCACATTTTCATTTCCTATACCGACTTATACCTTTCATGGACTCACCATTTTATACTTAAAATTTTTATTTTCTTTCTTAATCTTGTGAGTCTTACTTGTTACATAACCTCGACAGGTGTTACGTATTGTCGTCCCCGCCGGGTTCTCTTAGTATGACGCATCAGCTTGGCCATATATATAACTCATCAGTCTTCCAGGCGTTACATATCGCTATCCTCGTCGTGACATGAAAAATACTTAACATAGCAGGCATTACGTATCGCTGTCTCTACTAGTCATATCAGCCGGGCATTACGTATCGTCGTCCCCGTCGTGGCACAATTCTTAACTTATCAAATCATGTCAGTTATTCGGGCATTACGTATCGCCGTCCCTGATGGCACGTCAGTCATACGGCCGTTACGTATCGTCTTCCCCGTCATGACATGACTTTAGACTTATCTTAATCTTATCATATTCTTATAAAGCTTTCTTACCTTGTTTCCTTTGAATCAGACGTCATGACTTATGACAACACTTATGTGACGAAATGAGAAATGAACATAACCTTAGACTTTTAAGTGCATATTTCATGTCCTCATGAATCTCATGACATGTAGAAACATATCACAATAACATACGTCTTGTACATTCACATGTACGTCACATAATCTCGTAACGTCAAAACATAACAAATTATCTATTCAAAGCTGGCTGAACACTATAGGGGTTCAAAACTTATTTTTCTTTTATTGTAACTTTGCCATACTCTTTAGTCATGAATTACTAAATTTTCCCTAACTTCCAAAAATAAATTCAAGCCTAAATCTTTATGTTTTCTTAGGTAATTCTTCACCAATTTCTTAGATGATAAATCTTCAATTTTTTTCTAGTAAACTAGAGTCCCTAACTCATCATCATCATGCAAATAACTAAAATTAATTAGATAAGAATTAGAATAAAAAAATTCACCCATAAATCCTAGTTAGGCCAAAACCTTCTAGGAGACATTTCCTTTTTTTTTTTTATATCAATCAAATGCTTCCTATTATCACATAAGTTCCTTATTATTTCATAATATAACATATTCTTATGTTCTTACAATTTTCCTTAATATTTTTCTATAATAAAAACTAGGTTAAATCTTACTTGATTTTATCCAAACACTTAAATAAAGTTCATATTCAAAAGAATAACAAACATGCTCTAACCTTCAAATAAATGTAAGTTAAATAGTATACTTACAGATTTTTCCTAAGCTTGAATTGGTGTTTGGATTTATAAGCCCTCGCAAGTTCTCCTTAAAAAACCCTCAATCACTCTCCTTTGAAGTTTAGGTGATGTAGTGATATTTGGAAAGGGTTTTTCTCTTCTTTTTTAGTTATGGCCATGTGTTCTCACTAAAATAGAGGTATGTTATTTATACAAGAGAGGGGCGACTCAATGGATGCTTTAGGGGTGAAAAAGGCCAAGGGAGCAATCAGTTACCCTTTGTCGTGTATGGGTGAGGTGTCTAACCTCACTTAGTCCTCATGATCACTCTAATCCTTAGGCTTGATTGATAATATCTTGATCCAATGGTCAGTTTCGAGCCACCTAAAGACCTATCTTAATCAATGGCTTAGAAAATTTCATCACATAGAGGTGTATAGCTGGACATAGTTGGACACAGCCCCCACCATGCATGCATTGGCCACTTGAGCTCTCCAAGGGTTATCCAACACTTCCAGAGCTCCTTCCCCCATTTTGCCACTTTTTTAGCCTCCTAGGAAAACACTTGTATCAATCTAGAAGATAATTCTAGGGCTTGGTTGGGGTAAAATCTGAAACTAGCTTGTTTAGTTAGTTCCTAGCAAATTTCCTTCCTCTTACAGTTCTTTCATGTTTTTTGGTTAACCAACCTTCTAGATAAACTTTTTCCACCTGCCACATACTCCGTTAAACCTATCAAGATGCCAAAAATATTGAAAATCAATCAGATTTCGTCCCCAATAGTAAGGCGGTGCTACATGTATAATTCGGGTTCCAATTTTCGCCTATTTCAAGTCTGATTACTTCTCATCCAAATAAGCCCTTGATGCAATTCGATTCTCCTAAAACTTACAACATGAAAGTTTGATATATTCCTCTTGGTGATCTATATAATTTTGAATCACCTCATTTTAGAGATCAAATGAGAGAGATATGATTATTTTACCAAAACGGGTTGGAGTGACCCGAGAACAGCTCTATATGCATTCCCTTCTTCCAATTTCAAATTTTCTAAATTTTCTCCTTAATCTTCTAAACACAATTTTTTCTAAGTTCAAACTAAAATATTATTGTTAATACCTTGCTCAAAATTCCAAGAATTGACCAAAATTCATAATTTTTCATCCAATAACTTAAATATCTTCACTTGGATTTTAAAACCTAAACACCATATGTTTCTAAAAATCCCATAAAATGCTAAAATGACCTCAAAATAAATATTTAACCTAAGGAAGACTTTTTAAAAGGAAAGGTTATTATATCCTCCCCGCCTAAAATAAAGATTTTATCCTCGAAATCGTTAAGGCATAACTTTTTAAATTAATGAACTCACAATAAAAATTCTTATACCTCTGATACTGGTGGGCGTCAACCCCTCCAACGACGTAAGCACTATTTCTTCTTCAGACATTGAATCCTGTGAAAAATAAAAGATTGTATCTAGGTCTGGCTCGTAGTACATGTTAACGCTCATCTCCTGTAATTTGAGCAACCTTTCAGCTTCTGTTTCTATTATTATTGGTCCTTTTCATTTTTACGTCTACGATCTTCAGAATTATCAGAAAACTCTACTGCAACCGCTTTTCCTTTATCTACTCTTTGTAAAAATTCTCTTTCAGCTTGCAGTTCACTCCTAGCAGGTTTTCTTTCTTCTCTAGGTAAGGCCTTCCTAAATACTGAATTTCCTTTATCATCTATGTCCATAATGTGTGTCTTATGCCACTCATTCTTTTCTAGCCTCTTTAATCTTTAAACTTTTATCTGACTTTCTTTCTCTTGACGTATTCTTTCTCTTAATCTATTGGATCTTTCTTTTAGTTGATTTATGGGTGTTACTGATATTCTTGCACTTCTCTTAGTTTGTGCCATTTCCTGAATAAGACCAATTAATAAATTACAACAATTACAACATACAAGGAATAAACACTAAGTTCAAGAAAGTCACACCATATATATATACATAGTCAAAACAAAGTACAGTCAACAATAATTAGTTTTCAAACAAATGAGGGTATTTAGCCCTCATCACATCATCACGTTCCCAAGTAAATTCTGGGAAAGTGGGATTATTTCAAAGTACTTTGACTAATGAAATAACACAATTCCACAACGTTTGTTCCTTCTGATCTTCAATTCTTACAGGCCATTCCTCATATGTTAAATTGGGACGTAAATTGATACGGCCTGGATCCATTACCATCACTGGTTCTTCTCCTAGAATTTTCTTTAAAGAAGACATATGAAAAACATCATAAACTCCTTGTAATTCGGTAGGTACAGCTAGACGATAAACTACTGGGCCTACTTTCTCCAAAATCTCATAAGGTCCAATGTAGCGAGGACTTAATTTTCCTTTCTTTTCAAAACGCACTACTCCTTTCATAGGCGAGACTTTCAAGTATACCCAGTAGCCTATCAAAAAATCTAAAGCCTTTCTACGATTATCTGTATAACTCTTTCGTCTGCTCTGTGCTGTCTTCATTCTATCTTTGATCCTTTCCACCTATTCCTTAACTTTTTGTACGTATTTGGGTCCGAAAATACTGCTTTTACCAATTTCATCCCAATATATAGGGGACCTGCATTTCCTTCCATACAATGCTTAATAAGGCACTATCTGAATAGTAGTTTGAAAACTATTATTATAAGTAAATTCAATCAATCGTAAAAGACTTTCCCAATCACCTCCAAAGTCTAAAACACAAGCTTGTAACATATCTTCTATAGTTTGAATAGTCATTTCTGTCTGTCCATCCGTCTGAGGATGATATACACTACTAAAATTCAAACTTGTGCCCATCATCTTTTGTAAACTTTGTCAAAATCGACACGTAAATCTAGGATCTCGATCTGATCCTATTGTCATAGGGACTTTGTGTAGACGAACTACCTTCCCTTGCATAAATTCATGCTAACTTCTCCATTGAATCTATGTTTGAAATAGGCAGAAAGTGGGCACTCTTTGTTAACTGATCAATTACCACCCATATTGAATTCTTCCCTATAGATGTTCTTGGTAACCCGTCTATGAAATCCATAGATATATCTTCCTATTTCCATTCGGGAATCGGTAAAGGTTGCAATTCATCAGCTAGTCTTTGATGTTCTACTTTTACTAACTGACACACTGGACACTTTGCTACAAAGGTTGCGACATCCTTCTTAATTCCTTCCCATCAAAACTTTTCCTTTAAATCTTGATACATTTTGGTACTTACAGAATGAGCTATATATGGTGTACAGTGAGCTTCTCTCATCAATCTTTCCTTCAACTCTAGATCGTTAGGAATCACCCTCCTTTTTCTATAATACAATAATCCATTACTCGAGATCAAATAATGTGGGAACCATTTTCCTTCCAATAACTGCTGCCTTATCTTTTTCAACTTAACATCCTTCTGTTGTCTTTCTCTAACTTCTTCATCTGTCAGAGGGATAATTTCTTGAATTACCATCAACTTGATTTCCTTTGGCAGCCTGTTTACAAGAAATTCTCGCATTATAGGTAGTATTGATAATTCTTCTGCTTGATTTTTTCTACTTAAGGCATCGGTTACCACATTAGCCTTGCCAGGATGGTACTTAATTTCACACTGAAAGTCACTTATGGTTTTCATCCATCTTCTCTGCCTCATAATCAGGATTTTCTAACTAAATAGATACTTAAGACTTTTATGGTCCGTGAATATTTCACATTTTTCTCCATATAAATAGTGCCTCCAAATTTTTAAGTCAAACACAATAGCTACTAATTCCAAATCATGAGTTGGATAATTTTGCTCAAGATCCTCGAGATGCGTACGCAACTACTTTTCCTTCTTGCATTAATATACAATCAAAACCCATATTTGAGCCATCACTATCTATCACATATGGTTTATGAGGTTCCAGTATGGCTAAAATTGGTGCCGTGGTCAGTCTCTTTTTGAGCTCTTGAAAATTTTTTCACATTATTCGCTCCAAACATACTTAAGATTCTTCCTTGCTAATGCTGTTAAAGGTGTGAAAATTTTAGAGAATCCTTTTACAAATCTTTTGTAATATCCGGCTAACCCTAGAAAATTGCATACTTCATGGGCATTAGTGGGTTGCTGCCAATCCATCACTGCTTCTATCTTAACTGGGTCTACCGAAACTCCTTCCCTTGAAATTACATGACCTAGGAATTTGACTTCTCGTAGTCAAAACTCACACTTACTGAGTTTGGCGTAAAGCTGATGCTTCTGCAAGGTCTCCAATATAATCCTTAAATGCTCTTATGTTTTTCATCGGTCTGAGAATAAATCAGAATATCGTCAATGAAAACTACCACAAAATTATCTAAATAAGATCTAAATATCTGATTCATCAAGTCCATGAATATTGCTGGTGCATTTGTCAACCCAAACGGCATTACCAAAAACTTGAAATGTCCATATCGAGTTCAAAAAGCTGTCTTAGATATATCATGCTCCTCGATCTTCAGCTGATAATTCCCAGATCTAAGATCTATCTTAGAGAATACTGAAACTCCTCTCAACTGATCTAGTAGATCATCTATCTGAGGCAATGGGTACTTATTCTTAATTGTGACTTTATTCAGATCTCGATAATCTATACACATCCGCATCGTCTCATCCTTCTTCTTTACAAACAACACTGGTGCTCCTCACAGAGACGAACTCGGTCAGAGATTAAGTCGATCTTGGCATAATACTTAGCTAACCAATCCATGCCTAAGATTAAGTCGAACTCTATCAAATGGAATACTATCAGGTTAGCAGTTAGCTGCAAACCCGCAACTTCTATAGGATAACTTCTTACAATTCGATGACATCCAATTATTTTACCATTAGGTATAGCCACCAAAACTTTTTGCACTAAGGGTTTCACTTCTAATTCGCTCCTCTGGAGATATTCATATGAAATAAAAGATTTCGTCTCTCCAAAGTCAAACAAAGTATAAGCCATATATTTCTTCAGTTTAACCTTACCTAGAAAAAATATCCTACTATTATTTTTATATTCAAGAGAATCCACACATCAATCAAGAGAAGGGAATAGAAATTACTACTAATAATACCGGCATTGATTGCCTCGTCAATCTCCACATCCACTTCTCTCCATATGTGATTGCATAAACTTTGAATTTCACGGAAGCTTCTGCTTTTCCTCTAGATGGTCCTTCTCCTCTAGGGACGTTTTGAGGACAATCTCTAATCAAGTGCCCTATTTGGCCGCATCTGTAACAAGTTCCAGTATTTATTCGACAATCTCCCCTATGCCGACGTCCACACTTAGTACACAAGGGAAACAAAACCGGTACATTTGCATCAGCTACCATTCATTTTCCTCCATTCCTAGGGAAAAAACTACTCTTCTTTCCAGTATCTCTTTCAGCGAAAAACGGGAATCTCCTTTTCCCAACAACTTGAGTCTGCATTAGTAGACTCCTTTCTTTTGCTTCAGCGATAGACGCTACATTCACTAACTCCTGAAAATTCTCTATTCATACACGCCACCTAAACATGAATACATGGCTGCAACCCTTCTTGAAATTTCTGCGCCCTCATCTTCTCAGTAGCTACCAGGTGCGAACCTTGCTAACTCCATAAATCATACTGCATACTGCTTCACCTTCATGCTACCTTGCACCAACGCAACAAATTCCTAGGCTTTCTGCCGCTTCACCGACTCTAGAAAGAATCGATCATCAAACTCTTTCTTAAATCTTTTCCAAGTAGGCACCATATTCTTTCCCAACTCTAACTTCAACAACTTCCTCTTTGTGTCCCACCATAAGCCAGCTTCTCCCTACAGCAGATGTCCCGCATACTGAATTTTCTGAGTTTCAATACAACTGCTAATTTCAAATATATGTTCTAAATCTATAATCCACTTTCAAAGCTCATTCAGTTCTTAGAAAATGTAGGTATCGATAAACTAAAAATCTTTCATACAGATATCCTTGAGTTTTTCCTCTATTTTCATCATGCTGACGACAACGACTCTGCTCCATTTGACATCTCACCACTTCTGTCATCTATCAAATGGCTTCAGCTATCATCTATCCCCCTTCCAAAGTTGGGTTTTGCACCACCTGCTCCTCCGTCTTTGGAGGAGTAACCAAAGGAGGACTCTGAGTTGCCGTCTCTACTTGTCTTGAAGAAGGACAGCCTCTTGTCATCCTATCTTCCTAAAACATACCAAACTTCACCATGAGTTACATTTACCTTAGTAACTCCAAACTTCTAAAATCCAAAGCATTCACTAGTATCACATTAACTCCATTCTTATTAAGATTCAAGCCTATTATAATACAATGTGACCTTTCCCTAGGACAATGTGGATTTACCCAGAGACATAATTGCTCTGATACCACTCTGTGACGTCCTCAATCTACGCTTGGAGTTTTAACGTAAATTGAAAAGTCAGAGTAAGTAACACTCGGTTACTTACCCCCCCATACGTATCGAAAGTTCAATGCATGCACCTAAATTTACTATTAAGTGCAATGAAATTCGCAGAGGTAAATGGTCTAAATAAAAATTCAATAGAGTAAGCTAATGATCACATAGTGAAAATATAACTACAAACATAGCATAATATCTACATCACCACATTGCCTTAACTTACATCATAACCTAATTAGTTTTATTTGTCATATACATATACATAATTTTTCAAAATACAACTTTAAAGCCACTTAGGCTCCTTCCTTACTTCCGAAAATTCCCTCCCATAACGAAACATGTCCAGACTAATACAAAAATCTCGACGGAGGTACTGTCCATACGGTGTTGTGTAGACTCCGCATATGGACAACGAGCCATCTAAACCTAACGTCAAACAGCATCCGGCACGTTGCTGCTCCTTTGAAAATGCGGACGCCCTATGGCTCCAAACCCCCATCGGACAATCATTAGTGTCATAAATGGGAGAGTCAAAAGTATCAAAAAGTGTGAGTAGTCAGAGGGCCCCTCAAGGCTCCTCTGGGCCTCCTGAACAATCGAGGCCTTTCCATTTTTCATCATCAATCCCTGCAATAAGAATTTGTATGCCCAAGACGTATGGAAATACACAAGAGTGAGATTTCCTTGAAAATCTCAGTAAGTACACAACTAACTTAAAGAAGCATAGACAAGGTAGAATATTAACAAACATAACAATTATCACAACATATAACTTATGAAATGCGTAATGAGACACATGCATGATTCACATTTTCATTTCCTATACCGACTTATACCTTTCATGGACACACCATTTTATACTTAAGACTTTTATTGTCTTTCTTAATCTCATGGATTTTACTTGTTACATAACTTCGAGGGGCGTTACGTATCGCCGTCCCCGCTGGATACTCTTAGCATCATGCGTTAGTTTGGCCATATATCTCGTCAGTCATCCGAGCATTACATATCACTGTCTCCGTCATGACAAGTCTTGTGTTAGTCTTCCAGGCGTTACGTATCGCTGTTCTCATCATGAAGAGTCTCATGTTAGTCTCCCAAGCGTTACGTATCGTCATCCCCATCGTGATATGAAAAATACTCAACATAGCAGGCATTACATATCGTCATCCCCGCTAGTCATATCAGTTGTCTGGGAGTTACATATCACCGTCCCCATCGGTCACGACTCTTAACTTATCAAATCATGTCAGTCGTCCGGGCATTACGTATCACCATCCCCGTCGTGACACGATTATTATTTTTACGATGGGCATTATGTATCACCGTCCCCATCGGCATGTTAGTGATACAGGCGTTACGTATCGCCGTCCTCGTCATGACGTGACTTTAGGCTTATCTTAGTCTTGTCATATTCTTATAGAATTTTCCTATCTTGTTTCCTTTGACTCAAGCATCATAACTTATGACGACACGTATGTGACGAAATGAGACATGAACATAACCTTAGACTTTTAAGTGCATATTTCATGTCCTCATGAATCTTATGATATGTAGAAATATATCACCATAACATACGTCTTGTGCATTCACATGTACGTCACATAATCTCGTAACGTCAAAACATAACAAACTATGCTTAAATAATTAAATAAAATAACAGAATATTAACTATTCAAAGCTAGCCAAACACTATAAGGGTTCAAAACTTATTTTTCTTTTATTTTAACTTTTTCAAACTCCTGATTCATGAATTACTAAATTTTCCCTAACTTTCAAAAATAAATTCAAGCCTAAATCTTTATGTTTTCTTAGGTAATTCTTCACCAATTTCTTGGATGATAAATCTTGAATTCTTTTCAAGTAAACTATGGTCCTTAACTCATCAATATCATCCAAATAACTAAAATTAATTAGATAAGAATTAGAATAAAAAAGTTCATCCATAAATCCTAGTTAGGCCGAAACCTTCTAGGAGTTTTTTTTTTTTTTATCAATTAAATGCTTCCTATTATCACATAAGTTCCTTATTATTTCATAATAGACTATATTCTTATGTTCTTACAATTTTCCTTAATATTTTTCTATAATAAAAACTAGGTTAAATCTTACTTGATTTTATCCAAACACTTGAACAAAGTTCACATTCAAAAGAATAACAAACATGCTTTAACCTTCCAATAAATTATTTTATACCAACATTAAGTTAAATAGTGTACTTACAGATTTTTACTAAACTTGAATTGGTGTTTGGATTATTAAGCCCTTGCAAGTTCTCATTCAAAAACCCTCAACCACTCTCCTTTAAAGTTTAGGTGATGTAGTGATCTTTGGAAATGGTTTTCTCTTCTTTTTCTGTTATGGCCGTGTGTTCTCACTAAAAGAGAAGTGTGAGAAGTTCATCCACCTATTTATACAAGAGAGGGGCGACTCAATGGATGCTTTAGGGGTGAAAAAGGCCAAGGGAACAACTGGTTACCCTTTGCCGTGTATGGGTGAGGTGTCTAACCTCACTTAGTCCTCATGACCACTCTAATCCTTAGGCTTGATTGATAATATCTTGATCCAATGGTTAGTTTTGAGCCACCTAAAGACCTATCTTAATCAATGGCTTAGAAAATTTCATCACATGGAGGTGTATAGCTGGACACATCCCCCACCATGCATGCATCGACCACTTGAGCTCTCCAAGGGTTATCCGACACTTCCAGAGCTTCTTCCCCCATTTTGCCACTTGTTTAGCCTCCTAGGAAAACACTTGTATCAATCTTGAAGATAATTCAAGGACTTGGTTGGGTTAAAATCCGAAACTAGCTTGTTTAGTTAGTTCCTAACATATGTCCTTCCTCTTATGGTTCCTTCATGTTTTTTGGTTAACCAACCTTCTAGATAAACTTTATCCACCTGCCACATACCTCCTTACACCTGTCAAGATGCCAAAAATCTTGAAAAACAATAAGATTTCATCCCCAATAGTAAGGCGGTGCTACATGTACAATTCGGGTTCCAATTTTAGCCTATTTCAGGTCTTGTCACTTCTTGCCCAAGTAAGTCCTAGAACCAATTCGATTAGCTAAAAACTCATAACATGAAAGTTTTATATCTGTCTCTTAGTTAGCTATCAAATTTTAAATCACCTCATTCCGAGATAAAATGATAGAGATATGCTTATTTTACCAAAACTGGTTGGAGTGACTTGAGAACACCAATCCTAGCTTTACATGTGTTCCTTTCTTCCAATTTCGAATTTTCTAAATTTTCTCCAAAAATAATTTTTTCTAAATTCAAACTAAAATATTCTAGTTAATACCTTGCTCAAAATTCCAAGAATTGACCACAATTCATAATTTTTCATCCAATAAATTAAATATCTTAAATTGGATTTTAATACCTAAAGACCATATGTTTCTAAAAATGCCATAAATTGCTAAAATGACTTCAAAATAAATATTTAACCTAAGGTAGACTTTTAAAAGGAAGGGTTTTTACACTGGAGTTTAAACTCTCGCCTCCGTAGTTTCTTTGTGGTCAAGTCTTAAGGAATTTGTAAGCTATTTTCACCATGTAACGTTCATCTAGAGATTCCCCCCACATCAACTTGTCATCTTGGACCCTGGCAATACTTGGATCTTGAGAATATTGGACACCATTTGGGGGTTAAACACAGCACTGACCCGCTCTACATCCCACCACTTTGTAGCTTGATCAATTAACTGAATAACCCAAGACGGAAAAGAAGGGAGAGACTCATTTGTCATTTGGCTTGGAGATCAAACACCTTGGATCCAATAGTCTAAGATGAGGTCGATTGAGCAGCCATCCTCCACTCACCAAATGCATTCCTCCTTTATGACTATTAGTGCTTCCCAAAGACCATGCCAAGCAAAAGAGGGATTCCTTCCTAGGCCAACTTTGAACAACTGAGATTAAGGATAATACCGAGCCTTATAGATGCGCGCCAACAATGTTCCAGGTTCCTTTAACATGTGCCACATTTATTTGGCAAGGAGGAACATGTTGAAAGTGTGGAGATCCTTAAATCCAAGACCACCTTTCAACTTTGGTGCACACATCTTGGACCAATTTAGCCAGTGAATCTTACGCTCCTCTCCTTTTGCACCCCTCCAAAACCAAACCATTAATTGTTCTAACTCGGGACATAAGGAGAGCGGAAGGCTAAAGCAACTCATGGAGTAGGTGGGGATTGATAGAGTGACGGCTTTGATTGGGATCTCTTTTCCCCCCTAGGGGAGGAGCCTTTCCTTCCAACTTTGTAATTTTGACCAAACCTTCTACTTTATGTCTGAAGAAACCACTTTTCTGGACCGGCCAAACATGGAGGGGAGATCAAGATAGTGATCATAATTACGTGTGTCTCTGATGCCCCAAAAAGCTTGGATCTCTCGTTGTTGGGCTGCCTCGACGTTATGGCTGAATATCAAATCAGATTTCTCCCAATTGATCTGTTGTCCCTCTCCCTCTCATACTTTTCCAACAAATGTTGGATGTTGGCACATTCCTGTACTGTTGCTTTCCCAAATAGAACACTGTAATTAACGAATAGGAAAAGATTCAAGCAGGGGGCTCCTCAGCAAATCTACACACCTGAAATAGCATTTGTCGCTTGTGCTCTCTTGAGCAAAGAGATAAAACTTTCAAATCACCGTAGAAAAAAGTAAGTTGATTAGGGATCACCTTGTTATAGACCCCTCGAAGGTGTACTTTCTGTACCGATCACTGCTCCGATATGATACGTACCAGCCATACTGGTACAGTACAAAATTTAAAACTATGATTTTATTACTTTAATAGGCTTCTCAATTTTGCTGAATTGGAAACATGGTCGTTACCTATTTTGTAAATACGATGGAGAAACTTAATAAAAATTGTAATTTACCTCATACAAGTTTGAGCTCAACCATTTATACAGGATTGGTTCGAGTTATATAAAATAAAGATGTTGTATTTTAGGAATGACAAATCAAAAAGATATTTATTGCACGGATTTATTTGAGACTTTAATCTACCGCCGAGGATTTAAATATTCTTAAAGATTGAAGTTTTCGTCTGTCAGTCCAAACTAGTTGCTTATTTTCATTCATGTAATTTCTATTTTATTATGGTCATGTATTGAAACACTCACAAATGTCACTCTCCAAACGTCATCCCTAGTTGGACAGTCGAAGGGTTCGAAAGTGTCCAAACAAGCTTAACAAGTCATTCACGAGAATTCCGGCCAAGGTTTGGAGGTCAACCGGTATCGTCTACCTTATCTGGCTTAAGAAGATTATAAGATACGTGCACGGTGCATCAATCCATGCCCTGCAAAATAGTCAAGAAACAATGAAGCTGATCTCACGTATCATGGCTTGTCACTGGTCTTGGGCTCCGGTATTTTTCAACTTTCATTCTGATGGGCCTGTTGTTTTTTTTTTATTGGAGAAAAACCTTCCACACTTTACTCAAAAAGCAAGAGGATTATAAAGATTTACAAACTGGAAAGACACCAATTCGATCATATCCGCAGCTAGCAAGAGAAGCTTCCTTTGCTAGACAATAGGCTAACTGATTACCATTTCTTTTAATAAAATGGAACTGCCATTGATCCATGCTATTAAGGATACATTTAGCGTCATTAACAATCAGACCAACACAATCGAGCCTTTCATCTGTTGTAGTAAAACTTTTACTATTTGCTGGCTATCACCTTCGAGAATCACTTGTGTGATCCCCATTTCTCTTGTCATAATTAATTCTTCCATTGCTCCTATTAGAGGTCGGCAGCAGGGCTCTGCAGCCCGCTTCGCTGCCCCCGTCCCCCCCTCCTCCGCAGGGCGGGGCGGGCAATCCTGTTCCACATATGCCTGCTCTGCCCCCACTTATATATTATATATATAGATTTTTATTTATATTTACAAATTGTGTATTTACAAATATATATTACAATTTGTTAGATTTGTTCACAAAGTGTATATTAGAAAATTTAAAAATTACATAGTTTAAAAACTAAGGTTACATTTGAGTGTTGAGAGTGTGTGAGAGTGTTTGTGAATAGTAATAAAAAGTAGGTAAAAAGTAATAATAAAATATTAACAAGTAATGAAAAAGTAATGAATAGTAATAAAAGTAGCTAAAAAGTAATAATAAAGTAATGAATAGTAGTGGAGAATGTTGGAGAATATTGAAAAACTTATACTTGCCAAACATGCCCTACTTATATAAATTATGCACTAACGAATTTAAAAATTACTACATTACAACTTACACAAAACATGCATAGCAAATTTAAAATCTATATAATTTTTAAGTTATAATCATATTTACAAATTTTAAATTTACAATTTGGCCCTAAAAATGTATTTCTAATCACTTTTAGACTTTATATAATTTTTAAACCTAATAAAATGTAGTACATTTTTTTAATAGACATGAAGTGAGACAGATTTTAAATCCGCGTTGCACCCCACCCCCACATCGTCAGGGCAGGGGCCTGGGTGAAAACTCCATCCCTTGTCCTCTGCGGGGCGGGGTGCAGGAAGGGGGCTACCTTGCACCGTATGGTGCAAGTAACACCCCTAGCTCCTATTAATTAAACTAGGAGAATATCCATAAATCCCATTCTTCATAATTTATTTGTTTGCTTGATAGCCCCTGTGTGATCCCTTGCAATAAGTCCAATCCCAAAACGATTTTGAGAGACATTCAAGGCAACATCCCAATTTATTTTGATGAAGCCTTGTTGGGGAGGGTCAAGCTTGCTGGTTAACTCCACTATGAACACCTCTACGCTGGTTGTTGTTGCTCCTTTGGGCTTCCTGATATTCCTGTAAAGAATTAATAGCATTTGAGGCCACTATATTAAGGTGTACAAAGGATTGCTCAAATATAAGTTTGTTCCTTTTAAGCCAGATTCCTCTAGCCATTACTGCAAATAATTCCATCTGTTGTTGGCCACAAAAATTTAGCAGATATTCAAACAGGTCCCTGAATGATCCTACACTATTTCTCCTTTTCTGTAACCCCCTTGGACCTTGACTCCACACGTCCTTTGCTAAGTAATAGTTCCATACAGCATGAGTGATTGATTCCTTTTCTCTTTTACATATAGGACATAGTGGATATTCTACAATTCTCTTTTTATACAAATTCACATAGTAGGTAAAGATTCCAAACATGCTCTGGAAAGGAATACTTTAGATGCATTTGGAATATTATATTTCCAGCAGCATGTCCAAGCCACATTATTCTATGTTCAAGAGGAGGGTTGACCTTTTTCTTGTTCCTTCACTTCCTTATGGTTGTGATAAGCGCTTTTAACCGTAAACACACGATTCTTTGTAGCTATCCACATCATTTTATCTCTAGCCCCTTGTAAACTGATGGGAATTTTCTTTATAGATTCTACCTCCTCCCTTTGGAAAAACAGCTTCAATTAACTCATGCTTCCACCGCTTTGTTTCATGATCTATCAATTCCACCACTTGATCTTGTTCTTGTAGAACCTGAATAGGTGATTGGACTTTATAGCTTGTAGGCTTTGGAATCCATCTGATTTCCCATTTTTTGATATCTCTACCATTACCTATTCTCCATTGATTGTCCTTTTCAATCAATTCTTTGGTAGCATAGAGACTTCTCCAAATCATTAATGGTCTCCCTCCTATTTTTGCTTTCAGCAATTCTAATTGTGGAAAATATTTTGCTTTTAGCACTTGGACTACTAGTGATTCAGGAAATTGTATTGTTCTCCAACATGGTTTAGTCAACAATGCTAGATTAAAGCTTTCAAAATCCCTAAATCCCAAACCTCCCATTTCTTTTGCCTTTCCCACTTGACTCCATGCCACCCAATGTAGCTTTTTCTCCTTATCCATATGGCTCCACCAAAATTGGTGCATGATTCGGTTTATATCATTTAACAAAGTCTTTGGCAGCTTAAAAACTCCCATGCAATATGTAGGAATGTCTTTTGCTACCGCCTTTAACATAATTTCTTTTCCTACTTGAATGATAAATTTTGTTTTCCAATTACTAATTCTACCTCTAATTTTGTCCAATATCCCTTTAAAAGCCACTTTGTTCGATCTTCCTACTGGCAGGTAGTCCCAAGTAATTTTCATAAGAGGAAGTTGATCTGGTCCCAACTATGTTGAGAAGATATTCCTTTGTTTCTCTTCTTGTACTAGCACTAAAGAAAATTAAGGATTTTAACTTGTTAAGTTTCTGTCCTGAGGCAGATTCATAGAGGTTGAGGATTCTATTAATGGCTACCCATTCTCTTACATTTGCTCTACAAAATAATAAGCTATCATCCGCAAAAAATAAATAATTACCACTGATCTTGCCTCTACTGATTCGATAGCAATGGATTTCCTTTAATTCTTTAGCCTGATTTAGCAAGGAGCTAATGCTTCTACCGCTAACAAGAATAGGTATGGAGACAATGGATCTCCCTATCTAATATCTCTAGCTGGTTGGAAAACTCATAAGGAACCCCATTTATCAGTATTGAATAAGAAATCGATGTGACACAGCTCATGATGAGGTCAATCCATCTTTTATTGAATCCCAATTTTTCTATCATTTTCCTCAAAAATATCCATTCTACTCTATTGTAAGCCTTGCTCATATCGAGCTTAATGGCGATGTATCCTTGTTATTATTTTCCTTTTGAATTCATTAGAATGAAGGATTTCAAAAGCAACAATAATATTATCTTGTATCATTCTCCCGCGTGTAAATGCACTTTGAGTAGGAGATACTATCTCATCCAGGATATTTTTGAGTTTGTTTGCTATGGCTTCTGAAGCAATTTTGTATATAATATTACAAAGAGAGATTGGTCTAAAGCCCATAACTGTTTTTGAATTCTTTAATTTAGGAATCAGAACAATAAAGGTTTCATTCAAGGTTTCAAAATTACTTGTTTGGTTCAGCACCTCTAGGACAACCTTGGTTCAATCATGCCTGACTGTGTCCCAATGTGTTTGATAGAAAGTAGCTAAGTAGCCATCCGGCCTTGGTGACCCCAACGGATTGATTTGGAATAAAACATTCTTCACTTTCTCGACTGTAAAATTTTTGGTTAGTCTTCTGTTCATATCTTCAATTACCTTTGGTCTAACATATTGTAAGCATGCTTCCATGTTTGTTACTTAAGAAGATGAGAACAACTTTTTATATTGTCTGTAAAAAGCCTCTTTTTTTCTCTTGGTTACCCCTAATTTTGCTTCCATCCTCCTGCTCCAGTTTCTTGATCTCATTGTTTTTCCTTCTTTAATTTGCACATTTATGAAAATAACTTGAGTTTCTGTCTTCATTCTTTAGCCACATTTGCTTTGCTCTTTACTGCCATTTTGTATTTTCCTCTTCTAAGTGATTGTTTATCTCTTTTTGGCATTGTGGCCTGTATTCGAGCTCTGCAAGTTAGCTAGGTTTTCTAGCTTTCTTTTAATAGTATTTGCCTTCTTTCTATGATTATCTCTATTCCATTGCTCTAGAGAGTTCCTACATTTATTGAGTTTGCTTTGAACATCATTCAAAAACTGACCCTGATTAGCAGACTGATGATCCCAATTGGATTTGATAATCTTTCCACATTCCTCATAAAGATTCCAGCTTGTTTCTAATCTGAATATGTCATCTCCATTATACATCTCTTGTTACTGAGCACTCCCTCTATTTCTGCAAGTAAACAAAATAGGACCATGGTCTGACGTAAGTGCTGCCACATTACATATGGTATTCTCAGAAAGTACTTCAATCCACCTCTTATTCCCAAACACCCTATCTATTATTTTCTTTGTAAAATGATTGCCTCCCCTCTTGTTATTCCAAGTGAATCACAACCATAAATTAGTTTAATTTCGACAATTGTGTTTGTGTTAGTTGAATGGGAGTAGATAATTAATTATTTGTGAAGGAGAGTTAATTAATTATTTATGACAAGTAGTTAATTAATTGTTTGTAATTTCTCTAACGTCAGGAACATTACATGAATTACATGATTATCAATATATTAACAAAAATAATTTTAAGAAGTAAAATAAAATATAAAAAAATTAAAATATATATAATATATAGTGTAGGATGACAAGCAGCATATATTCTTTCATTATTAAAAGGAAAATTTTATACACTACATTTTTTTTTTTTGAAATGATTATATTCTCTTAGTTTTATTATATTATATAATATGTGACACATTTATTATTATTAGATTATTTTTTATTGAATGATTCTTTATTATCTATTGATATAAATATGCAATATTTTACATAATAAAATAAAAATAAAATGATGATGGAGTATAACATTACCCTCATGGAATATAATATAATTGGTCGTGGAGACGACAACGCATCCTAACAGTCAACATTGTGAAGTGAAATTACCCAGCTTTGCCGCGGTCACCTGTGGCGTCTTCTAAAAGCATTATATATAGCTCACAGATGTCACTCTCCTAACATGGACGTCCCTAGTTTGACAATCGAAGGGTTCGAATTGAAAGTCTGATCCACGCGGTTTGAATTCATGATAGTTTAAATGTAGAAAGCTCTCGATATATAGAAATATCGGAGAAGTATGATTAGGCTATGAAGCAAACGTATCAATGACGCTCCCATCGCATCAAGGTTCTTCATTTTCACGAGCAAGAACAACTTCATAAGTTATGGGACTTGTTTGAAGCATGATAACCTTATGAGAAAATCTTTAAAGCGGTCAGTCCGCTCAAGCTTAAAAAACAGCCATCTAGTAATATATTGCCACATTGCTATTCCATTTCTAATTACTATAGACCTATCTGCAGATGATAACTGAAAAATCCCCAAACTGAAAAACTTTTCCATCGAAGCTTCCGCCCTTTTTCACTGAAATCTCTCTGAAAAATATCCTCCTCTCCGATCTGCTCACCTTCTTCGGCACGGCCGGATCTCCAACTGAAACTCTTCTCAAGTCCAAGTCTCCTCCTCTCCCTCTTGTACCGAAATCTTCCCAAGTAAATTTTTTTTTTGGAATCTGGGAGGGAACTAAAGCAATGGCGTCAAAAGCTCTTCTGCAATGTATTGGCTTTGGTTTTGAGCTGTTGGGTGGTTGAAAACACAAATAATAAATCATTTTGGTTATATTTTTAAGGTGGGAAATTTACTGCCAGCGTTATTTGTTTGAGATGCGGAGAAATAGGACATGGAAGACCGTGTGAAGTAGATCAGGAAACCGTGATGCAACAAGCACAATGCTGTCCTCCTATATTCTGTGTTTCTGATTAGAAAGCGCCCACTTTTCTTTCTCTTTCAAAAATTATGTTTCATTTCTTTATTAATGGTGTCGACGGACTTGTGTTCTTCGAGTTCCTTTTTTGAATGCATGGGGGCTGAAATCGATTGCTGAATGAGGTTATAGAAACTTAGAAAGATATGTTGCATTATCCAGTACAATAAGTATATTATAATTGCTGTGAGATTCCCGATGTGTCCGAGTATTATTAAAGGCATTAAGAGCCTTGCTTTCGGATTGACCGCTGTAAAGCGGCTCTCTAAACTTCCTTTTGTTTAGAGTTCGGTCTTGCCACAAACACAATCCCAGCACTTAACTTTATTAAAGATTCTGAAACCATAATCTCCAATAGCGGTAGGTTCGTATTGGGATTTTTTAACCCTACGAATTCTACTTATCACCATGTTGGGATATGGTATCCTAGAGATCCCACGATTGGTGCCATATGGGTTGCTAACAAGGACAAGTCCCTCAAGACCACCTCTGAGATTCTTACTACATCTAAAGAGCCTGTCGAGGCCACGCCACATTAAATGCAAGAGCTGCCCAGACCATAGCGCATTTAATAAGAAGCCAAGCAGAAGCATCTGAAGCTAAAGTCCCCCGCATCGCATTAAATACGGGTCAGGAACTTAGGCATGCCCTTGGGGTAAAGCAGGGACTGACACAGTACAGAATAGGAGACATCTCGCTGTCAGTCCACTATGGTAGGAAATTTTCCCATACACGACAAAGGGAATGATGACCTGACGAATTGACAGGACAACGACCATGCCCTTCGGGAACGCACCTGGAGCACACCAACTCTTATAAATAGTGACTCCATGGTTCATAGGTTCATCTATCTCTCTCTACTCTCGTATTCGTCCTCAATATTCTCTTTATAATTCTACTGACTTTGGCATCAGAGTGATCGCAGGGCAACCACTGCCCCACCCATTCAATCCTCGTGCAGAACTGGTTTGTTTGGATATTGTCGAGTAGCCCAGACCACGGAACACAACTTCAACAATGGCGCCGTCTATGGGATAGAAAAATGTGCATTCTATATGCCGACTGCGATGCTATCCTAAACAACCCTCCGAGAAGAACTCAACGACAACACTATGGAAGCCAGATTCGCAGCAATGAAAGAAACCATTAGGAAGCTGACTAAGAAAAATGAGATGTTGTGGAAGAGCAATGAGGAACGTACCGCCCACCACGAGCCGTCCGCCAGTGAGCATGTGAGCTCCTTTCAGAAAGAGGAGTCTGACCAAGTCGAAGAAGAGCAAAACAAGTTGCACCTAGAAATCAGGGAGCTCAGGAACAAGTATGTAGAGCTCGGGAACAGCTCGGGCATGCCTTACAACACGAACGTAATGGTCGTATCGCTCCTACCAAAGTTCAAAGTACCCCAGATGAAGCTCTATGATGGGAGCAAGGACACGTTTGAACACTTAAGAGGCATTTATGACAGATATGAGTCTGCACGACTACTCAGATGAAGTGGCGTGCAGGGCGTTCCCCCTCACCTTGAAGGGGACGGCCCAGGGGTGGTTTGGGACCATCCCCATGGAACAATCAACAACTTCAACTACTTCGCCTACCTATTCCTAACCCAATTCTTGGTAGGCCGCAAGAGGAAATGCCCAGCCGCCTATTTGCTCACAGTCAAGCAGAACGGCTAGGAGAGCTTGAAGAACTACCTTTCTTGGTTCAACCGATAATGCATGACCACTGATGACAAGAAGGAGAAGATCACCCTGGCCACGAATGAGGTTATAATATTGATTTAGTTTTTGGGAATAATTCAAGAGATAAGTGTTATGGGTTAAAATAAAATTTAGTTCTTATGGTGGAAGTTGATAAATAAATAATAGGTCTAAATAATACTTAGGGTTCAGCCAATCCCTTTATGATTTGATGATTGATTCAATTATTTATCTAAAAAGATGTAGGGATTAATACAAGAAAAAAGGGAAGACAATAACCAGGTGTTAATCTCCTTATGTGATCCGGCTTTATTCTTTTAGGTTAAGATTATTTGAATTATTTTCTTCGTTATGGATAATTGTCGTTTTATATATATATATGTTATGGCATGAACAAATTGGGGTTTAAAATCTCCACATGTGAATTGGCTTCATCTTTGTAAATTAGGGGTGAGTTGTCGCTCCTTTAATTTGAATGAATATGATATCCTTGAAATATAGTTAGATTTACATGATGTGATATGACTCAGATGAGATTTGGAAATACATGTCTCATATTATTTCATGGATTACATACTTTGCATGGAAGTTACATGTCACATGCATATCTATTTAAATGATAAGTTCCATGTCCTTTGAATTATTATGTTTTTTTAAAAGAAAAATAAGAAAATAAGTAAAACTTATTTTTATAAGAATCCCAAAGGCTGAGACGGGGTATTACCCTAGTGTAACTTCTTTGTCCACTCTGGAGTGTTTAAGAATAGAGTGGTAACCTTAGGTCGGTGAATAACAATCGGCATATCACAAATGGTTCATTTTTAAAAGATCTCGGAGCATGGTCGTACCTAACACTAGTGAGTGCTAAGGATGGTGAGGGTATTACAACCTGCTGTAATGATTATAATTATGATGCAATTACCTCGACTAAAGTAGTCGCAACATGATGAGATAGCCGGCAAGGGACACACGGTGCATAGGAGAACCGTGATGTATCTATTATAGAAAAGTCATAACAAGAAAGACTATGAGCCTAAGAATGAAAGTAATAAGAAAAAGGATATGTAAAGTTATGATTAATCGAAAAAAACATGAAAAGCTTACGAAAAGTTTATGAAGAATTTCAAGATTTTATGAGTCAATGGTTATCAAAGATATATGAAAGTCTTTTATGAAAAAGCATCGTACATAAGTCACGTATAAATTATGTCATAAGTCTCAATATGCAGTGCCTGATTATGGAGCATTTTGAAGAGGGTTAGAAAGCCAAGAAGCACAATGTGCAGAAATCAAATAAACAATAAACGAAATCTACAATTCAAGAATCTCTTTTTTTAGAAATTAAATTATGTATGACAACATCCTTTGCTAATAGGGTTTTGTGTTTCGGAAGCCCACAAACCCACTTTTGTACAAACTCTTTCAGTTCCTCTACATCAAG
Organism: Platycarya longipes; assembly: GCA_036559045.1. Lineage (NCBI taxonomy): Eukaryota > Viridiplantae > Streptophyta > Magnoliopsida > Fagales > Juglandaceae > Platycarya > Platycarya longipes. The sequence goes on from CM071798.1 coordinate 26,813,707, forward strand.
ATCCTCAAGCCTGAATATAGAAAATAAGAGAGAAAAAAAAATTCAATCAAATTTGTTCCAACATTCTCAAAACAACGTAGTCATTCCAAAACTTCCCAAAGAAAACTTTCCAAAATAATGTTTTTTAAAGAAAGAAACTTGGCCCATTTTTTAGCCTAAACACGGCTAAAAATACATACATATTCTTATTTGATATATATTTTTTTAGATAGTTCATTTCTTTAATAATGCTTCACCTAAATTATGTAATCTAGCAATATAAAGTAGAATTTAGCCGTGGAAAGGAAACCCATCAAAAAGCGATTACAAAACTTAATGAGCTTGTCAAAGAAAAAGCTAATGGATTCATTCCAGATATTGTTTTCCAAAGTTCCTTATTACTGCTCTATCACATTACCCAGCAATGCATAGAGAAAGAAAAACTAAATTCAAAATTTTTAATGGCATATTTTTTCCTAATTTGATGCCAGTAAAAAAGTCCCACCTTACAAAACCATATTAGGAACATACCCACTAATCCAAAACAGAGTATTATTAGCAAGAGATGCGTACCTCCACAACCGCAAAGCGATATCGTACGTGACTTGTGATAGGCTTCCAGACCATGCATAGATTGTTAGGGCTCGAAGAAGAGGGCTGGAACAAAGAAGCAAGGGCTGAGGCCAGGGTTAATCCTATATATATGTACTTTCACGAACATTTTTACTTGCAAAATCAATAGAATTGTTGCGAAAAAACAAAATGGTTCAAAAAATTTATAAATAGAGAAGAAGAAGAAGAAGAAGAAGAAGAAAGAAGATATTGATTGGGGTCGCCTTTCACCAGTGAATGGTGGAGATGGCGTCGTTTGGAGGAGTCATCATCGTTGTCATCACCTTCTTCTTCTTCCCTGATGCCTCTCCATCAGTCCAATAACGAGACGAAAACTCAAGAACTAGGTAATGGAACTAGTGAAAATAGTGAAAACAGCAAAAACAATATAATGGGAAATTGAATGGGAAAACAATATAAACCATTTTTTACTTATTAGAGAACACATTTATCATAAAGAAAAGTGTGAGATACAGAATTAACATAGGCGCCTTGCTCCTGTATCCTCATCATATTACATTCAAAGAAAAATTCAGGGCGAGAAATATACACATTCATTTCATATATGGGAGGAGGAACCGAAGCTTTCTCAGATTTGGATCAACACCGCCAACACCCAGATTGCCATCAACTCGAAAGGTTTTCGAAAATGCAATGGTTGTCGAAACACACACTCTTTCCTTCATATCAGCCTCTTAAAAGTCTGAATATGCTAATTTGAATCAGTGTTCCATCGTATGATTGTCTTGTGATCCCTGTGCTTACTTTGTTTTTAGAACCCAAGAAACGCTCTATTTTGGGTGCTTGAACAGGGACTACCGTACTTGTTCACTCCATAGGCAAGATTGTTATGAGCAGAGACCACCTTCTGCAAAACATTTTTTTTAAAACAATCATTGTCGTGTAAGTACATGCCAGCTTTGCGAAAAAATTTTATCGTCGTCGGTGTGGATGCCAGTTCTTCCTTTTATCTATTTAGAAAGAATCTTTTTGTGGTTCTCTTCCGGGAGATTTGGACGGGGGCATCTAGCCAAGGTGTTTGAGAGCGGATGAAATTCAATCTTTGTAAGTATTGACGTTTGAAATAGAAAGAAAACTACCAATTAAAATCGTTTGGGGTAAGTGGTTTCTTTTCAGTCGTACTTTTCATTTGCGGTAAACTGTTTGTTTTCTTTTTGAGCTTTACAATTTGATTGATAACTCAGATTAAATGATTCGGCTTTTATATAGATAAATAAATAGCTCACAAATTAGGCTCCGTTTGAAATCCTAAGTGTACTTAGTTCATCTTGAGTTAAGATGTGCTTGGACATCCAAAGGCTTTCAGGCTCGCTTGGATTTAGAGATGAGATGAGATGAGTTATGAATAGTAATAAAATGAGTGATTGAGATGAATTGAAATTTAAAATGAGTAGTTAAAATGAGTTGAAAGTACAAAATAAGATGAGATGAGTTGAACCCATCTTTCGAAACAATCCGCCAATGGCAGACAATTTCAGTTCCGCAGGTTGGTGCCCAACACAAAATGTTCCACATGATAGCGGTCAACCCCTCCTTCTCTCTGTATCTTACCAATTTTGTGTCATTTTATTATTTTTATTTCTCATATCCGTTCGCTGGGCAACAATAAATGCAGTCGGTCAGTAAATTCTAGGCGACAATAAATGCAGTCGGTCAGTAAATTAAATCGAATGGTTTGAATTGATCAAAGTCCAATCCACGCGGTTTGAAGTCATGATTGAATGCAGAAAGCTCTCGATATATAGAAATATCGGAGAAGTATGATCAGGCTATGAAGCAACGTATTAATAACGCTCTCATGGCATCAAAGTTCTTCATTTTCACGAACAAGAACAACTTTATCAGTTATGGGACTTGTTCGAAGCTTAAACTTGTCATATTTCCTTGTCTTCCTATCTTCCTTTTGTTTACAGTTGGGCCATGCTACAGACACCATCACAGCATCTCACTTTATCAAAGATTCAGAAACCATAATCTCCAATGACGGTATGTTCGTATTGGGATTTTTTAACCCCACGAATTCTACTTATCGCTATGTTGGGATATGGTATCTTAGAGATCCCACGACTCGTGCCATATGGGTTGCTAACAGGAACAAGCCCCTCAAGACCACCTCAGGGACTCTTACTATATCCGAGGATGGCAATCTAGTCGTTTTGGGTGGAGAAAAGAATATTATTTGGTCATCAAATGTAACAGGTTCTGTTCCTAATCGACACGCCGAACTTCAAGATTCCGGGAACCTTGTCTTGCAAGAAAACACAACTGGGTTAATCGCATGGGAGAGTTTCCAACATCCTTCTGATTCCTGGTTGGCAAAGATGAAACTGGGTACTATTAATGCGATAACTGGCAAGAACGTTCGGCTCACATCATGGAAGACTCCATCGGATCCAGCCGTTGGAACCTTTTCTGCTGGTACTTACTCTTTTAATCTTCCTGAAATTTATATTGGGAATGGTAGTAGCCCTTATTGGCGCAGTGGTCCCTGGAATGGTACGATCTTTATTGGAATACCATATATGATAACTGGATATCAGTATCAACTTAATCTTGTGGAGGTCAAAGAGGGATCATTCTATTATGCTTTTGAGTTTTTAAACAAGACCGCACAATTCCATTACGTCTTGAATGCAGAAGGAAACATATTGGAAATCTATTCTAGTAACGGGAAGGATTGGGTGGTCGTGTGGTCGACTTTGATGTTCTCTGAGTGCGATGTTTACGGCAAGTGTGGAGCATATGGATACTGTGTCCCAGAAAATAAACCAATCTGCAGCTGCTTAGAGGGGTTTGAACCAAAGAATAGAGAAGAATGGAATGGAGAAGATTGGAGTAGTGGATGTGTGAGGAGGAAACCCTTGCAGTGTATGAGAGTGAGCATGACAGGTGGTAAAGAAGACCAAAAAGATGGGTTTTTGAAGCTGAAGATGATGAAAACGCCAAGTTTGGCAAATTTGTCATCTGCTCGGGAGGATAGATGCGAATATGGGTGCTCGGAAGACTGTTCTTGTATAGCTTATACATACGTAGTAGGCATTGGGTGTATGTCATAGACCAGAGATTTAATAGACTTGCGGAAATTTTCCAGCGGCGGAGATGATGTTTATGTTCGTTCGGCCTATTCAGATCTCGGTAGGTTACTTTCCTTTTACAGTCCAAGTCTATTCAGAACTTACAAATATAAAAGAAAAGAAAATGTAGTTTGATATTTCTGATTTACAGATAAAAAGGAAGAAGTGAAAGATAAAAAGGAAGAAGTGAATGTAATCGTCATAGTCCCGATGGTCATAGGAATATTAGTCTTCATGGCCGTGTGTACTTTATTCTTATGCCGGTGGAGGGCTAAACGTAAAGGTAAAATGCACATTTATTTACAGGTAGACACTAACTAGTTTTATCTATTACCATGTATTTATTTTATTATTATCTTAATTAAAATATTTTATTTTTATAATTATATATTTTTTTTATCTAATCTTTTTGTATTTCACTGTAAGTAGGAGCATATACTTTATATGTAACTCATTGACAATATATGGTCCACAAAGTTTCTCTCTCCCTCATTCTCCTTTTCTTTTTCGATCTCAATCATTTGGAATTTTTTTTTCCTAAGGTGGCCAGTGTCACATTATCACCACATTATCTTCACCAACTTTACAAGGTGCATCAACCTTGTTGATGTTGTGTTTCATTGCCTGGGCAACTTCCCATTGTTGGGCTCGGTCTGAGACCTGTTGCTATAGAAAATGATGGGCTCCGAGTAGCCAAGGTACCTCCTATGCTTAAGTTATATCATTTAGAGAGTATATTAACTTGAACGGAGAATAAAAGTAGGGAATGAATTCCAAGACAGAGAGACCCCAACGAATGAGAAGGGGTATTTAATACCTGGCCAGGGTGGTCTCTTGACAAAGGAATTCGAGGAGGTGTCGTCCATACCTATGAGTTGGATCATGGTGGTGTTGCCTGTACCCCAGCCGCGCCTTATGCTAGTCTTCTGTTAGGCAGGAGGGACACCCACTCCTGATCCTGGCAGGTACCCCTGACATCCTACTAGTCTCATTCCATGCCGTGTCATGCTCTACGTAGTCTCCCATTCAATGCGGCGTGGCCATGGTCAGACGAGTCCATGCCAGTCAGGCCTATCCATCCTCGAGGGCAGGGGTTGCACTTGATATCCTACGCCTATGTTGTTGGTCCTTTGTTTGGCGCCTCAGTCTGCACTATTGTTGGTACTTGGGCATCATGGTTGTTCCTGAGACCTTGATCATGGTTTCCTACTTCTCCTTACCTCTAGATGGGCCTCATGCTTGGATCATCTTTTGTCCTCTCCTAATATAGGCCTCCATGGTAAGCGCGACCCTCTTTTGCTCATCCTCAGTGTACGATACTTGAGCTCCCTGGCTTAGGTCCGCTCGACCCAGCCTAGGGCTCAAGGACTAATCCCCTAAAAGTACCCTACAAATTCCTAACATACGAGTATAGTGAGAATTTAAAAGTTGAAATAAAGGAGTTAAGGGCCTTCATATCCTACATGACCACTCCCCCCGATATTGAAGCCTTTATGATGCTAAGTTGCTAACAGTTTTATCCATCCACATGTGGTGCTAGATTTGAAGTGTAGGGTCCACATGCTTATCTCTTGGCCGTTCAGATTCATGTAGACACGTTGTTCGTCAAAGCATCATGATTGACCCCGCGACGGTTTGGTTGTCCCATAAGGTTTGGAGCATTACCTCCACTCTTCCCACTCAGGCTACCTGATCGACGGATTTCCTGCCAACGTACATCTTCTGTGATTGGTCTGTGCCGACCACATGCCCAATTGGTGATGGCTTGTGCCATGATGTCACCTCATCCATGATTGCTTCATTATTCCTTGAATACCAACCGTCACCCTCTTCATGCTTAAACCTTCATCCCCCATCTATTTTTCCATTTTTGTCACTAGTTCTTCATTACCGAAACTCTCTTGTCCTTTCTTTCTCTGCTTATCATCCTCTTGTTTGCTTTACCATGGCCTCCCATAATGAGTCTAAAGCCTGTATCCTTTCCTTTGATTGGTGGGACTGGGAGTCAATGGTGACTGTCGATGACCTTTATGAGTTATGAACCTCATACAACATCCCCCCAAAGGTGGTTATAAAGATTCCTAGTTGCCACGTCCTGTTGTAGACGCTGATGGGATGGCAACGTGAGTTACCCTCTTCCCGTTGATGCTCACGAATGGGTTGCAGTTGCCATTTTGCCGCCCCAACCAAGACATCCTTGACCTTTTGGAGTTGGCCCCTTCACAATTTCATTTTAATGCTTGGCGGATCATGGTGCCCAATTGTATCAACTTCTGGCAAGTACTAGGCGAGGGATTGGAGGAGTACCCTGGCCTGACAACTCATGAGTTCTTGTCTGTGTACCATATCCAGTACCTCGATGGGAGATTGTACAGCTTCCAAGCCCAGAATGCAAAGATGTGCTTTGTACTCTAGAGAGGCATTTTTCTTCAATCAAAGAATTGTAGTGAGACCTTCTTCTTTGTCTCTGGCTTGGACTAGGAGGACCTTGAGGTCCACAAGGAGTTACCCGTCCAGGCCATCTGGGCAAACGTGTCAACCAGCAAGTCCTTCTCGCTCAAGCTATCCGTGAGGAAGGAGCTCTAGATTACAGCCATATTTTCTTGGGCTGCTGCTCAACCCATAAAGTCTGAGATTGAGGCGTTGTTGATGGAGGCCAACATCGGGCAACACCTAATGCTTTCAAATAGATCTTTTGTGCTCGGTCAAGAGTTTTTTGTTGTTCCCCCTTCTTCTCTAGGAAGAGACCAACAGTCTTTCCCTCCACCAGCTGACGATCAGGGCAAATGATACTGGACTATTGATAGCTCCACTAGGCCATGTCCAGGCTAGGGCCCTCACCTCCATGCCCACATATGTTCTTGTGTTTTTTCCGCCAAGTTCCTTTCATGGGGCTTCTATGAGTTCATCACATCAACCCCCAGCTAGATGCCTCTTCAGTGCCTTAGACTTTGCTACTCATCCGGTTTTGTCCAAAGTTTCCCGTAGCACCTTCAGCAGCACTTCTTACCTAATCCCAACGAGCTCTGCTTGTAACATCTTCAGGTGTAGCTCTCGTCCAGCATCGACAAGGACCTCCCATTAGGACCTAGCCATCTATTCTCATCAAGTCCTTGCTACTAAGCCCCATTACCCTTTGTCCATGCAGCTTATGATCCCGTTTCCATGAGTAGGCTGTATAAATGAGGATGAGGAGGACAATGTCACCATTGATGCAATCTTCTTCAACACCTTCATTAATTTCACTCTATGTGGGTCCATCTTAGTGGTATGGCCTCTTGCATTCTTTGAAGAGATGCTCACCCAAGTGGAGGTTGCCCTACCTAGCCCTCGGTAAAAGGATGGCTCCCCCAGCATCTTTGAACCCCACTGGCTGTGGTGACGTTGTGCCTAGCTCTCCCCTAACACCGGAGCGTAGTGACAACTGGGTGTCTATTCTGTCGCCTTCAATGGGGTACTCTCTCGAGCTCAATGCCGAATCTTACTTGATCTCGAATAATGAAGTGCAGCATCTCATTTCCTTGGACCTAATAGGACCCTAGGCAAAGGAGGTTGTTCCTCCAAATGGAGAAGTTTATGCTTGGTAGAGGAACTTTCTTCTTTGTTGCTCATCGTATATGAGGATGACGTGGATCCATAAGTGGTGGGCATACTAGGTGGTTTAGAGGATCCTTAAGTGGTGACATCTACTTGAGGAGTGCCAGAGTTGGGGGAACCTGAAAGTAGGCTAGAGGAGTGAGTATGTTTCCCGTAGTATAGCCCAACAGTCAGAAAAGCCTATTCACACTAGCAGAGCTCAAATTGGCTCAGGTACCGTGCCTACTCTAACTGGTCCATGGGGTCCTAGTCTACTTTGGCACTAGGAAGCTGGGTCCATCCTCCCATCTCGGGAGGAGAAGCGGGCAGGCGATGGGCCCAAGTTTCAAAAGGATCCAAGATGTGCCGATTGAGCGGGAGGCTCAAAAGCTTAGGCCCATGTTTGCTTAGGTAGTCCTACTCCTAACACTTAACTTATTTTTGGATTCTTTTCTTTCTAACCTTGCCTTTGAATTTTAGGCCATAGACCAACTAGTAGTAATGGTTGCAGCGGAGCGGGAGGATCTCGACGAGTAGCATAGTACGCTTGGTGGCACGGAAGGCGAACCAGGAGGTTAAGGAGCTAATTCTAGGGTACGATAGCTTGTTAGATGGTGTTGAGTCCCTGACGATGTCTAACCAGATTCTATGCAAGGAGAACCATGACCTCCATAAGTAGAGGAAAATAAAGGACTAGGAGCTGGTATACACCAGGGAGGAAATATCTGAGCTCAATTTGGGGATCTAGCACCTCGATGTAGAAAGAGGCTGGCTAGAGGGAAAATCTAAAGGCTAGAGGGTGTGCTGCAATCTACTCGAAGGGGCCTTAAAACTATCATGAAGGCAAAGAGTTAGGGCATAAGGAAAATGCCTCAGATGTTGTGTTGTGCACATGGTTGCTTTTTTGATACTTCATACTGAATCGACCTATCTGAAGGCTGAGGGATCTTGTGTAGCTATGTAGAGACCAAGCCCATTCCTTTGAAGGTGATCTAGCTCATGAATCGGATACATGGTGAGTCCTACATCCAAAAGACGCCATGTGATATCACATATTCCCAGACTTAGGGTATGTGTTATATAAGATCCCACGTTGCTTGAGAATAAGAAGATTTTACCCTTTATAAGGTTCTAATGGGGTTCTAATTGTATCATTGACTAGTCCTTTTGGAGTATAAGTCATATGATTTGGGCCTTGCATTGGGTTTTACACACTAGCAAATTTTGACAAGGCGTAGGGTTATGGCTATAAGAAATGCCTTGAGCATTTAAGGCACCATCTAAAGGAGGATCTTCTAGCCGACCTCAATACCCTCAAGCTTTCCTCCCACAAGCCTGACCATAGAACCTACCAATTTTTCAAGAATTTAGGAAGGAAAGATATGTCTTTGGCCTTCCTTAGACCTCCTCCTCCATCTTGATTATGTTATTTCTGCATTCTTATTTTCTCTTTTCCATGCCCGGTTGGGCTATTAATGTAATTGAACGACAATGAATGTTAACATTTAGTCACTTTCGTTGCAGTTGTATTTTCTCTATCCTTGTGCATGTCCATCGTTTCCTTCCTTTTTGTTGTTTTCTAAGGATTTCTTTATTTTTAAAATGAGATGAAATAGGATGAGATAAAAGTTAAAAGAAGAATAAAAAATTATTGTAAGATATTTCTTTAATATTATATTTGTTTTGGGATTTTAAAAAGTTATTTTGAGATTTTAAAAAGTTGAATTGTTTATTTTATTTTGAATGAAAATTTGAAAAAGTATAATAATGAGCTTGAGATTAAATGAGATGAGGTGAGATGATTTGTAAAAACAAATCAGGCCTAAGTCAAGCAGGTCATGGCATGAAGGTCGGCACGTCAAAGGACTTGTGCCCGACTTCTTGTCAAGGCAGAACTTAGGAGGATCTGACCCTAACCTTACTTCGTGATAAATCTAGGGACTTGGTTTATAGCATGAAGGTCACCAAGTTAAAGGACTTGTGCCTAACTAGTTGGTTGTTGGGACAGAGCTTAGGATGCTCTGGCCCTAATCTTACTTAACGACGAATTCAATGACTTGACTTCTTGCATGAAGGTTCACAAGTCGAGAGACTTGTGCCTGACTAGTTGTTGGTGGGGCAGATCTAAGAAGGCTCTAGCCCTAACCTTACTTCCCTTCGAGGCCGTAGACTTGGCTTGTATCACAAAAGTCAACAACTCAAGAGACTTGATCCCGACTGGTTGTTGTTAGGGTAGAGCTCGGGAGGTTTTGGCCCTAACCTTGCTTCGTGGCAAGTGCAGGGACTCGGCTTGTAGCACGAAAGTTGGTAGGTCGAGGGACTTGTGCCCAATTGGTTATAACACAGTGGTCACTATGTCAAGGGACTTGTGCCTGACTAATTGGTTGTTGAGGTAGAGCTCGGGAGACTCTAGCACTAATATTACTTCACAATGAGTCCAATGACTCGGCTTCTAGAATAAAGGTCAGCAAGTTAAGAGACTTATGCCCAGCTGGTTGTTGATGGGGCAGAGCTCATAGGCTCTAGCCTTAACCTTACTTACTTCACGGTGAGTCCAAAGACCCAGCTTTTGGCACAAAAGTCCACAAGTCAAGAGACTTGTTCTGATTGTTTGTTGTTAGGGTAGAGCTTGAGAGGCTTTTGGCCCTAATCTTGCTTCATGGCATGTGCAGGGACTCAACTTGTAGCATGAAGTCGGCAGGTTGAGGGACTTATGCCCAACTGGTTATAGTATGAAGGTCCTTAAGTCAAGGGACTTGTGCATGACTGGTTGGTGGTTGGGGCAGAGCTCGAGAGGCTCATGCCCTAATCTTAATGGACGATGAGTCTAGTGACTCGATTTCTAGCATGGAGGTTAGCAAGTCGAGGGACATGCCCAACTAGTTATTGGTGGGGTAGAGTTTAGAAGGCTCTGGCCCTTAGCTTACTTCATGATGAATCCAAAGACTTGGCTTGTAATGTGAAAGTCGGCAAGTCAAGAGACTTGTTCTCGACCAGTTGTTGTTGTGGCAGAGCTTGGGAGGTCTTGGCCCTAACCTTAATTTGCGGCGAGTCTATAGACTTGACTTGTATCACGAAAGTCAACAAGTCAAGAGACTTGTTCCCGACTTCTTGTTGCTAGGGTAGAGCTCGGGAGGCTCTAGCTCTAACCTTGCTCATGGCGAACGCAAAGACTCGGCTTGTAGCACGAAAGTTAGTAAGTTAAGGGACTTGTGCCCAACTGGTTATAGCACGGAGGTTACTATGTGAAGGGACTTATGCTTGACTAGTTGGTTGTTAGGGTAGAGCTCGAGAGGCTCTGACCTGAATCGTACTTCACAACGAGTCCAGTGACTCAGCTTCTAGAATGAAGGTCGGCAAATCGAGAGACTTGTGTAGACTGGTTGTTTGTGGGGCAGAGCTCGAAGGCTCTAGCTGTAACCTTACTTCACAATGAGTCTAGAGACTCGACTTGTACCGCAAAAGTCAGCAAGTTAAGAGACTTGTTCTCGAGGTTGTTGTTGGGATAGAGCTTGAGAAGCTCTAGCCGTAACCTTGCTTCAGGATGAGTGCAGGGACTCGACTTGTAGCACGAAAGTCAGCAGGTTGAGAGACTTGTACCCAACTAGTTATAGCACAAAGGTCATTCAGTCAAGGGACTTGTGCATGATTGGTTGGTTGTTGGGGCAGTGCTCAGGAGGCTCGAGCCCTAATCTTACTTGACGGTGAGTCTAGTGACTTGATTTCTAGCATGAAGGTTGGCAAGTCGAGGGATGTGCCTGATTGGTTGTTGGTGGGATAGAGCTTAAGAGGCTTTGGCACTTACCTTAATTCACGATGAATCCAAAGACTCGGCTTGTGGCATGAAAGTCAGCTAGTTAAGGGACTTGTTCCCGACCAGTTGTTTTTAGGGCAGAGCTCGGGAGGCTCTCGCCCTAACCTTACTTCGTGGCGAGTGCAGGGACTTGACTTGTAGCACAAAATTCAGTAGATCGAAGGACTTGTGCCTAACTGGTTAAAGGTGGGGAAGAGTTCGCGAGGCTCTGGCCCTAACTTTACTTCGCGGCTAGTCCAAGGATTCAATTTATGGCACAAAGGTTCAACTCGAGACACTTATGCCTGAAAATTTATGGGTGGGGCTGAGCTCGGGAGGCTTTGGCCCAAACCTTACTTTGTAGGGAGTCCAGGGACTCGACTTGTAGCATAAAGGTTAATAAGTTAAGGGACTTGTGCCTGACTGGTTGTGGGTGGGATAGAGATTAGGAGACTCTGCCCTAATCTTACTTCATAGCAAGTCTAGGGACTCGACTTTTGCCATGAAGGTCAACAAGGTAACCGACTTATGCCCAATTGGTTGTTGCTGGGGTATGCTTAAGAAGCTCTGGCCCTAATCTTGCTTAGCAGGAGGTCAAGAGACTCAGTTTATAGTATGAAGGTAGGCAAGTCAAGGGACTTGTGCCCAATTAGTTATTGGTGGGGCAAAGCTCGGGAGGCTTTCCCTAACCTTACTTTATGGTGAGTTCAGAGACTTAACTTGTGTAATTAGAGCTTGAATACAAAGGCAAATGAAGACAAAATACTAGGTACTTTCTTATTCATAAATATTGGTTACATTGGTGGGCAAAACTTTGGCCTCAGGTGACATAATTTCTCAATTGCTTGACATTCCATGGGTGGGAGAGTTTGCGGCCTTCTTGGACTTTCAGGTAGTAAGAGCCTGGTCTTCTGCTGGCCATTACGACAAAGGGTCTTTCCCAATGGGATCCTAACATTATTTAGTTCTGGGTGATGATCCATGTCTGCTTTGAGGTCAGACCCGTTTGTTAAAGTACTACTTGACTTTCCTCTTGTTGTTTGTTGTCTGACTCGTCGCTTCCTTTCGCCATTCCTCTATGAGGTTTTGGTTTTCCTTCAATCCCTCATCGTTGTGATTCAGGTTGAAGTGTTGGACTCAGTAAAAGGGTATTCCCACTTCTACTAGATTCCCATAAGAATTTTGCAATGTCCTAGGCTGTGATAGGTGCCAGTGATTCCGCTTACACCCACTTCATGAAATAGTTCACTGTCATTACTACAAACTTCACTCCTCCCTTGCCCGCAGGAAATGGGTTGATCAAATCGAATCCCCATTCCTACTTCACCATCAAGAGATAGGCAGTTGGGCAACTCCTTTCATGCTTTCCATGAACTACCTCAGGAAGAGCCTGGCAAGCTCGACTATCGATGGTGCCAAGCAGTAGGGATCCAAACCACGTTCTCGCCATTCCTTTCAAATCGAGATGAAAGACTCTACATGCCACTTCTTTTGGGAATATGTGTAGGGTCATTTGTGCCTTGAACATTTCCAGATGTTCAAAAGGGTCCTTGGATTCGTCATATGCTTCTATCTTCAGAACCTTGAACCTTAGCGCGTCAAGGTTGTTCCTGACACCTCGATCATGTTTCACCAGTTCTCCCAACCCTTAGCTGGTCCTCACGCTCAACACATATTCTTCTCTTTCCTACTATGGGCATCTTGGACAAACCCGGCCTTCTTTAGCCCATCCTTGATGTATGTTACCTAGGCTCCCTGGCCTATGCCTACTTGGTCCAGGCTAGGGTCTAGGGATTAATCCCCTCACAAACCCAATCTCTAGAAGTAGATAAACTAATATTATGATCCATCGTCATGACATTCTTTTTAGCATTTTGTCAAAGTAACCTCGAAAACCAAAACCTCCTAGCTATATACTTAACATCATCACCTAAGCCACTGAAATATATCTCAAACGCCTCTTATCCACCTCAATTTTAAACACACCTAAAACTTCAATTCCATCTCCTACCTCTACACAATCTTCTATTAACTTGGCTTATACCACATATTCAATATCTTTTACCTTTCTCACGAAATCATTTTTGTTTTCCAATACTTGACCAAGGCCTTACTTAGCGTTGACCCTAATGTTAGCCCTTTATTGACTTGGCCTATTATAAACCATTTGCCAACCTTAGCTCCAAAACTTAATGTGTTCACTACTAGTCATTGTCTTACTTTTTTTGAGTATCACTTTATACAATCGATATAATTATTATCTCTTCATCAATTATAATCAATGAACTATTACCGGGCTACGTTTAAATTTCAACATTTTACCTTCAATTGAGGAAACCTATTAAATATAATATCAAATTTTTATAATTATTTACTTATTTACCTTATCGAAATATTTGATTTTTGAGAGCTTTATCTTACAAATAGAGACATATACGATCATATTCAATTCATTAAGAATTATAAAGATGTAATCCTTAAAGCTCCTCTCCCTCCCTGGTTCACATTCTTCTCTTTTCTATTTCAATTTGTATAAAATTCTAAATTCTATCACTATGACTGGATAAACTTGAAGGGAAAAAAACTAAGCAAACACCATAGGGGGAAGCTACCAAGGATCTCAATGTGAAAAAAATCTTGTAGACAACATGAACAAAGATAAACTCCATGAGCTACCACTATTCAGTCTTGAGGAGCTAGCAAGCGCAACGAACAACTTCCACCAATCCAACAAACTTGGACAAGGTGGATTTGGTCCCGTATACAAGGTAATTAATGTTGTGATTGTACAGGGTTATTGCCTAATAATTTGAATATGTAGTCAATGAGTTGTTGGTTATTTCTAGGGAAAATTGTTAGATGGACAAGAAATTGCCGTAAAACGACTTGCAAGATCTTCAGGGCAAGGACTAGAAGAATTTATGAATGAAGTGGTTTTGATTTCTAAACTCCAACACAGAAACCTTGTTAGACTCCTTGGCAGGTGTGTTGAAGGAGAAGAAAAGTTGCTACTCTATGAATTCATGCCAAACAAAAGTTTGGATGCATTTCTTTTTGGTTAGTTCATTCTAATGCCCTACATTAGCATCCTCAAATATATATCTTACTTTATTATGACTATGATCTTTACAAATATTACCTTCATTACCATTATGAAATTCAACTTCGCTTTTCTTTTCTGATTTGTTTGAATGAAATTCATGGTTAGATCCAATCAAACAAGAACTACTAGATTGGAAAAAATGTTTCAACATTCTTGAAGGAATTGCTCGTGGTCTACTCTACCTTCATAGGGATTCAAGATTAAAAATTATTCATAGGGATCTAAAAGCAAGTAACATATTGTTGGATGAAGAGCTAAATCCAAAAATATCCATTTGGAGGCAATGAAGACCAAGCCAATACTAAAAGGGTTGTGGGAACATAGTAAGTACCTCTTATTTGTTGAATTCAATCAGATACTAATGCTAATATTAGGGATAATAATGTTTCGATGTATTCAAATGTTGAAGTGGCTACATGTCTCCTGAATATGCAATGGAGGGGTGATTTTCAGAAAAATCGGACGTTTTCAGCTTTGGAGTGTTGTTGCTAGAGATAGTAAGTGGAAGGAAAAACACTCACTTTTGTAATGACGAGGGGTGCCAGAGCCTTTTAGGACTTGTAAGTCTCCCTTATCTCATTGCCTCGTTTTTTAGATAGAAAATATTTTAGCTATAAAATGATTATATAAGTAAACCTACAAACTGATTTAGTGTGATATGTAGCCATATTAGATTTTATAAAACCATATCATTATGTGGATTTACTTTGTGTAATTTCTTTGTGTTTGTAACAGTTCTCTTTTTAGATACTCAATTGCATTTTTCCCAACTTGATATTGATAGTAATCGAGCCTTCAAAGCAAAGATTTATACAAAACAATTAATGAATCTTCTCCAATCACATTTTCATCTTTCCAGGCATGGAAAATGTGGAACATTGACAACTTGGCAGCATTAGTAGACCCCAAAATATCAAAATCTAGCTTTGAAAAGGAAATCTTGAGATGCATCCATGTCGGGCTGCTGTGTGGACAAGAATTTGCTAAAGATAGACCAACCGTATCTACTGTTATTTCTATGCTAAAAAGTGATATTGTTGATCTACCTTACCCAAGGCAGCCAAGATTTATTGTAAATCAGATTACCTAAGAAAATGAGTCCTCTTACACCAATCAAAGAGTTTCCTCTATCAACAATATCACAGTTTCAACAGTTCATGGTAGATAGATGACATGCTCTTGAAATCTAAAGCTGTCATTCTGTATTGTACAAAGTAGTAGAATTTAAACACACTTTAATATATTTGCGGAACATGCTTCTTGTTCTTACATAGGAATTCTAGCTAGGATTATGATAACTATTAGAGTCATCGCTACAATAGCATTGATCCTACTTTTAATGTATTAATGTCTGACCCATTTAAAGAATATTCTAGCCAATGAACTTTATAATTTTATCCAAACCTTTTAATAAATTTATAGAATGCCTTATGTTTTATTTTTAAAAAGCAAATATTGATGCGAAGCAATATTACCTTTAGCGGCAAATTTTTAGTTAGTAGTTATGCAACACCCGGCCCAGGCCCAAGCCCAAATCAGTTCAGCCCAGCTTCAGATCATGAAACGGCATCGTTTCTTCTTCCTTCAGGTTAGTTTCCCTTCTTTCCTTTCTCTTCTTTTCTTTTTTTTCCCAGCTTCTTCACCTGACGGTTTCTAAATCTCCCAACTTCCATTTCCCTTTTTCTCTTGCCAATCTCCACGTAGTCGACGGTTTCTTCTTCAAGATGGAAGTTAAATTTTATTCTCACCGGTTTTTTTTCTCTCTCCCTCTCCTCGGCATTTTATTCTTCTGTTTGGGTCTTCTCCCCACCGGTCTCCCCTATTTTTTTTCATCTAGAATTCTCGCCGTTAAGCTTATGTAAATCCATCATTTCTTCTCTTGTAGTTATGCTATCCATGCAAGGTGCGGCTGTGGAGTTTTAATCACTAAATTTTTGTGTTTCCAGTGGGAGAAGTCTAGCATAGAGGAAGCAGGAATTCGATCCCTTGCCCCCTGTTTTCGTGCGGTTTGCTCTTCTCTTCAGGTAAGACTCATGGGTTTCGGATGGAAGCTCGTTCTAGGTATATTGTTTAAAGGAATTTCTTTTGATTGCTAGATCGGTTTTGGAAAGTATTTCGATGGCTGCCCAGGGTTTATGTTGACATTCTTTTTGTCGTGTAATGCTTCCCTATTTGTTGCTTGGTAGTAGTTTTGGGTTGATGCAAAATAAATTAAGGTGATTAGTAGATGCTGGAATTTTGTGGCTAGTGAATTTTTGTTGAAATGTATATAACAATATTTCTGTTGGTGGCTGATTGTGTGAATAAAGAAATTATTTTTTTCAAGGTATTTTGGGGTTATTTGAGATGAATACATAGTGAGCTGGATTAATGAATTTATTGGAGACATTATTCATGCTAATAAAGGATTTTGGATGGCGGGTTGCTTGGGTTTTGTCTGCTCGAGATTATGAATTTAGGCAGGCAGTGTAGTTTAGCTTATAATTTTTCAAATTAAAGCCTTTTGGGGTGGTCATTAACATCAGGGAATATTTTTATGATAGGTGACGAAATTGTTAGAAGTCAGACTCAAAGCATTGATAATTCGCTGTAGGAGTCAGGTAAGCGGGGTTCATATGTTTGGTTTTATACCAAATATAGACTGAAGTTGACTTTCTAAAAATTCGTGTACGTTTGGTTATGAAATGAGAACTTGAGAAAAACCAACCTTAGTCAATTATTTGCATTACTCATGAAACTTATATGAAAAAAAGAAAAAATGTTTTTGTCATGCATTATGTAGACATGAGTTTTATTTTTGTCATGCTGTCTTTGAAATGTGAAAGAGTGATTTTTGAGAAATTGATTATTTGTTCTTTTATTTATAAAGATATTCGGACTCTGTTTTGTTTTGTAAGATTGATCTGAAAATATTTTGGAATTTCATGTATTTAGTGTGACTCTGAAAACTTTTGGCATGGTATACTGGTTTGTATCTGACTCTATCTCTGCTTTGCTCTGCTCTGCTCTGCTCTGTCTCTGCTCTGTTTGGGTTGTGATGAGTACACAAAAATTGATTTTTGAGACTAATCGATGCGCTTTGGGCTTACCGTATAGCTTTCAAAACATCCTTAGGAATGTCATCTTATAGACTTATTTTTGGAAAATCTTATCACTTGCCTGTGGAGCTCGAGCATCAAGTATATTGAGTCATTAAACATTTTAATTTTGACTTGGAAAAAGCAGGAAAACTTAGAAATTCCAATTGACGGAATTAGAAGAATTGAGAAATGATGCTTATGAAAACTCCAAGATTTATAAGGCTAAAATGAAAGCATTTCATGATAAAAATATTTTGAGAAAAACATTTAAGCCTAATGATCGAGTATTTTTATATGATTCAAGACTCCATAAGCATCCAGGAAAACTTTGATCTAGATGGACCGGCTCTTTTATAGTAAAAAACGTTTTTACAAAAGGGGCGGTAGAAATAGAAAATCCAAAAGATGGACGTATATTTAAAATAAATAGTCAACGCCTCAAAATCTTAATTGATAAACAAAATCCGGAAGTGGAAGACATTCCTGTAACATCCCGACCCAAAATTTGAATTTATTTTAAATTATTATTATTATTATTATTGTTATTATTATTATTATTATTATTATTATTATTATTTAACTGTTACTATTTTTATCTAAATATGTTTTGGATAAGTCCTAATATAGTGATTTAAATTTGTTTAAATTCTCTCCTAGCCGTATCTCACCTTTTAGATTGATAGATTTACCTTCAGCAAATCATCATCACCTTAAAACCATTATCATCTCATCCATTATCTTAGTTTTAAACTGACTCAACTCAACCCAAATTTCATCACTATTTCAAATTTCAAACCAATTTCATAATCAAATTCAAACTCAAATACTTCAATAACCCCAACTCGGAAATTATCACCAGCGAAATAAGCCCCAAACCTATTTAAACTCAAACGCGTAAAGCTTCCTGCCCTTCTTCTATAAATACATGCATGCATAAGAAACAAACGCAAGCTGCAACTTCTCCTACCTCCATTAGTACACGCGAAGCCTCCCAAGCCACCCACTGCACTGGAAATCAATCAAGCTGTAGCCTCACCTCCATGCAAACCACCTCCCTTCCTCCTTCAAGTTCACTACATATAGCCACCGAAGGAATAAAGCCACAACTTCACAGTCACCTACTAGCCTTCGGGTACCTTGAAAATTTGCTCAGCCCCTCTCACCACCCACGACGCTAGGCCGAGAAACCCACTGTGGCCACAAGCCACTCGTAAACCACCAAAAACACCCTGTTTTCCCAACCAAAAAACGGAGCTTCGCCCAGCAAACCGAAACAACCATCTGCCACCAAAAGCTCACCTCGCCAGAAACACCACACTAGTTCCTAGAAAACTTCGACTAGCCCTATATCGCCGTCGAACGCCGAGACCCCCATCGAGTTCCCGCATAGCCCCCTGTTTTCGGATTTGCAACTTTTCCTTGTTATACAAAGAGCCAGCTTTTTTGGCCACCGTAGACCACGCTGAGACCGTCAGAGTACTTTTCCCGACCACCCAGAAACTACCCAGTTGCCGCCATACCTCAATCTCCTCTCGATATGCATCATGCGACCCTCCCTCTCGAGCTCCTTTGTTTTATGTCATCTTCCTCATTAAATTGGTCTTCCGTAAGCTGCAACGCCAAATACTCATTTTATTTCCTTCATATTACCTTTAGTTTGGATATGTGTTTTAAATTGGGCTTATTTTATTCAATTGGACATGTCTTCTAAAATTATTATAAGCCCAAAAGAATTATTTCTTGCAAGTATTAAGGTTTTTAAAGTGCTTTTAAAATATATTTTTTTATAAATTATTTATTTATGATTTTCTAGAAGTAGAAGATTACGACACGATTATTTTAGAAAATTAATGACGCTTAGCATCTCGTATAAGTTACGAGCTACGACGTGAATTTGAAAGCAGCGCTAGGAGGTAAGCAACATGATCGTACTTTTCACACATATACGATAAACATGTTTTATAAAAATATTATGTAGGAATGGCCATTATTTGAAAGCCCCTTTTATATACCCAGTCATGATACAAAAATTTATGAGAATCCATGCACGATTTATAAGGAAGTTTATGCATTAAAAATATTTCTGAAATGTCATGGTTTTATGCATTAAAATCATTTATGAAAAGCCATGATTTTATGTGAGAGTATGCATAAAATTATTTATGAAAGATCATGAATTCATGTGAGTAAGCATGCATCACGACATGTTATAAAAGTATGCGATTTTCTTTGAAATCTATGTTATGATAAGAATGCAAGTATGATAAAATATATAAGTGGCCTATGTATGATATAAAGTCGGTACCTATGTATTGGTATATTGTATTGCCAGGTCGTACATGCTGGTAGTGCACCCAGTATGTCTTCCTTATGTATAAATTCCACAACTCGTGGCCATGGGCGGAATCAGAATCTTTTAGATTCGCTAATCCTAACTCACGGGGGTCAACAGTGGATAACGGCCTATGATACGAAACGATATGATATAATAAGATAAGTTCAAGTTCATGTTCATGTTTTACGAAAAGCTCATGATTTATGAAAAGCTCATATGTTCAGCATTTTTGAACAATTCATGCTCATGTTATTATGTATGTAGCTATGAGTTGCATGTTTTGAGAGAACCGATGAGTATTACTTTTACCGTATGATGTGTTACTTATTGAGTATTCAACTCATTTTATTTTTATTTCTATATTTCTATGTTTTCTTTTAAAAATCATCACAGGAGATGAGGATACACAGTTGACAAGATTTGACTCAGGGAGGCAATGCAGAGGCCTAGGCAGTGTATTAGTTTTGTTTTATGGTTTTCAATGAATAAAATATTTGTTGTAAACATAGGAGATTTCAACGTTTTTAATTAAATGCTTCCGTTGACTCTCTTTATTTTTAAGACTGTTTCATTTATTTAAAAACATTCGTATCTGGTGCGTTTTTATAAAGAAAAATTTTAGTAGCATACTGGCTCTCTAAAATATTTTTTGAAAATGCTATATTTGGGAGCGGGGTGTTACAATTCCACTTATGGACCCAGTCTATCAATCTTGACCATCTCCAGGTATGTTTTTCTTTCATTTTCTTTTCGTTCATTTTCTTTTTGTTTATTGTTTACTTCATTTTGTGATAGTTTAATTTTGTTTTGACAAAAACCATCTTTGATGCCAAGCAAGCCACCCACATCCCACATCAGGTGTATTCTACCCTATTTAGTTATTCAATTCTGATTCTTAAATATTGAGGACAATGTCTCATTTAAGTTGGGGGGTGGGAATGTGAATTTGTTATTTAACTCTGTGGCATATTTCAATCAAAATAACAAAAACTGCAAAACTTTTTTCACACATGATATTCATAACCATCTTGGTAAATTCAACAAATCTATTTTAATTATTTTGCTATGGCATCCACATAACCTTTTATGCACTTATCCAAACTTTATGGTAATATGGTGATTTGACACATGTAACTAGAGAATTATTTTGCTTAAGTATTCATGTAAATTTTGGTAAGAATTGAGGGCTTACAAATAAAGAATTGTGATAAGTGTTTATTGATTTATTGAATTGGACACTTCTTTTGAGAATATTATTACATGGTTTGTAGTATGATAGCGGATATACTTGAGATATGACGAAAGTCAACTTAAGATTAGCATTTGAGCCTTTCAAGCTGACCTTTTCATCATAGACCCCTAACAGCCAATTTTGAGTCAATAAACACATATGACCTTTTCTTTTCATACCTACACCACCCATACTACTCCACATTGGAGTATAGCTTATACACTAAATTTTCCTACCCTTTTACTTCCAAGTGTGTACTAGGTGTGGAATTTTTGTTCAAAAAAAAAAGCAAGAATACCATGACAAAAATGATATGGTGCTAGGCGTGTCCATCAAATTCTTCATCAAAGTGTTCATCAAATGGCAAAAACACTAGTGGCGAAAGAAGAAGGAATATCATTCTTAGTCAAAAATCTGAAAAGTTTGAAAAATACATTAAAAGGAAAGTATGATCTACTGAGATATTTAATAGATTCCCTTTTGTGTATACTTGGAAGTTTTGAATCCTTTTCACCCTTTTCTTCTTAGCCCCAAACCTAAATCATTACAACCTTTTATATTGATTATTTAGATTCTAAGTATACTTGTGGAAAGAAGGAGAAATGGATGAGTGCACAAAAATGCACTATAAATACCCTATTTAAATGCTAAAAGAAAAGAGAAAATAATGATATAACTGATTTTATTTAATTTAATTTCTATTTATCTTGAGATGGATATGAGCATGATTTAATATATTGAAGTCTCAAATAAATACAAAAAGAAATACATGAGTTAAATCGATTAAATAAAGTCCAATGAATTTTCACTAATTGCCTTACATTTTAATTGAGGCCACTTGAATTTCCTTGCATTTTAAAGAGCTAAGTTTATTAATTGTTTTATTTTATTTTCTAGTTGGCTATATGAGGTAGGCGACAACTCAATTAATTTGCCACATTTTCATGGAGCATTTCACCTCATACACTTCTTAATTGGGCCTAGTGCACGGCAAGACTTGGGAAGAAAAAGGAAGTAGAGCACAAAGTCAACAATTCAAGAGAATTACAAGCCATATGAAGGATTGAAGCAAAGCAACCAGCCACAAGTTATTTGGTTGAAATCAAGGAGAGGTCCATCCAAATGTGATACATTCATATTCCGTTAGCTCACTTGAAGACAAATAAAATTATACTTGCAAGTGGAAGCATTTCAGCCGAAAGAAATAAAGAGAAAGCAAAGTCATACACGGCTCATTTGAATTCAAGCTGAAATTATTGACCAAACAAATAGAGAAGCAAAGCAGCCACCACACTCAGTCACATGCAAAGACAAGATTGAAGCAAACTGAATGATCTCAAATGGATAGGAAGCTAACACATGGCAACAAATGGGAAGGATGGAAGACAAATCATACACGACACTTCAAGTCCAAACCAGATTCGGTGCTTCCAAATTCTCTCCAAACCGACAATTTAAATTGAAGCACAAGACACTTTAATTCTACAAGAAACCAGCGCCTACTTCCATTCCAATTCACTTCTAGCCAATTGCATCAAGTCATCATAACAATTTCCAGCTTTACCTCAAGCCAATTGACGCCACTTGTATGTACACTTGCATGCCAACTCATTTGATTTAATGCCATCCAATGCAAGTTATAGCTGGACACATACATAGCACCTCCCATCTTTCTCTACATGCTTTGTTCACTTGAAGACAAAAGATGACAACATTTAATCATCACAAACCAACACATGCATAGCTAAAAAAATCAAGTGGCATCTAGCCACCCACACCAACTTTGAAGATAGATCATACACGGCAAAGTAACTTGTTTTCATGATGAGTTTAGCTTGACAACTTGTAATAACAAATCTATAAATAGAAGGAGCTGGGGGCGCGAAGAGGAATGCCTTGGAAGAGCCATTGTGAGAGCTTGAGAAAAGAAAAAAAAAATCAAAGAAGAGAGAAAACAATGACCGGTTCTTCCATATTTTTCCTTAGAGAATTTTCGTTGCATATTTTCAATATGTGTAACTAAATTCTCTAGTAGAGCTAGGGATGAATTTATATATATTATGGTATTTGTAATTGTTTTTTATTCATATATGTGTTCTTCAATTATTAAAACTCTTTTGTTTAGTCAGTCGAAATTTATTATAAATACTTTCATCACCAAATAATCTTAGAATTTATTTCATTTATAGATTCAGTCATGTTTTTTCTATTGAATGGAATAATCTTTTGATTATGTTTGGTTCAATTGGCTATCTATATTAATTTAATTCTCTGCTACAATATTGCTCTACGAGTATATTGTCGACGTTGAATTTCCTTAATATCAATAACAATTGCCGTTCTTATATTGCGACGAATGATCTTTCGAAAGATTACATTTGATTTAAATCTGGTTATTAATATTTTATCTTCCTATTGAAAATTTGGACATAGAATTTTCAATTGAGTTATTAATGAATCAAAAATAATTAAAATACTGACTATATACAAACAAATTTCCTACGCTCTACTTTTCGTCTTATTTTTATACTTTTCAAATTACTCATTTAATTTGAGTTTATGTCACACTTCAAAAATCACTTTTTGCCCTTTTCCAAATCTTTTTGTTAATTTCGTTACTATTTTTCAATTTCTCAATCCATCTCCCTATGGAATCGACACCCCAAAGCTATATTACAAAAGACCGCGTTATTCTTTGGGCGTAATCAGGTTGGTACCAACTTTTTTGTCTCTGAGTGCACCCATTTTGGAAACAAAGTGGTTTATTGTGGGCTTTCCTTTGTGCACACTTGGGGCTCCGAGAACGAATAAGGGAAAGTTTCACCTCTATCTCTACCTGGTTTGGCCACCGGGGTTAGCAACTCTATCACGGGGGTTAAATATAGTCTTTACTTTGCGAGATGCTCTGTTTGATATAATGATGATACTCAGTTTTGTTATGCCAAAGTACTTCATGTTTTATTTGTTTTGAAAATCATTTGCTCCTTTACGTATAAATATGCTTTTGTTTCGCACTCTATTACTTGGTAAACGCTCATGTTTACACGCTTGCATAAGTCCTCCACTTACTAAGTTATGGTTAAACTCAACCCCTTATCTATATATATATTTTCAGATGATGTGGATGCCTCAGCTGAGGACCAAGAATAGTATTTCTGAACTAGACTAAACTATTAGAGTATTATTATTGATGTGAAGATTGTAGACATTGAATTGATGTTACGTTTTCAGTATTATTAGATTCAAGTGTTAGTAGGCTCATTATGTTAGGATTATTGGGAGATTGTGGACCATTTGTTATGGTGATACTTTAAATTATGATTTTGTGGATATGCTTATGTGGATTTGGAAATGGGAATTATTTGTTTATTTTAAGAAAATCTTTGGAGACTTTGCTTGTATTTGGAGATAGGTTATATCGAACAGGTGGTTATCTCGACCCTACAGGTACGGAGTGTTACATTTGGTATCAGAGCAAAGGTTGTAGATTCTACAGATTTTATGCAATAAGGTTTTAGGAATTTGAGGTTTTAAAATTTGCCAACTTTAGGAATCTTTTGAGGTGTAGAATTATATAGGCTTGTGAGCTGATTTCGTATTGTTGGAAATTGAAGAATTAGATTTTTGTAGTATATGATTTTGTTTGTGGTGAATATCTCAATTATTCTGGGAGTATTATATAGTATTTTTTTGACTACTAAGACTACCCATAGACGTTTATATAGCTTTTGTATATATGTTTTTAATGAACGATTAATTTAATAGCTCAAGTGTTCTCAAGATGCCACCTCGACGTGAGCGAAGTGTGTCGGACTTGAATGCGGCCAGAAATGAAAGGGAAGCAAATCCAAAATCTTTTGAAGTACTTCGAGTAGCAGCGCATCAGTTGATAGATGATCTTGCACAAATTTTGGCCGTCATCGCAACATGAATGAAAGGGGTTGCATAGTGGAAGATTTCAACAAATTGTATCCCATGTCTTTTGATGGAAGTGGCGATCCGATACTGGCAGAGGATTGGGTGCAGGATATTGAGGAGATATTTCGAGTCTTGCCTTGCACGGATGAACAAAATGTGGCGTTTGCTACATTCAAGCTGACTGGGCAGGCGAAAAGATAATGGATCTTTGAAAGGACCATCGGGGAAGCTGAAAAGAAGGAAATAAAAAGTTGGTCGTTGTTCAAGGAAGTTTTCCTAGAGCGTTTCTTCCCAGTCGCGGTTAAAGAAGATAAAGCTATGGAATTTGTCACCTTGGTTTAGGGGGCGATTTCAGTACACCAATATGCAGCCAAATTCATCGAGCTGACACGTTTTGCGGCATATCTGATTCCAGATGAAAAGAAGAAGTGTCGCAAATTTGAACAAGGGCTGAACGAGAAGCTTTATGAGCGAGTGGTGGGCTTCCAAGTAAAAAAATTCACAGAATTGGTGAATAAGGCGATAGTGTTTGAAAGAAAACTTCGAAGGAGTGCAGCTTTATTTGATCAAAGGAAGAGGTCTACCCGATCTGGATACCACACAAGCATCAATCAAGGATCATGGAAGAAGAGGAATGATGGGGGCAGCTCCGGTAAGAGGCCGATTCAGAGCAATCAACTGCCCTATCAGTGTAAGACATGCAACCAAGTGCATTATGGGGAGTGTAGAAAAAAGGCAGGGTTATGTTTTCATTGCTGCAAGTCAGGACACTACATCAGGGATTGCCCTTTGCAACAGGACAACAATAAGGTGAGCATGTTGCCACCCCAGAGAAATGAAGTTACAGGACGAAGTAACAACCAGCGTGCAACTACACCTGCTCGGATTTTTGCTTTGACACCATGAGAGGCCGAAGGTAGGGATGATGTGATCATAGGCATTCTTCCTTTGTTTTCTAATTTTGCTACTATATTATTTGATTCTGGGGCAACACATTCCTTTATTTCTAGGAATTACGCCAAGTTTTGCACTTGGGAAGGTGAAAGGTTGGATTATAGCTTAGTAGTCTCGACACCGACAGGGACTTTAGTATCTTGTCACAAAATTCTTTATGGTTGTCCTATATCTATTGAAGGGAGATTGATGCCAGCGGATCTTATAATTTTTTATAAGGTTAGATTCGATGTAATTTTGGGAATGGATTGGCTGGCGTCATACCATGCCAGTATTGACTGTTTTAAAAAGGAGGTAATCTTTAAGCCTCTTGAGAAAGATGAAATTCGATTTGTGGGGTCGAAAGTGCGATCACTTCTATCAATTATATCAGCAATTTAGGTTGGGAAATTATTGCGAGATGGCTGTCAATAATTCTTGGCTTGTGTTAAAGATGTACCAAAGGAAGAGTTGAGTCTAGAAGAGATTCCTATTGTGAGAGAATACCCAGAAGTGTTCCCTAAAGACTTGTCTGGATTGCCACCCGATCGAGAAGTAGAATTTGCTATTGATCTGGTTTCGAGCACGACACCTTTGTCTAAGGCTCCTTATAGAATGGCACCATCAGAACTCACCGAACTTAAAGAGCTGTTGCAAGATTTATTGGACAAGGGTTTTATTCGACCCAGTGTGTCCCCATGGGGTGCTCCTATTTTATTTGTGAAAAAAAAAATGGGACGATGAGAATGTGCATTGACTATAGAGAACTCAACTGAGTAACTATCAAGAATAAATATCCTTTACCCGGTATAGAGGACCTTTTTGATCAACTACAGGTTGTTTTCTCGAAGATTGATCTTCGGTCAGGGTATCATCAACTGAAAATAAAGGCGGAAGATGTATCCAAGATTGCTTTCAAGACCAAATACAACCGCTACAAGTTTCTGGTCATGCCTTTTGGTTTGACTAATGCCCTAGCGGTATTCATGGACTTGATGAATAGAGTATTTCATGAATTCTTGGATAAGTTTGTGGTCGTCTTTATTGACGACATCCTAATCTATTCTAAGAGTAGGAAGGAGAATGAGGACCACTTGAGGCTAGTACTCGAAACACTTAGGAATGAAAAGTTGTTTTCTAAACTGAAGAAGTGTGAGTTTTGGCTGGATTCAGTTACCTTTTTGGGGCATATAGTTTCAAAAGAGGACATTTCAATGGACCCAGGGAAAGTGGAAGCAGTAGTTAACTGGTTGGCACCGAAGAATGTTCATGAGATTAGGAGCTTCTTGGGATTGGTAGGATACTATCATCGATTCATTAAGGACTTCTCCAAAATAGCAGATCCTCTCACCACCCTCACCAAGAAGAATAAGAAGTTTGAGTAGACATAAAAGTGTGAGGAAAGCTTTCAGACTCTGAAACAAGGATTAGTGACTGCCCCAATTTTAACAGTTCCCACTGCGAGAGGTGGTTTTGTGGTGTATAGTGATGCTTCAAGATTGGGTTTGGGGTGAATATTAATGCAACACAGAAACGTTATAGCTTATGCTTCATGGCAATTGAACACATACGAACAAAATTACCCAACACATGATATGGAGTTGGCAACAGTTGTATTCGCACTTAAGATTTGGAGGCATTACCTCTATGGGGAAAAGTGTGAAATCTACATAGATCATAAAAGTTTGAAGTACTTCTTCACTTAGAAAGAATTAAATATGAGATAGAGAAGATGACTCGAGTTAATAAAGGATTATGATTGTACTATAAATTATCACCTAGGCAAAGCGAATGTTGTAGCTAACGCCTTAATTAAGAAATCAATGAGTCCAGCAGTTGCAACCCTTACCACTCAGCACCAGTTGTTAATGGACTTAGAGAGGGCCGGTGTTGAGGTCATCACTAATGATACGAGCACTTTCGTAGCCTGTTTAATAGTGCAACCAGATTTGTTAGAGAGAATCAAAGCAGCTCAAAAAGCGGATCCGAGGTCGATAAAGCTAGTTGAGGAAGTTAAGAATGGGGACAAAGCTGATTTTAGTGTTTCTGAAGATGGATTTTTGAGGTTTAGAGATAGATAGTGCGTGCCGGCAGATGATGAACTAAAAAGGTTGGTTCTTGAGGAGGTACACCGCTATTTGTACACTGTCTACCTGGGGAGTACCAAGATGTATCGGGACCTGAGAGAGTCTTTTTGGTGGAATGGTATGAAAAGAGAGATTGCTAAATTCGTAGAACAATACCTAACTTGTCAACAGGTGAAGGTAGAGCATCAGAGACCAGTACGATTGTTACAGCCACTGCAAATTCCAGAATAGAAGTAGGAGCATATATCTATAGACTTTGTGACAAGTCTACCAAGAACTTTGAAAGGACAAGACGCAATATGGGTGATTGTGGATTGCTTAACGAAGACTGCTCGTTTTGTGCCCATTAAAGTTTCTTATAAGTTGGAGAAATTAGCTGAGTTGTATGTGCAAGAAATCGTGAGACTGCATGGAATACCAGTTTCCATTGTGTCAGACAGAGATCCCCGTTTCACTGCTAGATTTTGGAAAAACTTATAAAAGACGTTGGGTACCAAGTTGAACTTCAGTATGGCTTATCACCCTCAGACAGATGGACAATCAGAAGGGACTATTCAGATTTTAGAAGACATGTTGAGGGCATGTGTGATGGACTTCAAGGGAACTTGGATACGACATTTACTATTAGCTAAATTTGCTTATAACAACAGTTTCCAGGCTAGTATTGGGATAGCACCGTATGAAGCATTGTATGGTAGAAGGTGCAGGTCTCCATTATATTGGGATGAGGTTGGTGAAAGAAAAATTTTGGGGCCGGAGATCATTCAGAAGACTACGGAAAAGATTGACATCATTCAGACTAGAATTAAAGAGGCTCAAAGTCGACAAAAGAATTATGCCGATAACCGACGCCGCCCTGCGCTTTAGAGTTTGAGGTTGGAAGTGAAGTATTCTTGAAGATAGTACCAATGAAAGCGGTTATGAGATTTGGAAGAAATGGCAAGTTGAGCCTTAGATATGTTGGGCCCTTTGAGATTCTTGAGCGAATTGGACCAATGGAAGTTAGCACTTCCACCAAATTTTGTAGGAGTGCATAACGTATTTCTTGTGTCCATGCTGAGAAAATATATTTCTGATCCCACTCACATTATTCATTACGAGCCGCTGCAGATTCAGGAAGATATGACATATATTAAAGAACCAGTGCAGATCTTAGAAAAGAAAGCACACACGTTGCGGACTCGTAGCATTCCCATGGTTAAGGTGTTGTAGAGAAATCACACAAGCAGAGAAGCTTCTTGGGAACTCAAGGAAGAAATGCAAGAGAAATACCCACACCTCTTCGATGAGGATTATGAGCTCTTGTAGCAATATTCGAGGGCGGAAATTTGTTTAAGGGGGGGAGGGATGTAACACCCGGCCTAGGCCCAAGTCCGACTCAGTTCAGCCCAGTTTCAGATCATGAAAACGACGTCGTTTCTTCTTCCTTCAGGTTAGTTTCCCTTCTTTCCTTTCTCTTCTTTTCTTTTCTTTTCCCAGCTTCTTCACCCGACGGTTTCTAAATCTCCCAACTTCCATTTCCGTTTTTCCCTTGCCAATCTCCATGTAGCCGACGGTTTCTTCTTCAAGATGGAAGTTAAATTTTATTCTCACCGGTTTCTCTCTCTCTCTCTCTCTCTCTCTCTCTCTCTCTCTCTCCCCTCGGCTTTTTATTCTTCTGTTTGGGTCTTCGCCCCGCCGGTCTCCCCTGTTTTTGTTCATCTACAATTCTCGCTGATAAGTTTATATAAATCCCTCATTTCTTGTCCTGTAGTTATGCTATCCATGCAAGGTGCAGTTGTGGGGTTTTAATCACTAAAATTTTGTGTGTTTCCAATGGGAGAAGTCGAGCATAGAGGAAGCAGGAATTCAATCCCTTGGC
This sequence comes from Platycarya longipes, assembly GCA_036559045.1. Classification (NCBI taxonomy): domain Eukaryota; kingdom Viridiplantae; phylum Streptophyta; class Magnoliopsida; order Fagales; family Juglandaceae; genus Platycarya; species Platycarya longipes. The sequence continues at coordinate 26,843,310 of CM071798.1, forward strand.
CCCTGTTTTCTTGCGGTTTGCTATTCTCTTCAGACTCACGGGTTTCAGATGGAAGCTCGTTCTAGGTATATTGTTTAAAGGAATTTCTTTTGATTGCTGGATCGGTTTTGGAGAGTATTTCGATGGCTGCCCAGGGTTTATGTTGACATTGTTTTTGTCGTTTAATGCTTCCATATTTGTTACTTGGTAGTTGTTTTGGGTTGATGCAAAATAAACGAAGGTGATTAGTAGATGCTGGAATTTTGTGGTTGGTGAATTTTTGTTGAAATGTATATAACAATATCTCTCTTGGTGTTTGATTGTGTGAATAAAGAAACTATTTTTTTTCAAGGTATTTTGGGGTTATTTGAGATGAATACATAGTGAGCTAGATTAATGAATTTATTGGAGACATTATTCATGCTAATAAAGGATTTTGGGTGGCTGGTTGCTTGGGTTTTGTCTACTGGAGATTATGAATTCAAGCAGGCAGCGTAGTTTAGCTTATAATTTTTCAAATTAAAGCCTTTTGGAGTGGTCATTAACATCAGGGAATTTTTATATGAATAGGTGACGAAACTATTAGAGGTCGAACTCAAAGCTTTGGTAATTCACTGCAGATGTTAGGTAAGCGGGGTTCATATGCTTGGTTTTATACAAAACATAGACTGAGGTTGACTTTTTAAAAATTCATGCATGTTTGGTTATGAAATGAGAACTTGAGAAAAACCAACCTCAGTCAATTATATGCATTACTCATGAAGCTTATATGAAAGAAAGAATAAATGTTTCTATCATGCATTGTGTAAACATGAGCTTTATTTTTGTCATGCTTTCTTTGAAACGTGAAAGAGCGATTTTTGAGAAATTGATTATTTTTGCTTTTATTTATAAAGATATTCAGACTCTGTTTTGTTTTGTAAGATTGATCTGAAAATATTTTGGAATTTCGTGTTATTTTTAGTGTGACTGAAAACCTTTGGCATGGTATACTGGTTTGTATCTGACTCTGTCTCTACTTTGCTCTGCTTTGTTTAGGTTGGTACTAACTTTTCTGTCTCTGAGTGCACCCATTTCGGAAACAAAGTGGTTTATTGTGGGTTTTCCTGTGTGTACACTCGGGGCTCCGAGAACGAATAAAGGAAAGTTTCACCTCTGTCTCTACCTGGTTTGGCTACTGGGGTTAGCACAATCCTACCACGGGGGTTAAATATAGTCTTTGCTTTGCGAGATGCTATTTTTGATCTAGAATGATGCTCAGTTTTATTATGCCAAAGTACTTCATGTTTTATTTGTTTTGAAAATCATTTGCTCCTTTACGTATAAATATGCTTTTGTTCCGTACTCTATTACTTGGTAAACGCTCATGTTTACACGCTTGTATAAGTCCTCTGCTTACTAAGTTATGGTTAAACTCACCCCCTTATCCATATATATATTTTCAGATGATGTAGATGTCTCAGTTGAGGACCACGAATAGTATTTGTGAACTAGACTAAGCTATTAGAGTACCATTGTTGATGTGAAGATTGTAGACATTGAATTGATGCTACGTTTTCAGTATTATTATATTCAAGTGTTAGTAGCTCATTATGTTGGGACTATTGGGGGATTGTGGACCCTTTGTTATGGTGATACTTTAAATTATGAATTTGTGGATATGCTTATATTAGATTTGGAAATGGGAATTATTTGTTTATTTTAAGAAAATCTTTGGAGACTTTGCTTGTATTCGGAGACAAGTTAGATTGAACAGGTGGTTATACCGAACCTGCAGGTACAGGGTGTTACAGTTGATATCAGAGCAAAGGTTGTAGATTCTGCAAACTTTATGCAATAAAGTTTTAGAAATTTGAGGTTTTAAAATTCGCCAACTTTAGGAATCTTTTGAGGTGTAGAATTATATAGGCTTGTGAGCTGATTTCATATTGTTAGAAATTGAAGAATTAGATTTTTGTAGTATATGATTTTGTTTGTGGTGGATATCTCAATTATTCTGGGAGTATTATATAGTATTGTTTTGACTACTAAGACTACCCATAGACATTTATATAGCTTTTGTATATATGTTTTTTAATGAACGATTAGTTTAATAGCTCAAATGTTCTCAGGATGCCACCTCGACGTGAGCAAAGTGTGTCAGACTTGAATGCGGCCAGAAATGAAAGGGAAGCAAATCCAAGAGCTTCTGAAGTACTTCGATCAACAGCGCATCAGTTAATAGATGATCTTGCGCAAAAACCTTCCGGCCGTCATCGCAACATGAATGAAAGGGGTTGCACAGTGGAAGATTTCAACAAATTGTATCCCACGTCTTTTGATGGAAAAGGCGATCTGATACTAGCGGAGGATTGGGTGCAAGATATTGAGGAGATATTTCAAGTCTTGCCTTGCACGGATGAACAAAAGGTAGTTTTTGCTACATTCAAGCTGACTGGGGATGAGGTCTACCCCATCTAGATACCATACAAACGTCAATCAAGGATCGTGGAAGAAGAGGAATGATGGGGTTAGCTCCGGTAAGAGGCCGATTCAGAGCAATCAATAGCCCTATCAGTGTAAGACATGCAACCAAGTGCATTCTTGAGAGTGCAGAAAAAGGGCAGGGTTATGTTTTCATTGCGGCAAGCCAGGACACTACATTAGGGATTGCCCATTTAGGGGCGAGGATGGATTGGTGCAAGGTAGCGGGGCCCTATTAAATATTAAAAAAATTAGAAATGTTAAATCAAAAAATATTTTTATTTAAAGAAGTTTTGAAGTACAGTAATTTAATATTAAAGTTGGATAAGCTAACGTTAAAAGAAATTGAGAATAGAAATTTGAAAGCAATAGATACATTAAATAATATTGTCCATTACATATATTGAATACCAAATACAAAATATGATTAGATTTTTCAAAAACTCATAACTGTTGGTTTACAAACGATCAAAACTCCTCAGTCAATGCCTCAACCTTATTGTTTAGGAAATTTACATGAATGGCAAGCTGATGCAAAGTTTCGAACTAACATCTAAAAGTTATACATGTTACGTTTGAATACTTTTCCTATAACATTCGAACTGACATCTGAATATACAAACATTCGAACGTAAAAATGTTCAAATGTAAATATGATACATTCAAAACGTAACTTATGAATGTCAACTTGTGTAGTTCGAATGTCAATCGATCGGACTAAGATTCGAACATTCAATTGGATGTTCGAACGTTACTTTCTGTGACAGATTTCAGCCGTCACAAAAAAATTGCAAGTTCAAACGTCACATCACATGGAAGACGTCAACCATCACTAAAAATATTTTTGTGACAGTTGAATAGTAAAATTATCACAAATTGTTTTCTATGATGCACTTTAGTCAACAGTCGTGGTGACAATTTTAAACTGCTACAAAATGTCTTTAATGACATTTTGATCCTTTTTAGTGACAGTGTGCTTGATGATAAACACAATATAGAAATTAAGCCTAGTATGATATGCTTCTAACCTCAATCTAAACCTTCAAAAATAATCATATTACATGATCAAACCATACAATAGATAATGCCATAGCTATTTTTTCTCAAAAGAAAATAAAAATGAACTTGATCATATCCCTATCCTCAACGCTACAATGGATCCTCATGCTCGATGACTACTAACACCTAAAGGCATAAATTAACATAACTACTAAGATATAGAGAGGGGAATACTTACGAAGATTGGAGCCCTTTGAAGCTTCCCACTCAAACTCAAGAACACTCAAGAACACTTAAGAACTAATATGGATTTCTCAAGAATGCTCAAAGAAAGAAGTGAAGAAATGGGTGAGGAGGGTGGCATTGGCAAGGGTGGTTCCTCATTGGGCGGTTTGGGTGGTGGCTTCATGATTCCTCTCATGCTTAGCTCCTCCATGTAGGTTAGCATGATGGTGTCTAGGTCTTAGGGAAAATTTTAACCAAAGGTAAGAGTGAAAGAGAAAGTTTCCGTGTGGGTGGTGGAGAGGGAATAGTGGTTTAATTTATTCTAAGGTTTCACCCATGGTGCCATCAGTTAGGATTTTCTCCACAAGGTATGGTATTTCATCTTATTCTCTTAGACTATTCTCTTGGCTTCTAGTGCCTAGGAAAGGCACACTCAAGTGCTCTCTAAAGTTGCATATGATGGTGAATCGTGATTGGGTGGTGAAGTAGTGGCTAAATAAAATAAATAAATAGGAGGAAATTAAAAGAGTTAGCAGAAAGTTAAAGGGTAAAATCAGTATACTTCAAAATTTTAAGGTTTTGGCTAGGGTTTCAAAAGGGGCTAAGGAAAAGAATTTCCTTGATAAGAATGGCACAAAATTTCAATCTAGAGAGCTAATTGAGTTAATTTAGGTTTTCAATCTAGTGTTAATTTAACAATATGAAATTAAAGCCTAAGAATGGCACAAAGTTTCAATCTAGTGTTAATTTAGTTCAATCTAGTGCATTCAGATGTCCCCTATGCCTATATATATATATATATATATGTGTGTGTGTGTGTGAGCTTATCTTCCTTCTCTTTTAGTGATATCACACGGCCATGATGAGAAAAAGCCAAGAAAAATACACAAAAACTCTCTTACATCACCTAAGTACCAAAAGAGAGCTAATTGAGGGCATTGGATGAGAAGTGGTGCAAAACCTATCCTAAGCATCAATTCAAGCTTGGAGAAAATTTTTAAGTGTATATATTAACTTAATCTTGTCATCGAATAAGTGGTTTGGTGATTGGATTATGTTTAATATTTATTTGAACTTAATCTTTGTTTATGTGTTAAGTTGAATCATATTAGATTTTGGAGTGGTTTTTGCTATGAAAAGATGCTAGAAAAATTATGAGACCTTAGAAATATATTCTATGATGTTATATGAAGATAATTATGTGAAAACATGAGGTATTAATTTGGAAAAATTTGAAGAAACAACTCTAGTGAATTTCAGCCTTAATAAGATTATTATTGGTAGATTTGACACTTTTTGGTAAATCGGGCATAACTTGTTCATTTTATGTAGAGTTTGAATGGTTCAAGAGGTTATGGAAAGCTAAGAAAAATACAACTTTTAAGTTATGAGTTTTAAAAGATAAGGACTCAATCAATGATGAAACTGGGATTGAAGTGGCAGATCTAAGTTTATCATAGTAGGCATTGATTTTATTGGTGAATTTCTTCTAAAATTCTTAGTGACTTGATTTCTAATTATTTGAATGATATTTTAATAATTATGGTAAGTTTAGAAGCTTTAGTTTATTTGAAAAATTTCAAGAATCATCATACAAGAAATTATTGGAGAATTAACCAAGAAAACAATATAGTTTAAACTTGAGTTTACTTATGAAAGCTAAGGAAAATTTGACAAATTGTATATGTGGATTTTAGCTTGATTTGAATAAGAAGAAAATGAGATTTGATTATCCATAGGGTTCGGTTAGCCTTGATGTGTGAATATTTTAATAATTTATTTAATTGTTAAGTATTATTTGTTATGTTTTGACGTTATGAATTAATGCGACGTAAATACATGTGCATGTGATGTATGCTATTATGAAATATTTCTCATATGTTATAAGATTTATGAGGACATGATATATGCATGTCATAAGTTTAAGGTTATGTTATATTGCATTTCGTCACATATAAGTGTCGTCATAAGTCATAACATCTGTTATAAGAAAATACGTTAAGAAAACTCTATAAGTAAAAAGATTAAGAAATTAGTCATGTCATGATGGGGACTGCGATACGTAATACCCGTAAGACTGACATGTTGACAAGAATGGCGATACGTAACGCCTGTCATAAAATAAGAATCATGTCACGACGGGGACGACGATACGTAACGCCCGGATGATGGACGTTAGTTTCATAAGATAAGTGTCGTGTCATGACGGGGATGGCGATACGTAATGCCCGAAAGATTGATACGAGACTCGTCACGACGGGGATGGAGATACGTAACACCCAGACGACTAACGAGTTTATATGTATGGATAAGTTGATGCGTTATGCTAAGAAACCCGGCGGGGACGACGATACGTAACACCCATTGAGGTTAAGATAAGAAGGGCCCCTATAAGTAAGACTTATAAGAATAAAAACTATAAGGAAAGAATAAGAAATCCATGCATGGTACAAGATTGTCCAGAAAGAAGGACATCAGTATACGTCTACATAAGGAATAAGTCTAAGTCATGCATAAGTTACATGAAGCATGCCATAAATAATACTCTGGCTGTTTGAATTGTATATGATTATTTTACGATGTCTATACTTTAATTAAGTTAAGTGTGTACTTACTGAGATTTTCAAGGAAATCTCATTCTTGTATGTTTTTTTTCTTTTTGGAATTTAAATTTCGCTGCAGGGTGTGATGATGGTCATGGGCTAGGTCCCAGTTGCTCTAGAGACTCGGAGAAACCCTGAGGGGATCCCCAGAGTACTATCTCTCCATAGAAATTTTGACTCAGTTAATAGTAGTAAGGACCGGCGTCGGAATGGCAGCGAGTTTCTTGAAGTGAAGAAAGAGCCTAGGTAGCCCTAAGGTGATATTTTGATAAGTTTGTATATAATATGAGAACTGAGAAAACTAACTGAGATATGCATGTAAAGATATAATGTTATTTTATAGATGGACGATATGGATATTAAGGTTTTGTGTCACCATGTGATCTCTAGAATTTAATTTTATTAAGAACTTTTCCGCTACAATTTGAATTGCATGTGCTAGTAAGTCTAGGTGCATGCATTAATTTACGATAAGTACAGAGGTGAATAGCCTAGCGTTATTTACCCTGACAGTTCAATTTGCGTTGATTTATGAATGAAAATTGGGGGATGTCATAGAATGGTATCAGAGCAATACGACTCTGGGTAAATCCATATTGTCCTAGGAAAAAGATCACATGGTAATAGAATAGGCTTGAATCTTTGTGAAGTAAGGTGGTTTTGGTAAATGAATTGGGTGCCAAGAGTTTAGAGTTTAGTAAGGAGAAAAGTAATCTATGATGAAGTTTTGTATGTTTCAAGAAGATAAGATAGTAAGAGAACGAGATGTCAGTAATGATCGAAGATTCAAGCTACATCAATTTTGAGGATCTAGAGATTTATTAGGAAAGAGATTTTAATTGAGGATAACTTGACAGATGATTTTAAGTTCTCAGAGATAGAATGTGAATAATTATTTGGAAAGTAAAGAATTATTCTTTGAATATGTGAATTCGAAATCAACCAATTAACTTGTTAGTTTCCTATCTGATGGAGTCTTGGTTTTATCTGTGGTATTTGATGATCGAAAACATAATAATGATAGATGTAGGGATTTTGGAAAATAATTCATGTCCTTGCGGATGGGCCGGGAGAAATGTTTTTTTAGGTGTGGGATGTTAATTAGATGAGATGATATTAAATTCAAAAGAATCTAAGTTTTCAATTTTTGGGTGAGTTAATTCGAGTGTATACCCTAATTATGATACTCAGGAAAAGTTATGATTAGCTATAATTATCATGATTTATTCTCTGGAATTAGGAGTAACTTGAGATCACATAGGAACCTGAATGGTTGAGGCCACTTTTTCTTTTGAAGTACTGGAGAGCCGGTTGAGAAAACTAACTGAGTTATGCATGTAAGGATACAATGTTATTTTTATGGATGGATGATATGAATATTAAGGTTTTGTGTCACCATTGTGATCTCTAGAATCTAATTTTATTCAGAAATTTTTCGCTACAATTTGAATTGCATGTGCTAGTAAGTCTAGGTGCTAGTAAGTCTAGGTGCATGCATTGACATAACGATAAGTACGGGGGTGAGTAGCCTAATATTACTTACCTGATACTTTAATTTTGCGTTGATTTATGAACGAAAATTGGGGATGTCACATATTATATGTTAGTAGTATTAAATTATGATTTCAATAATAGGTTATACAGATATGAGTTTTAAATATAATTAAGTTAATTTTTTAGATGAATTTAAGTTGTTTTGCTATAGTTGATAAAACTATATGATAATAAGTTAAGAATATACATTTGATGATGATAGTATTTATTAGATTTTTTGATAACTATATAATTATTAAAGCTATTTCCGTTGTATAAATTTAAGTAAATTGAGAGTTTTTGCTAGTCATTTTAGAAGTTTTGTAAGGTTTAGAATTCTGAATAGGTGAGGATTGATATTCATTTGGCACGGTTGTGGAAAGGTTAATAAAAGTAAAAACTCCAAGTGAGCGAGGTTTCTATGTTAGAATTTGCATAAAAAGAAAATGAAATGATATTGATTTGTGAAAATTTGTATGATATCTTTTGAAAAAAAATATGAAAATAATCTCAGTTATGTGTTCTACAGTACTCATGAAATGCTTTCTATTTTGAAATGTTGTTTATGAAAATGTGCAAACAACAAAATGAAATCTGAAAATTTTGTACATGTAATATGAAAATATTTTGAATCCATTTTTGATTATGTAAAAATGATATGATTATGCTCAACACTTTGTTTGATATGATATGCATATGAAAAGAAATTGTGATGACTTTTTAATTCTGTTATGATTCTGATGCTGGTTCTAATATAACGATTCTGTTTCTATTAAATGGTTGGTACCAAAATCTCTAATATAAGTGCACTCATCTTGGAAACAAAATGATTTTTCTACGTGTTATTTCTTGTGTTCACATTCAAGATTTCGAAAATGAATAAAGTAAAGTTTCACAACATGATACTGTCTGGTTTGGCCATTGGGGATAGCATAACCTTATCACGAAAGTTAAACATAGTATATGATATAATACGATACAATATAATAGGATATAAAATAAAATGATATGATAAGATGAAGATGAAAATGAAAATGTTCAGTTATGTTATGCCAAAGAGACTTTGAATATGAACAATTTGAAATGTTGCTATGATATTTTGATAACATGTTTTTGCTATATGCACTTTGAAGTGAAATGTTTTGCTTATACATACTAAACTCTCAAAAAAGTCTTATACTTATATCCTAATATATGCTCTTTGCTTAGTGAGTGTTTGATATATTACCCTTATTTCCATAATATTTTCAGGATGTTTTAAATGTTTTAGCTACAGATCAAGAGTAGAAAGCAGGTATACGACTATGATCATAGTGAATTAAGTACAATGAGGGTACTTTGGTTATTAGATTATTTTATTCAATAGTATTATTTTGCTCGATCGACTTGGTATTTTGGAAGGTTGATGTTTATTTTGAAAAATTTGTGATATTTAGATTAATCATATTAAAATAGTTGATTTGAAATAGTCCTATGCATAATAAAACTTTAGAGTCCATGACTCTTGATAAGTATAATTTTTACATGAATTTATTACCATTTTTGTTAATAGAATTGCTAGTTTTCTTTTATTTATTTTATTTTATCTTATTTATTTATGTTTATTTATATTCTTTTGTTGAAGGAAAGAGAAGAAAATGGAAAACATTTGGACTTTAAACCCAATTGAGAGCCACGGCATTTGCACTTCAATTTGAAGTCCCTTGCCCAGCGCGATTATATATATGTTGAAGGGAATGTTGCGGGCCCATGTCTCTTAATGTGCAGCTGAACGACGTGTGGCACATGTAACAATCTAATGGGGTCCGTTTATGTTGCGGCATTTAATTTGCAAATTTAATTTGCAATTTTCTTGGGCCTTCGACTCAGCGGCATTTAATGGATTGAAAACACAGGAGCTGAACTTCATTTCATGGGCCCACTCTGAATTAGACACAGCACTTAACATGGACTGAGATATATATATATATATATATATATATATATATATATATATATTGAGGAGAAGAGTTTGAACGACGCACGTAATAGCATATATAAAGAGAGGGCCGACCGATTCAGCGCCGCAGACTAGACTATGAGAGAACAAACCGAAGTGCAGGATTTTTGAAGAGATTTTCTTTAAAATTTCCTTGAGGAGGATAAAGATTTATAGGATAAAGACGATAGTTACATATTCATCAACCGTCTTTGATGAATAACATAAGTTTTATTTGTTTTCTTTTAAATTTTATTATGAACTAAATTTTATTTTCTAGAGCGTTGATGTAATCTAGTATTAAACACACAGTTTATATTCTTAATTATTTTATTTTTTAATATTTCCATGATTGAGTGTTTAATTCTTATTCTTAATGCTTACAATTTTTTACGGATTATTATTTGATCAATTGGAATTATAATGATGATCGAGATATGATTTGTGGTTTTAGTTTTAGAATTAAATACCATTAGTTTAGTGAAAGTAGAGATGCTTTACCGCAACTAGTGTGATTTTTCAGAAAATTTAAAGTACGTAATGATTTTCCAATTAATTAAATTCATTATAGAGATATGGGAGTTATTACTTGGAAATATTTTTTATATTATTCGAGAGAAGATATTGAATAGTTAAGGAATTTTTAATCATCAACAGGAGATTATTGGAATTTAATAATTAGGAAGAATAAATTGTATGGGATTTGCTAGGTGAAATCAACCGCTCTATATCTATTCTTATCATATTTTTAGATTTTTAGATTTTAAGCTTTGTTATTTTTTATTCGTAGATTTATTTTTGTTAAGTAGTTTAATTTAATTTAGATAGTAACAACGTTAGATTTAAATTCGATTTTTCAAATAGTTATTTATTTAGTGAATTTCGGTATCCAATAACATAGTTAATTCTCTGAAGGTTCGACATCCGTTTTCTATAAAATACTTTACTACTTGTCACGATTTTGTACGCTTGCAGATTATTTTACGCGAACAAGTTTTTGGCGCCGTTGCCGGGGATTAATTTTTGTTATTGATATTGATACTAGCTAGATTTTTACTACTTTGAATTTTATTTTAGATAAAAAAAAATAGATGCATTTGAGTTTGTTTTATTTCTTTTTAGGAATTAGAATTACATGTCCCGATCTAAACAGTTAGATGATACACTATTTGATCCCAAGATTGAAAGAACCTTACGTCAGATCAAGAAAGAGAAGAAGCAAGAGGCCAACACACCCCCATCTAATATGGCTGATCAGGAGTACAAGGCGTTACGAGACTATGCTATACCCTCGATCAATGTAGCTACATCGATCATAAGGAGGCCGGCCAAACAAGCCAATAATTTTGAGATCAAGCCGGCCATCTTTTCAAATGATACAGCAGACTGTCCAGTTTGGGGGGCTGTCACAAGAGGATTCTAATGTCCATATTGCAAATTTCTTAGAAATTTGTGTTATTTTTAAACATAATGGAGTGACAGATGATGCGATTCGAGTAAGGCTTTTTCCCTTCTCACTTAGAGATAAAACAAAAGTTTGGTTGAATTCTTTACCACCCAGCATTATTACTACTTGGGAGGAGTTGGCACAAAAATTCTTAACAAAATATTTCCCTCCCGCGAAAATAGCAAAGTTGAGGAATGACATTTTCACATTCATCCAATTTGAGGGTGAATCATTATATGAAGCATGGGAAAGGTATAAAGACTTATTGCAAAGATGTCCTCATCATGACCTTCTAGGATGGCTTCAAGTGCAAATATTTTTACAATGGTCTGGGAGCTACAAACAAGTCTATGGTTGATGTAGTAGCTGGTGGAGCTTTAATGAGTAATACTCATGAAGCAGTCTATGAACTTCTGGAAGAATTAGCATCCAACAACTATCAATTGCCTACGGAGAAAGCAATGCCAAGAAAGACAGCTGGAGTTTTAGAACTTGATTCTATTATCACATTGGCGGTACAAATGACAACTTTGTCGCAACAACTAGGTAAGATGAACGTTAATGTTATTTACACTAATGTTGTTTGTGAGCATTGGACAGGAAATAATTCAAGTGTAGACTGCCAAGTGGGGAATCCTTTTGTCCATTTGAGTTATGGACAAGCAAATTACGTGTCAAATTTTCAACGTCAAAATAATCCATACTCGAATACATACAATCCTGGATGGAGGAATCATCCAAACTTTTCATGGAGCAATAATCAAGAGCCGACTAGACCACCTCAAACAACCTTCACAGCAAGAGAAGAAGCCAGCACTCGAGGACATGTTCATGCAATACATGCAAAAGACCGATATAGCAATCCAAAACAATTCGGCTTCAATCCGCAATCTTGAGATGCATATCGATCAGCTCTCAAACATGCTTACAGAGAGGACCGTAGGGACTTTGCCGAGTAATACTATCACCAATCCGAAAGAACATGTCAAGGCAATATCAGTGAGAAGTGGGGCGACATATGGGGAGCCTAAAGTAGAAAATGTCAAGCAAGATGAAGCTGTGGATAATGAGGAGTCCAAGATGAAGGGAAGCCGAGTCAAAAATGAAAAAAGTGGAGCAAGCTGAGAAGACTAAGGAGAATCAAAGAGTTTCAAAATCAAGAAAATCCAGGGAAGTTACTTTTGATACTTATTCTCCTTCAATTTATGATCCACCAATTCCTTTTTCGCAAAGATTAAGAAAAAATAAGATAGATGATCAGTTCTATAAATTTTTTAGCATATTTAAGCAAATGCACATTAATATTCCTTTTATTGAAGCTTTAGAGTAAATGCTTAATTATGTTAAACTTTTAAAGGATATTATATCAAAGAAGCGAAAGTTGAAGGAGCATGAGACGGTAATGTTGACAGAGGAGAGTAGTGCAATTTTACAAAAAGAAGCTGCCGCCCAAGTTGGGAAGATTCGGAGAGTTTCACTATCCCGTGCACTATAAGAAAATCTTATTTTGATATAGCTTTCTGTGATTTAGGGGGCAAGTGTTAACCTAATGCCTTTCTCTATTTTCAGGAAATTGGGGCCTTGGAGAAGTAAAGCCAACCACCATCTCTCTACAATTGGCGGATAGGTCTATTAAATACCCAAGAGGAGTCATTGAGGATGTATTAGTGAAAGTTGATAAGTTCATCTTCCCGACTGACTTCATTATCCTTGATATTGATGAAAACAAGGAGATCACTTTGATACTAGGTCGACCTTTGCTTGCGACGGGGAGAACCTTAATTGATGTTCAGCAAGGAAAACTCGTTATGAGGGTTGGTGATGAGCATGTCACTTTTAATGTATTTAAGCCTATAAAAGTCCCTTCTGAGGTACATTTGTGACACCCCGTACTCGTAGGGAGTCCTGAAAATCAACCTGTTTGATTTGACCTGTTTTCATCTAACAAATACTATCTAAAAATATTTTATCAATAATCCACAAATAATTCCTCAATCTCCAAATCTTAAAACAGTCAAATCCTAAATATCCACAAAGTTCATACACTAAACAAAATAATGCCATCACATAGGGTCCACAAACTCCCCATAAAAAAATTATCCTATTAACACTTGGATCTATTCATGCTAAATAACGTAACAACAAAACAATAGATGTCGTCTTCACTTCAACCAAAAGATAACCGTTTATCCTGGTCCCAACATATTAATCTTGGTCCTCAGTCAAGACCTCCACTTAATCTGAAATGTATATAGATAAGGGGGGTGAGTTCATCCACAACTTAGTAAGTAAAACACCTATACTAGTATGTAAATCATGAGCATTTTTAATAAAAACTCTTAAGCATGTAACGAAAAAAAAACTTTTATTCAAAGGAAACAACTCCAAAAACTTATAATCCAACCAAAAACTGAATGAACCTTTATTTTTAATAAAAGTATACACAAAACCAACTTTGTATACCAAAATACTTTGACACAAATAACTGTAACATCTCATCAACGTTTCCAAAACATATACCATGTTTAACCCCTGTGGTAGGGTTGTGCTATCCCCGGTGGCCAAACCAGGTGGTATCATATTGTGAGACTTTTCCTCATTCGTTCTCGGAGCCCCAAGTGTGCACATAGGAAAGAAATACATAAAAAGGATCACTTTGTTTCCAAAGTGATTGCACTCCTATCATATCATATCATGGTGGTACCAACCATATCACGTGAATCCATATAATCATATCAGAACCATATTCAGAAATAAAGACATACAGATAAGTATGCCAAAGATTTTTTCTGTAAACATATCATATTAAGCCACTTGTTTTTCACTTTCTTATCCATTTCCATATAAGCCAAAAACACAACAAAACATATTATTTTACATGCACAAGATAGCATCAAAATTAATGTTCGCTCTTATGCATAGTTCAGAAACATGTCAAATATTGCTCATGTCTACATATTTCATGTCAAAAGAAAATTTTCTCTATCGTATAAATTTTCATGAGCGAATGCATAAAACATATACTGAGGTTGTTTTTTCACATTTTTCTTAAAAAAATAGAACATGCACATTTTATAAAACCAACCTCAAGCCAATTTTCTATTTATGTAAATCTAGGATAGAAGCCCCGCTTACCTGACTCCTAAGGCGTATATTCAAAGTTTTGAGTCCAATCTCTAAGATTCTCGTCACCTACGCATAACATTTTCACTAAATATCAATGACCAGTTATACGGGCCCCTCCAAGAATATCATTATAAATTAATGTTCCAAAAATAAGTTTTAGCATGTTTTATTCTTTCAACGCAATCAGCCCCTTATACACCTCCAGCCATCAAAAACTTTCTCTATTCCACCACTTATAAACTTGCAACATCCTAGTGATAAAATTTTAAATAACACCACCAAGGACTTGTAAGAATTTTTCTCAACAAAGGACTCAAAGCCTCTTCAGACAACAACAACATGATATAAAAACATACGATAAAAATTTTTTGGAACTAAAAATCCCAATTCTAACAGCACCAAATCTATTCAACTATCGGCATAAGTCTCCTAACAAGAACACGACCGAAAGATCATTTACATCCAATAAAAACTTTTATACCAGCCCATTACAAAGCATTTCAAGTTTTACTCGATTAAGACCAATCAGTCAAACAACACATTTTACTCGATTAAGACCAACCAGCCAGCCAAACAACACATTTTACTCGATTAAGACCAACCAGCCCAACAACACAGCCATGAAAATTTTGAATCCTTCCAAAATCCATTAACACACTCATGAAACTCCTACCCTTATTCGAGAGCATTATAGAGTAGAAAGGCATTGAAAATAAAATACCTCAATTCACTTGTAGCTTTGGAACCCGAGAGTCATGCACTGCCAAAGAAGGAGAAATTGCTGATGTGTAATTTGGAGTTGTAACTACCCTAATCTCCACAAGAAAAACACAACGGAACAAAGAGAAGAGAAGTTAAAAATCCTACATTCTGCTATGTTGGCCTATCCGTACCGAGAGTATCTCCCCCAAAGCAATCAATGTTAAAACAAGAACCCCATATCGAAATTCGTATAATGACGGAAGAAATTTAAAGCAAGGAGTAGATCATCAAGCTTATCGGGCGTGAATTTGGGCGTGCGAACGAGAACAGGGCAAGTCGGCGATGAAGAGACCCAGCCAGAGGAATAAATCGCCGAAGGAAGAAAGGAGAGAGCCTGGGTGATGTTGGATCCGTAGCACACAAAACAACGACTCGGAGAAAGTGGGCGGGAACAACTTTCATCTTGTTGCAACAACCGCTGGAACGTGGAGCTGGGTGATGGAAGTGCAGACGGAAAAACAGAGTAATAACCAACGGAAGCAAAAGGGAAAGAAAGAAAGGAGAAGGGCAAAAACTGTTGAGGAAACGACGCCGTTTAGGCGTTTTAGGGCTGGGGCTGTCCAACCTGGGACTGGGCTTGGCGTCTGGCTTGGGCCTGTGGACCACGGGCTTGGCCCGGTGTTACAACATTCTTGTTTTTCAAATAAGTGATCGAAACGTGGTCAATGAGACTTATGGAGCAAAATTCCCAAAAGCTACCAGCTGAAAAACGTGACAGAGCTAAGTTTTACCTCAACCTACATCTCCAAGTAAGGAACCACCCAAACTTGAGCTCGATCACGCTTCCATCAAATTTAAGGTACGCTCACTTAGGCTAAGACTCTACTCTTTTCCGGTTATTACTAAAAATTCTTTGAATGATGTAAAGAAAGAGAAGTTGCTAAGAACTTTGCAGGAACACATTGAGGATGCTAAACTTAGGATTTACAAGTGGCTTGGGGAAAAGAAAAATATTCCAACTCAACGAGATGGATGAGTTTCACAATGATGCTTATGAGGATGCTTGGATTTACAAAGACAAAACTAAAAGATAGCATGATAAAGATATGCTGATGAGAGAATTTGAAATTGGGCATAAAAATTTTATTAATTTAACTTAGAAAAGTGTTCAATCGATCTCAACCAATATTAAAGGATGAGAGGAAAACGTCTAAACTACAGACGTTAAATAAAGCGATTTTGGGAGGCAACGCAAGTTTTTATATTTCTGTTTTATTATTTTTTTTCTTCTTTATTATATTGTTTTGCTTTCAAATTTTTTAGGAATAAAGAGACTGAAAGAAATCTCCAATGCATACACAGCTACACCTCAAGGAAAAATTATTAAGTTAGAAAATCAAGGGAGTATCTATTATCCTCTCTCATTTTTTCTTTAGTGTTTTTTTTCCTCCCATTGAGGACAATGTGAAAATTTAAGTTTGGGGGAAGAGAATTTATTTTATTTATTCAAAAAAAAAAAAAATCGTTCTTTTTGGTTAAAAAAAGAAAAAAAAAAAGAAAAAAAGGTGTCTATGAAATATGGTTAAAATTCCTTATAATTAATTCTTAGAAATCATTCTCATTGCTTAAGTCCAGCTGTTAATTTTTTACTTGATCTTGTTTTAAATTGATAATGATCATTAATAATTGCGTATTCCTAGAGAAGTTTTTATGTGAATTTTGGGTGAATTTGGATGGTTTCTACTTACTACTAGAACTTGTTTTGATTATTTTTTAGGCGAATTCTTATAACAAAATATTACTTGGAAAGGGATTTAGGCATTTTTAAATCGATTGAGCCTTTCAAGCCTACCTCTTTATTACCTTTATCCATGGTTACCCATTTGATTTATTCTTAAACAAGGTTGAAGAAAAAAAAAAAAGTGATATAAAAAAAAACTATACAAAGTTCCATTTATTCCAATGTTTTAAGTTACTTAGTAACTATGAGTATTTATTACCAATGTTTACTCTTACGTTAAACCGTGACTTGAAATATGAGTATACAAAAGCACTTTAAGTGTCTAACTTGATAAGTAACTGGGTGCATCCATCACAAATGCCTGCATTTCATGTCAAAAGACGAGTGACACCGTGGAGTTCAAAAAAGAAAGAGAAAGAAAGCACTTCAAGTTGTTGACTTGTTCAGTAACTGGGTGCATTCATCACAAATGTTTGCATTCACGTTAAAAGATAAGTGACAACTTGGAAAAAAAATTGAAACTTTGAAAAAAAAAATGAAATGATGATGAAGAGTGCTGTGATTTGAGATATTCAAAGGACATAGAAAAGTGTACATTTTAGAAGTGAGAGTGATTTATTTTGCTTACATCCTATCTTTTCTTTATAGCCATCACTCTTTAAGCTATTTTTTTACATTCCCACCAAAGGGGGGCCCTAATAAAAGGGGGGGAACCCTTTATTTATCTTGGGTAATAAAAATTTTTTGTTCTAAACTAATTAATAGGGAGAGTGATTTGAAAAAAGCAAAAGGAATTATGGAGTTTTTTATGGAGGTTCCATTTTTTATTTTACTTTATTTGGCTATTTTAAAAAAAAAAAAAATTTTATCCAAAGGGAAGCTAATGATGAAGTGAAGGTGAAATTAAATTTAAATAACAAGTGGGAGGGTTTGAAGTTTTGGAAATTAAACATTTGGGGGGGACTTGAATTGATTTTGGGGGAAATGAGTTTCTTTTTTGAAAATTTATAAAAAAAATTTTTAATGGCAATAATCCTTTTTGAGGGCTAAAGGGAATAAAAAAAAAAAAATTGTTTTAAAAAGTTTGTATTTTTTTTAATTTGGTCTTTTTTGGCTCGAGGGGATTAGGCAAAGTTTATACAGTCTTGGAGGTATTTAATCTAGTTGGAGATATTTAATGGAATTTTAAAGTGATAAGAAGGTAAAGTAAAAAAAAAAACTCTTTCTTAAAAATCCATCGGCAGGACGACCAAGGCATTATTTTGTTATTTTTCCAGAAAAAATACTTTGGGTTTGTTGGGATTTTTACAAGGACTGTTTTTAAATATTGAAAGGTTAAATTTTTGGGATAATTTTTTTTTTTTAAATTTTTTAAAAAAATATTTAATTTGTTTTGGAGGATTTGAAGGGGTTGGGGGTTGGATAGAAAGGGGAATCAATTTTGGCAGGGGACTAAAGTAAAGATTGTCGGCGGGCCCCCAGCTATGCGCTTGGGTTTTCGGTACGCAAAATTGCGGGACGCCGTGGGGACGAAGGACGTGAAAAAAAAACGGTTTCACAAAGGGTGAGAGTCAAAAAATCCCCCTTCATATAATTTAACGGTTTGTTGAAAGGGGGTAGGGGGGGCCTTAACTTTAAAGGGCTTTCATACCACAAAATATATATTTTTTTTTTTTTTTTTTTATTTAATCGCAGCGGGAAAAAAAAACAAAAAAAGGGTCAAAGCCAATTAAAAATAAATAAACGGAACCAAAAAAACGTTTTGTACGCTTGGGTCCGCACAAATCACCCATGGTTAAACAAAATAAATAAAAACCCCAAATTAAAAAAAAACGGTTTTTTTTTCCACATGCCATATTATTATATATCAGAATAAAGTTCACCAATGTTAAAAAATTAAAAAAACAAAAACAGTTTTTAGACCAAAAAAGATGTTTAACTTTTCCCCTAAAAAACAGCGGGGAAGATTTTTTTCCCAACAAAAATTTAACATCAGTAACTAACTGCAAAAATAAAGGTGCTGCTGGATCCCACCACTCCTCCTCCGCCGAACCAATACTATATAGGGCGGGGTTGACTTTCTTCTTTTTTATCTTTCTTAAAGTCCGGGCCATAACGAAGGCTGTCCAGAACTCAGTCCAGGACCCTTAACGTCACAACATCATCCCAGAGGAGATGACGTAAAACAGGCGTCCTAACCCATGTGGGAGGAGCCCGTCCAACTTCCCAGCACCAAACAGCACCCCGAAGGGCGTTAACGTCCGGCAAAAAAATACGTCGCCATAGAAAGGCGACGCTGCCGCCCACTGACCCCGACAGGTCTAAGGGTCACTGGGGCCCGGCAAGTCTCAATCCTTTGTCGGGGCCATGAGGGATCCGACCCATCTTCCTCCGAGGAGTCGTTTTAAATCTGGGGATCCATCATGTCCTGGCAATGAACTTCTATCATTTCCCAAAGGGAGCGAATAGGTAGAGATAATAAAAGGGGGAGTTGAGATTTTGGGAGAGATCTCAGCAAGTACACTAGCACATTAAAACCAGAACATTTTCAAATATAACAGATAAGTGAACAAAACAGTCTTATCTATTGCAACATGCAATGAATGACTTGACTCATGCACATGCTCATGAACGACTTCTAACCAGACATGCTTCTTTCAGACTTCTTTTTCATAAAACTTTCATGGCAGACTTCCTTCTTTCAAACTTCTTTTCATTTCATCATTTCTTTTCAAAACATTTCTGTTTCTTTAAACATATCGTATCTTTTCATTCTTTCTTAGGCGCCACTTATCTTGAACAGATCTTTCTTATGGCTCGAAAGCCCTTCTTTGTCATGACTTTTCACTTAACATGTAAGGAAACACCACACGGTTTCCCCTAGCACCGCGTGTTTCCCTGCTGGTTACCGCATCACCTTTTGGTAGAGATGCGTCTTATAACTTTAAAACGAGGCAGGCTCCTTACACCCATAACCGTCCTTGGCATCCCACCAGCGTTAGGTGCTACCAGTACCGCGCCTCCGGACAACCTTTTGGTGCCATAGCAACTGTCCGCCGACTGTTCTTCGTCGACTCCAGGGGCTTCCACTCCTACTTTAATCACTCCTTAGTGGAGACAGGGAGTTCCATTGGGGCACTTCCCCGTCCCAACCTTTGGGGTTCTTATAAAACTTTAATATCTTTTCTTTTCTTTTCAAAAATTCGATCTTTTCTTTTCTTTTCCTTTTTCTTAAAAACATGTCTTGACTTTAAAAACCTTCTTTTCATGACTTATGCCTGGGACAAAGCCTGCTTACTTATTTTCATGCAAGAAACCGAGACAAGCTCGAGTGCATTCACATTTCATTTCCTTTCCTCCCTCATATGGGAATAACTTCATAATTTTCCTACTTAGTCATCAAGTTCTATTCTCAAAAATGGGCCTAGGATTCAGATGGTGTATTGGGCCCATCTCCCAACCCCATCATGGCCGAAATTCTCCTCGAGAGTTTCTAGGGCTTTCCTTCATCATTTGACTCCAATTTTTCCTCCAATCAATTTTTAAAGTGTCAAATTAGATCATGTCCCCTCCTTAGCAAAGGGGTAACCGAAACCTTAGTGTTTCCCCAAGTAACCATTTTTTCACATCCAACTTTAGTTAATTCTAATTTTCCAACGATTCCTCCTTCTAACTTAGGGAATACCTCCCATATGACTAACTCAACCTCCCTTTCCTAAAAGTACCCTTCTATGAGCTCATCTTAAAGAAAATCACCACAAAAGCAATATAATTTATAATCTTCCAAATCACAACCTTAAATATCATAAAATTCCAAATAAACATTTCTAGACATCATACACAAGGTGGATCCTTTTCTTCCATATGCAAGTATATATCAATATCCCATCCATAACAATCATATAATTTATTCTCATGTCCAGTTTCATTTTTCTCAACATCAATATGCTCTTTAGAATAAATCAATTTCATCACTATTATCCTCAAATAGACTTTACCTTAGCAACAAACCAAAATTTAATATTTAACACTAAAATCCTTCACCGCGATCATTTTCATCATTTCATCAAAGAATCAAGCTTTTTTTCCTTTCTTTTTGCATTTACAAACACTTGATTCAATCATTTCTACTCACATTCTAAAGCTTGTTTCAATCATATATATACATACCAAAATAATTCATATCACAAACAAATAGAATCAATTCAATCCAAACATGGCTAATGACAACCATTAATCCAACACGCATGATCACGTCATTCACTATATATAAGAATTGTTTAAGGAAAAAAAGTGGGAGTATACTTACCACACGCCTATTAGACTTTAGCTTAAATCTGAAATTACACATATAA